>VXAU01001251.1:2017295-2178359 GCA_013399695.1 Formicarius rufipectus
CACCGGCTACTCATCTCATCACCTGTGGTCTGTAAAATACCTCTGTGCCCACCAGGGACAGAGACTGGGGGGGGAAGGGTTCTTTTTGCTCAAGGGTTTCTTTTTTTTATTATTTGTTTAGTTCTGGTTGTTTTTGTTTATCTTGAATACATATATAGATAGATAGATATATTATAGCTAGGAACTGTTATCCTTCAATTTATCATATTTTAATTAAAATTTGTTTTGAAATTAAAGGAGATTTGTCTCTCTGTTTTAGTTATAATTTATTTTTTTTCTAAGTTCTCTAAACTTAGACAGCACTGTATCTTTACATGGAGATGAGACAATGCAAGGCCAAGGAATGTAGATTTATCTTGTTGTATCTATGGGAAATGCTGATTTTTTTAGCATTCAAAGTGTATAAAAATGAGCACCTGACAGGTGTGCTACCTTTAGGAATTCACCACCCACCTCCGCACAGATACAAAATAAAATCAAGCATCTCAACTCTGTGTGTGCATCATCTTGCTGCACACTGGGTGAAAGAATCCATATGTGAGAAAACACAATATGCTGGCATTCTGGCCACTTGAGAGCCCTCCCAGAGGAGAGAACACATGAACAGGCTGTGTCAGCCTGGGTCCCAGTCATTTGGGTCCACTACAAGAGCATAAAGAGATACTGCAGTTCCATTGGTCTTTTGTTGCTACACTAAGAGTGCTGTCTGGACTTTGCATGGTAAAGACCTGAATATTGGTTAATTTATTTTTAAAATACCCGTTAAAAATGAAAAAAGAA
Source organism: Formicarius rufipectus (assembly GCA_013399695.1). Classification (NCBI taxonomy): domain Eukaryota; kingdom Metazoa; phylum Chordata; class Aves; order Passeriformes; family Formicariidae; genus Formicarius; species Formicarius rufipectus. The sequence continues at coordinate 2,018,076 of VXAU01001251.1, forward strand.
GCAGAGCAGGAGTCCAGTCATTACGCAGGTACAAGAAAATCCAGTGGCACAGGGAGTTTCCACAGACAAAGGATTTCCCACAGCCTATTGTTGGAAACACTGTGACTCAATTGCTCATTTCTTGCTCAACAGGCTGCTGATTCAACCAGAAGAGGATGCTGGTATGTCTCACCTTCTGCATTCCACCTACTTCAGGCCTAAATCAACACAAAAGCTGGCTTTGAGAAAGCATGTGACTATATCTCATGCTAGTTTCTAGCTATTTACGTTACATAATGTCATTGTACAACACCATGTTTTTGTCAGTGCCACTTAAAGGTACACATAATAAAATAATAAATCAGGAATTTTAACTGCCACTGTCTCCTTATCTTGCTAAATTCCAGCTGGACATTTCACTACAAGCAGGTGAAACATAGAGTATAACACGCTTTCAGATTCACTTCTGTATGATGAAACTACTGACCAGAAAAATCTGCAACACACAAACGTACAAAATAATCAGATAAGATGTGTTTTGCAGATGGAGACAAAACCTGCTAACACTGTGTATGAAGAACAGTCTGCTTGTGAAAATTAATGACCTGCTGCAACTCTCCAGAGAAAGCCCTCAGGTAAGGAATTTAGATAGAACCAGTGGAGGCTATTTTAAACCCAGCCTTTCTACAGCTACTTCCAGGTGCAGCCCTAAATTCAGCAACAGTGTCTGTTTCCCAGAAGCAGATTTTAAGCTGTCTCTGACAGGTAACTGGAGATAGGCAGTGCAGTTCCAGAGGTATGGCATGCAGCTGGCTTCCAAAATAAAGCACGAGTTGTTATTTTTCAGAGAACATACTGTAACTCTGTTCTGCTGCAGAAGTTATATACATTTCCTCCTCATACTCAGAAAGGTTTGTTCAGGATGCTGGCAGAGGAAAGTACAGAAAATTCCCTAGAGCAAAGTAGGAAGCAGGGACAGGAGAATTGTAGCTAGAGGCTAATAGATTAGCCATTACCAAATTTATACTCCATGCAGACGCTAAAACATGTTAAATACCTTGGAGCAGCATTTTTAAAACCTTAGGACTGGAAGAACAGTGAATGAGCTTGTTTTAGCTACACAAAGGAGTTACATTATGGGACAAAAAAGAGAAAAAAAATGAAAATCCTTCAAGGACTTTGTATTTTTTGCACAACAGATACAGCTGAATTCAATTCTAAAAATCTCAAATGTACCACTGCCCTACCAAGGCCCACAAAAGTATCTTCATTTCAGTTAAGCAGTTAAACCTGTGCTTAACGTAAAAGATCATGAGTGAACACACCTGAAGTAAACAGGACTTGTGTGCTTTGTTGCTGAAGGCACAGGTTTATTGTTTATATTCCTAAAGATGAAAAAAAAATGTTTTGCTGATAGATGAAAATAAGGAAAGAAGCTAAAAATTCACTGGTGAAAATTACTTGAAATTCCTATTATAACAGTCACATGTGAATTAATAGTTTACAATCAAAATATAAAGTGTTTCACTGAAGTCTTGATATGTATCATTAATCTCTAATGGTGAGAATTATGATTTACTCGGAAAGCTTTAAAAATCATGACCATTCCATAAAAAAAGTTCTGAATCATCCAATATAAACTAGGAGGTCTGGAATTACAGTTACATCTGAGGTGATTGGACATTTACATTACATTTAAAGACTGCATGGGGAACAGTGCCTGTATTTACTGCTGTCCAACAGTTGCTAATGTAGACATAGTTTTCAATTCCTTTTAAATATGTATATTTAATTATTTGAAAGAAGTTAAGCATCTGACTCAGGATGATTTAAAAAAAATATTAAATTAAAATCTTTCTAAAAATAAAAAATCATGTAGGCATCTCAGAATAGAACTAGTAGACAATGCATTGCTCTCCTGTTATTACTTTTTAAAGAGCAAAAAGCAATAACAAGATAAGAAGAAGGCAGGTTTAACTGAAATGCTCTACTACCTTCCTGTTTTGAAACAGAGATTTCCCACACTGAAGGGAAATCAGGGATGTACTTTTGCCTTTTCTAGAGAAATGCATACAAAACCAACATTGAGAAGTCTATTTGCAGACACAGACCAGAATTCCTTACTTAGGAAGCTGAGTTCTCCAGACATGATGAGGCCTGAAAATAAAGGGATAAATTTCAGCCCGCACTGGGACTATCCCTTTCCTGCCTGACTGCCGTGGAGCCCTCGCCTGTTCCCGGCCGGGATGGGACGGGATGGGATGGGATACCCGCGGTCGCGGCTCCCCCTGGCGGTCACTGCCGGCACGGCTGCTCCGGCGGTTCGTCCTTTGTCCAAGTGGAGAACGAGACCCTGGTTAATCGAGCGGGCCATTAACGAGCTCACCCTTTCTAAGCACCAGCAAAGTCAGGCGCCAGGTAGGCTTTAAAACGCCGCTGCCCTACTGCCATAGCCAAACGGTTTGTTCCCAAAATCAGCTGTCTCATCCATCTGCACTTCCATCTTCCACAAGGCAGGTAACATGCCAGACTAGGGTGTCTTAACTACAGTGTCCTCAGTCCTCCCCAAAGCAGTGCTCTGCCCATATTCCCACTAGTGCAAGTTTCATGGGATGGAATTAGAAACTCTATCACACTGTGGTAAGCTGGGGAAAAAATTCATAGTTGTACCAGCAACTTCAGTATTTTATACCTGCTAAAGATCTGTCTTTACAAGGATGTATTGCTTTAATGTAACATCTGTGTCTATTAAAAGACAATACTTAAAGAAGGATGTTTTCATAGCTTTATTAGAAGGGGCAGTTTACCTGATTTACCGTTTCCTCAAATGCTCTTATATAATTATTAAGTTCTCTGTCCATTGCAGCATACTCTAACATGACTTTTTCCATATTATTAATATCCTCTTCATCATCTGCAAAATAAAACATTTGGAACATGGATGATCAGTTGTACTATTTTCAGGAAGCATGTTTTTTCACAAGTATTTTATTTACAATATTGATATTGTGAATATCTAAAGCATCTCTAAGTCTCAGCAGGTGTTTTCAAGCTCCTCAAACACATACTTTTTTGTCCTATTTTGCAACCGTAATCTTTGACATTTCTTGGGCAACTTGAGCAAACAGCTTACTCAGAAAGACACTTCCCTGGTTTCATGTGAACAAGAGAGAGTGTGTGTAATTTCTACCAACACCTAGCCATTAGGCAATCAGGATATTTTCTGCAAAAGCTATATTTCATGACTCATCACATTGCCTCAGAAATAGTCAGAAGAAACTTAAATACCCTCTCAGTACAGTACAGTTCACAGCTATAATTAGACCCCTTATCCCCAATAAACACAGCTACTGGAAAATCAAAACAGTGTGAGCATTTTATAACATGGGAAATAATGGAAGACTGAATGGCATTGGTGATTCAAGCAGTAAAATTCTAATTGCCTAGGAAAATCAATTAATACAGGACATGTGATTAGTAATTCATATCCACTTTTATTCTCTTTTGCATTCCTCCTAATTTCGCTCCTTCCATCTCTAACTACACCTCTGCTTTCCCATTCTAATGTAGCTGTGCATCTGCTTAGCTGGATAAGGAGGCTTTGTAGATGTTACAGGGCTGAACAGCCACAGCTCTGTCTCCTGACACAGCCGCACGTACCACACCAAACCCTGCCAGCTGTGGGAGGATGGCCAGACACGAGCCCCTAACCCATGCAGGAAATTAGGAAGTTAGGAAACTTAATTTTCCACTTCTGCTAGTCTCATTTATTCCCACCCTACAGTTTCCAGGTACGGAGAAAACAGCTGGAAGCTGTGAAAGAGCCCCAAAATCTGCCACGAAGCATTAGATGTTATCATTTAATGGAGCATTCTTCTTTACAAGCAGTTAAGTAGACAATCTGTGCTGCTACTTTTAGGAAGAAAATTGTGGTACAGCTTTTTAATTACTTTTTTGTGAAGAAGGAAAAACGTCTTCTGATCTGGCAAGCTAGTACACTGACTAAGTTGCTAACTATATTATTATGTTAGAGCACAAAAATCTGTCTCTGCAAAGAGCTAAAATAAAGCACTGTATATGGCCATCACCTTGAGAGCAAAATCTGAAACACATCACTCAGGGACAGAAGCTTCACAACCACTGATGGATGCATGAGACTGAGGAAAAGTGCTAAGCCATATTTACACAAAAAAGTTACATAATAAGCCATTCTATTTTGTGAACATGGCAATTACAGTTGTGACGTTTCCTTTAATTATATATAGGCTTGGTATGTATCCATTTTTCATTAAGTAGATGAACGGATATTGGAGACAGAATCTTGGCATTCCTGTAACTTTCTTCTGAATAATCAGCATTTCCTTCTCCCCTTTCCCTTCCCTCCCACCCAATTTCCATATCCTATCTGGTAACTATGATCATACTTTTTCCTTCCTGCGAGGAAGAATATGAAGTGCCTCCTTCATGGCTGACACAAATGGCACTCCATGAATCACAGGAAAGGTCTGTGTAGCAAGTAACTGTCGTTCTCCTCCCATAGCCAAATGAATCATATCCACAACATAAAGAAACTACAGTGGCCTAAATATTTATTTTTTTTTTCAGGAGAAGTGCATTGTTAAACACCAAGAGAGCTGTATTAATGCTGTCTTTCTTAATAGTTAAAAAAGCTTTAGGTAAAGAATAATAATGTTGCATTCAACTTGAGAGATGCTTTAAAATAAAGCTCAAAGTGGTGGAACACAGCTCACACAAGACGGACATTAACTGCATCCTGCCCTACATTCTTCATGTAGTGACTGTTCCACCCATCCACCAGCTTGCCTTAAGTTTCAGTGCTGTTCACTGCTGTTCTCTTGCTGTTCTTTCATGCACATGAAGAACATTCTACACACTGGGAAATTGCTGAACGTGTCAGTGACGCACAATGACAGCCTGCCCTTGGAGGCACTGTGGGCATACAGATGGATCTGAAGGATTGTATACAGGTCAGTGGCTGTCCATAGACAGATCCAAAGCACTTCATAAAGGTCCGCACCCTATTTCTGCTCAGACAGATGAACCAGAGTCTAGTTTCTATCTGCAGTTCAATCCATAGTTCAGGGTGCTGAGAGCTAAGAGGGAATTTATGCTGTTCCCAGCCACTCACCTTCCCATCTCCCAAACAGGATTTAAAACTTGCATTACAGGTTGTTCTATTTGCCTTCTAAAAACTGTTACTGTTCCACATTATACACAGCAATACCCTGCTGTGCAAGGTTCCTCTTCCTCTGCCTTTCCTTCCCCTGAGGAGGTAAGAGCACTTCTGCCCCTCCCTGGTGGGAAGCAGATGCAGGGCAGAGTTTGGGTGCACAGGATGAGAAGCTGTGAGTGACTCCGCGGGAGTGTAAAGTGTTACAGCTCACCAAGGCAGGTATGCCAGCACCTTCACTATTTCTTTACAACAGACTGCATCATAAACTAATCAGAATACACTAGCTGAGCTGATCTTACAAGGGAACAAGAAATCAGAAAAATTTGCTTCTCCTCACCACCATTTCACAACTCACTCTCACAAACCCCACTAATCCCTTAGTTTAACAGCACGACAGTATCAAGAAGAATCAAAATCCAATTATTACATCAGACTTTTGAACAATTCAAAAGGCATTGTCTGTTACCCACTCTGCAAGCCCTACTGCTGCTTTTATTTCAGCTGTGAGGACAACAGTCGAGATTCACAGCAACAGATTCAAGGCACTGACTCTCCCAGCAGACTGTGACCACATTGACTGCTGAATACCCTCCAGACAGACTCCAGCTACAAAGACAGCTTACTCCCCAAAGTACTCAAACCTTGCATTCTGCAGGCCAACAACATAGCTTAACATCAAAATCAAATGCTTTGCAAGGGCTGTACCAGTGCCATTCTGTTATCTAATCAAAATTTATCTTAATCTTATTTCTAATTCATATCTAAGGAATGCATTCCAAACTCTCTGCATATACTCTCAGCTACTGCCACAAAATACCATCGAAGTTGCATATTGTAGTTGTCTCCTTGTTATCTAGGCTAAATATGTTGAGTTTAGTAGGCATTTCTTCACAAGTCATTACCCTCACCACTCAGGATTATGCATTTTGCAATATTACATTTTTTTGCCCACAAAAAGCCCAGTTTAAGGCCATAGTTTAATTTTCAAAGGCCCATGTGCATCATGCTAAAATTACCTGGCTGAATATACACAGTTCATGTTATAAATTCCAGTTCACATGATTTTATGATCTATTATTATTATGGAAACAGGGGTATATATTCTTAAAGGTCTCCTTAAATGTTAAACAAAGTTACACAAAGCGACTACTCAGTTTCTTTAAAGAGACCAAACTGACCACATTGAAGCGCCTTACTGCTGATTTAAATCATAATCAATTGGGGTGGGGTTATGTACCATGAACCCAGTGTTAAAACAGAAGTTGTAATAACAGGATAGAGTCAAGTCAGCACTGGTTTAATACTTCCCATAGTAACAGTCATCTAAAACTTATCCGAAACATTTGCATTTCCTTCTAACATCTTAGTTCATATTTACTTTATCTCCCTGCATACATCCACAAGTTCACAAAATTCCTGAAGATTTTTCACAACTACCCTTTTTTGTGTAAAAGTAACCACACTGTTATTTGCTTTTTTAGGGTATTACAGCTGCCCTGAAAAAGCATTCACTTCCACCACAGACTACCTTAAACACAAAATAGTCTAGGATACCATGAAATTACAGAAAGGCTCTAAAATTACAAATACAACAGTACTTAAAATAAATGCTTAAGCACAGACATCGATTAACATAAATGCCTACATACTCTCCTGCATTTACAGTATTATCTAACAAAAGTCAAACTTTCAATTTAAAGAAAACAGCACATGTCCATTCTACCTCTTGCACTGTATGTTAGTTTGCTTTGAAATTCAAGGCTACACACTCCCATCATTCATGGCAAAAGATGAACAGTATACTGTTGCCCACAACGTTTCACAAGAGATTTCAGACTTTTAAAACACAACAAAAACGTTGGTCATTTGAGCCATTAACAACAGCAGTTGTAGGCAGTTGTCTTCATATGCACTAGCAGCAGATGAAATAATTTACCAGCAGGTGTCAAGTTAGTGCTGACAGCAGATGAACACAAGCTTCCCACTTGATTTAGTTCCATCTTCTGGACGAGAATGAACATCCTCAATTCAGGATACAACTAAGCATTTCTGCTGTCGTTTTTAGCAAGTCCTTCATTCTGAAAACCATTGTGACTCCCTTCTGCACCCCCAGTCTTGGTCTACTCAAAACTGTTAATAATTCAAGTTGGACAGTAGATCTTGAAAAAAAACTTTCATCCAACTCACAGTCTTTAAGAGATTCACAACACACTTGGAGAAGACAGTAGCACGATGTCCCTCTGGTATCTGGATGCTCAGTAAAGGATATAGACCTATATAGGAGACCACTGTCTTATTTCCCTCCTCTGTGCAGATAGGCATGAAGTGCCATGGTACTCCAGTCTATACATACCAGGGGGAACTTAAACAGGAGACTAATTGCTTCTTCAGCACCGAGGGTATATCTTCACTTTTTCTCAGCAGTTACACAGACAGCTTCTCAGAAGACTCTCACCAAATATAATTTCTTTCAAAATCTCATTTCTCTGACTTGTAATATATTTTACCTATTAGGCTGCAAAAACCAGAAGAATGCTAATACAGAAAATTCTGAACTAAAAGAAATTAAAAGTCATGCAAAGGAAGAGTAAAAGACTGGAGAAAACCAATTTCATCTCCTGAAGGCAGGTGTCCTCACACAGAGAAATGGTTGAAGTAGAATTTCCAAAAAGTCTCCATGGAGCCCTTTGGAGAGGGAACTAACCATTGCAATTCATAAAAGAAAAATTATGGCTGATTAGATGGCCAACAACCATACAGGGAATGGCAATTGGTGAAGTAAAAGGGAATACGAAGCAGTCATTGCAAAATTTCCCTCCATGTAAGAGTCAGAAGCTGCTTACTGCTGAAGCCAGGCCTAATCAAACCTTCAGCTTCTCAGGAAATGCCTTAACTGGGTTGGAGAGTATTTGAAGCTGATTTCTCTCCCTGTCCCCTAATGAAGTCACTCCACTTGCACAGAAAGCTTTCATACACACAGAGTTAGAGACACAGCAGGCAGGAATGATTTTACACACCAACACCTTCACCTAGATACCAGGACTATACACTATACAGTGGTGGCGGGTGTTGGACGAGTGGTATAAGTTGCCGCCTCTGGAGCCGGCTCCTCCTCTGAGGACGCCGGTTTGAATCCCGAGGAACTCGCTGTCGCCGTCTGAGCGTGCTCAGCCGTGGCAAAATGAACCTCAGGAGTAAAGGGGGTGGGGCCAGTTCCACGCACACTGTGCCTCGCCTAAAAAAATCCATTGCGCAGGCTTATCCCAAAATCTTCGTTCGCGAAGTCTAGCCAACAACAACACTATACAGTGAAAAGTAGGTATGCCTCACAAAGTGAAATTACATGAATGACAGAAAGAGAAAACTATGCTAGGTGGGTGGCCCTGCTTGAGCAGGTGGGTTGCGCAAGACAACCTCCAGAGGTCCCTTCCAACCTCAGCCAGTCTGTATTTCTGTGATGCTCCTCAATATCCAACAACATCTTTAAACCATTCCTCTGGAAGGTGGTTAAAAATGAGTTCAAGTCCTCTCAATCAGAGAAAGAAGCTGAATATGAGTTTCCAGTATTCTATCAAAGAAAAAATCTGAGTAGATGAAGTAGAGCTTAGAAGAGTGCATGAGGCTAGTAAAAGAAGGATCAACACAGAAGAACATAGACTGCACTAGAACTATTGCTTGTGAATGATTTTTAAACTTTCACCTTATTTTCTATTTGAGTACTGCAAAGAAACTGCAAATTAAACTGCAATACTTGGATTTAGGTCAAGCATTTTCCTGTACCTGAGCAGTGTGTTCCGAGGTTTTATTTTAGAAAGGGGTGTGCTTTTCAGTCTGGATCTAAACATTTGTTTTATTCAGCAAGTAACAGGGAAAAAATCTTCAACTATCCATTTCTCTCTGCTTATTTTTTATTTTAAAGTAAGATGAGCCAACCAAGACTATCTGTTAGGTTACAGACAGACTGCACCTGTCAAAAACTCCTTTTGTCATGTATTACAAACCCTGTATTACATAGCCCTGTAGGCTATGACAGTCTGAAACAGGAAGAGACTAGAGAACTGGTCCATGAGGTTCCTGCCAATTGCATGGAAATGAAACCCAAGTATATTATATTGTAAAGTCAGAATTTCAACACGAAAAGAGCACGCAGGGTCTGACCGCCCACCTTGAAACATCTCAGTTGCTAAATGACCAGTTTGAAATGTCTCAAGGGGCCAGCATATCCAGCAAGTGGGTGTTGCACTCCTTTTGAAAAGAGTCATCTCAGAGTGGGTACAGAGAAATTGAGGCAGCCAGTTAGAATTACTAACCACTTTTGAAAATAACTGTTTTATTCTATAATAATCACAAAACTTCTGCTCAGCGTGAAACTCCCTTAAACTCCACTGACAGCCAAACTAGGCCAACAGTGTTTTTGAGAGCTCACTTCCTTACAGTATTTTTACCCCAAGACTACCAGGGTAAAGCTAAAAAGTCATAGTGATCCCAGTTTAGATTTGAGAGCAGTAAGAAAGATCTATCTCACCAGCTATTTCTGCCACAGTACCCAAATGGAGTGCAATGTAAAGAATAGCAACAACTCTGAACACCGACTGACACTATACTGACATAATGAAATAAACAGGTTCTCACACAAGAATTTGATTTAGCAAAACACTCCAACATGTGCTGATGTACTTTGTTATATAAAATAGAAAGTAAAATATTATTGAACACAAATAGAGATGGTTGATTTAGGCTAAGGCACACAAATAATACAGACATCAACTAATCTCTCATAGAAGTAAACAGACTTTGCTACAAAACTGAAAAATAGTCTTTATGTATCTACATATTTTTCGCTACTGTAACCTCTATACTTGATGTCATATACAACACCAAGACATGAAGACAGGTAGAATGTACAGTGTCCCCAAACAAAAACAGGCTTTTGCTTGACCGTACAAGTCCCAGACTACTTCCCTCCACTCAAACAAGAGACCAGCACTTGAACACCACCTCTTTTCACTTTACTAAATTCCAAGGTCATGGTGAGGTTAATCTTTATTTTACCACTTAACAACTACTTAATTTTGCAGAAAGACCAATTTAAAGTTAACAAAGCGTAACTAGTAAGCAGAAGCACTGAAAGAAGGATAAAGTATTTAAAAGATGCAACAGTTTTGAAAAGCAACTCAGGCTCTCTACTGTTGTAATTCTGCACTAGTTTCCAGGCATTAGTGATATCTATCCAGAACTACCATTCTCTCGTCAGCAGGTAAGTAAATCAGCATTCCTCAACACTAGTTACTTCCACAAGCCCAAGAAGAGAACAAGCAGCAAGCAAACACCACAGCTGCGGTTCATGTACATTTTGGCAACAAAGCAAGTTTCACGGGTCATTTCTCCAAGCACTCATTCTTACTGCTCTTCTTATGTTCCTCCTTTGCTGCCCTTCAGCCAGAATAATAGGACTTTTCTTGGGGTCATACTATAAATTCGATTAATAAAATAATTCCAACTAGAAATAGCAATCTGTCCTCCAAACCAAAACGCAACCCCCCAAAACAATGGTATTCCAGTAATGGAATCTGAAGTGCAGATACTTGAACAGTTGCACCGGTACAACTGAGGAGGTGGCAAACTGTGGCAGGGTGGAGATGGGGGTGCATTTCCTGAGTCAACTTGTTTTCCAAGAAAAAGATAGAGGAACCACACCTGTATTTTCTGAGTAAGTACAAGGCATATTTTACCTTCACTCAGAAATCTGAACCATGTCTCATAAAATAAATAACAAGCCTCCCTCATGTTTTCCTAAATATATATATATATACATATATATATATATATATATATCAGTGTGTTTCAACACATGATGAAATTAAGGCTGAAAACAACATTCACTACTAATTTTAATGGGAAAGGATTTTCCTATGACTAACAAAAAGTTTTTTGCCTATGGAGGTGTGGGCATGCCTGCACCACACAACAGAGCATGGTTCAGAGCCCCGAGCTGCTGCTGACCTTGCCTTCCTCAAAAAGACAGAGGGGAGGGCAGGGAGTATTTAAAAACAAGGAGGTTAGTGCTGTCCTCTTTCTACCCGCTTTCTCCTCTCAGATCTTGATATGGTAACATCAGAATTTGGGCCATAATTTTCTTGTAGTATTTTCCCTAACAAGGAACAGTGAAATATTTGTTAAGGTGTTGTATTTGCTACTCTTTGATCCCTCAGAACACTTCATAAAACTGATACTTCAAATTAAGTATTTTAAGACTTTTAATGGGTGTTTGCAGTTCTGTAAAAGGCTCACAGACTGCTTTATATATTATTTCCCCTGGAAATTAGTATGTTCAAAATATTTATTTAATTATTTTTTATTATTCCAAGAAGGCCATTTGTAATTTGTGGATCTTTTTTAAGCACAATTTCTTCTAGATCTCTACAGGCACATTAAGAATTCTACAGAGATAATCCATGCACTTCTTCTTTACAAGTCAATTGTATAAATTCTTTCTGTTGCCAAAAAACAATTCTTTGCATATTCTAAATTGCACTAAGAGGTGGAAAACAAATATTTCAGTGTGAAGTGCAAGTCTGTCTCTAACAAAAGGCATGATTGTTATTAGCCAGTAGTAAACAATACCAATTAGGTTTTTCACAAGAAAAACTTTGTATTAATGTACCTATTATATTTCCATTTTGGGGAAAAAGGAAATGGCTTGGAAAGACTTTTCAGAAACAAAAACTCAGTAGATAGGAAAACAAACCCTTTTCACTCAGACCTTTCAAATTCTCAGAAACATTACTTCTCCGTCCAGAACCGGAGGCAGCCTAGCTCAGAGCTAACAAGCCCTCATCAGAGCTTATCTAACCACATGTAAGGTTTCAGGAAAGGTAGCTGTCTTGGTTCTGGGCTCAAGCCACCATAATATCTGAGTCTGGTGCAGCTATATTGATTTGAAATCATATATATCTGATTTGAAATCCAACTGCATGGACTGGACGTGCTGTAGGTGGCACCACACAGAGCTCCTGGCCAGGAGCAAGGCTGTGACCCAGGACAGAGTGCAGCAGAGCTGCCTCCCAGAGTGGCCAAGAGAGCAGTGCCCCTCCCTGCACACTCCCTTCGTACTCCATGGGTGCCAGTCCCGCTGCTTGTGCACAAACTGCTCAGCAAACTAGTGCCAACAAAAAAGGAGCCACCAGCTCTTTGCCGTGCACACAAAGCCCACAAGCGGGCTGCAGTGTCAATGAGCTCTAGTACAAGTTCCAGAAGCAGAACATATATCAAACAGGAAGGTAAGACCAAGACAATCCCCTCACTTCAAGACAATCCATCACTGTCTTATTTCAGCTCAGTTCAGAGGTCATACTTTTATTAACACACACTAAAAAAACCCCACAGAATCCAAAATACCTTTCCATAAGTAACTGCAACAGCTCCATGCAGCCACAAACGAACAGTCATCAAGCACTCAAATGTTAATGTTACTGACCCAAAATGAAACAGATGGGGGAGGAAAAATGCCAAAAGATGTCTGGTTTTTAAATGCCCAGTATTTTGATTAGATACTTACAAATATTTGGTTTTTTCCTCTGAACCCACACAGTCTCCCAGTGTACATTTCTGCTTTTACAACACTTGGCATTACTGACTTCAGAATTCAGGGACAGTAACCAGTAGCAGCCCAGACAGAGCACGGCTGCTCTCTCACTAACTAGTCAGGCACTGGCAGTACTGCAGCTGAGCAGCAAGCAGCTCAGGATGGGAAAACAATCCAGCTTTATGGGCAGCTTCTTAGACAAATCTAGCTGGCAGGCAACTCCACATTTTAAAGCACTGAAGTGTCTTGCAACAGAGCTGACACTGGCCCACATTCATAAAGGAATAAACAAAAGAATCAGATTCATAATATACAGCTGACAATGCAAAGTTTAGGAGGTTTAATTCAGAAACACTGATTCAATAGATTATCAGAAATGTGAAAGTTAGTGGAAATTGATATGAGTATCATCTTCACAGTTAATTGTTTGTTGAAAATGTAGACATATCTTCGTGCTTTGGATATTTTCGTTTCTTTGAAGAGAGGTGACAGGCAGAACACAACCAAGGTTAAACTAAAGGAGTTTAGAAAACCAAAGCCTCATGCAAATGAAGGTCAAGTGATGTTCCCCACAAAAAAACCATCCAATTCAGCATGAATCCCATATGAATATGGCACTTTAAGTGCTAACTATGCCACAATACTACAGCTAGGACTTTCACAGACCATAATTTCTCAAAGTGACCAAAAAATCCCGAAAACCCAACACAAAAAACCAACTCACAACATAATCCTCTTACACAGAAAGGGCAAAGGCAAAGACTGCACACAAACTTCAAGACTAATGAAAACCAGCATTTCTTTCTGCCTCTAGCAGGCTTCCTTTGCATAAAACCTCTTCTGTGAATTGGCAGATCTCCCCTTTTTGGCATGAATTGCTGGTATGTGGCATTCATTCTGTTGCTTGCATGCTGGCAAGTGACAGAGCTAAATCCTTCCATTGCTGGAATTTCATTTCCCACAAAGTTCATACAAAAATTTTTTCCTACTATGAGGAGCCACTACTTTGTTATCATGTAGAAAATGCACATCTCTCTGCAAAAAAGGCCAATGCAAATCTGTATTGCCTGGGTCTATCCTACATGCACAAATATTTATGAGTTTCAGAGGAGAGAGGAATTTATTTGATGGCTTACAGTACACCACAGATGATGGTCTCTCACCATGCTTCTTAGATAATGCTGTTATCTTTGTCCATAGCAGGAAAGAAGGAGCTTTGACGGGCCTTATGGCTTTTAAGTGGGTAGTTTTGGAGAAAGAAAAAAACAAAAACAAACAAACAAACCAAAAAAAAAAGGGAATATAAAATTGAAACCAAATGTGGAAATGTTCTCTAAACTAGAAGGCTCCCTCTGTCCTGGTAAACAATCACACAGCTATCAGACACTGTGTTATTAAAATAAATTCAATTCAGAAACATAGGACTATGCTTGAGATTTGTGTAGCTGACATTTATGAGTTGAAAGAATTTTCTCCCCTTTATACTAATATGCTTTTGAATTTTCATTTTGTTTAATTTAAAATCTGTTTTTTCTGTAAAAGTGACTAGGCCTAGTCTCTACACTAACGTATGTTCAGTGGAGGAGAAGTGTTGATTACCTTGAGACATCAGGATAGACTACACACCTCCAATAAAGCATGGATATAAACTAAAAATACCAAAAAAAATAGAATTTGAATGAGTTATGGCATACCTAATTTTCTCAAAAACAGCTGTGAATTAGATCCACACCCACAAGTAATAAACTTCAAAAAATAAAGTCTTGTGAAAATGTCACATTAATCAACCCATACAGTAAAAAGTCTACTCACCCACTGCTTACTAAGATGATTAGTAAGGAAATCACAAGTTAAACTTTATTCATCTGCTTAAGAAAAATAGGAAAGAGGTTGCAAGGTTCATTTAACTTAGAAGATATTATTGTCACTTGACATTTACACGCAATGCATAATTCCATTCCCACTTACAGTCTGGGGAAAGCCTGTTAAAATTACTTCCTTAATGTGTGAACACTTCTTTGAATTGTGCTCTTTTCATCTGCCACCTTCTCCTTATGCCAGCTGGCTCCTTTTGTTAGGCCTTTTTTAATAAGAAAGTTCATTATATGCAATTTATTGAGCAGTTTGAGATTGTCAGTGCTGCTCTGAAATACTGCACATGCGTACTTCAAAGCATTCTATAACATTTGTTGATAATATCAAAAAGGCAGGGAGATTCATACACACAACATGGCCAACAACTCTGGCATGAGACTAATCAGAACAACCATATCTACCTTCTCATTTTCATCCACATGAACTAGTCCTTATTCAATTTATATGCCACACTACTCTTCCCATTTGTAAAAGCTAACACTCAGGAAACTACAGAAGTTGCTTAGGTGAGAAACACCATTAGGAAGGCATTCAAACATCTTTGTCATCTAGAGAATGACCAGAATACTGTCCTGCTTAATCCTTTTGCTGTGGCTTTCTTATTTCTGACTTCATCTTATCCTTCGTTACACATTTCTCTACCACTTGCTCTTCTCCCCTTCACTTCCTCCTCATCCAGTTCCTCCATTCCTGCTCTTTTTTATCCCCTGAGCACTTGCTAGACTACCTTTTAATTCTTTCTCTATGAGCAAGTGATATCATCCCACCAATCACAATCTCTGGAGGTCAACTCTTATCTTCTCCGGTCCTTTTATATAACAGCAACTCTGAGAGACTCATGGCTGTTGAATTTACTAGACTAAAGGTCCATTAACACACTAAAAAAAAACAAACTGAAATAACAATAACAAAAAGGGCATAAACTCACCAGTCAGTAATAGTAACTGCTGTGGTGCACAGTTTGGGAACTAACACAGTGCAAACAATGCCTGAGGGTGGCTGGGGTAACAGTGTGTGACAGAAGGTTACTTGGCTACTGCATGCCGTACACAGAATGTGGTGCTGTATGATGCTCAGTCAGATCCTTGTTCAATGCCTAAGATGGGTACAGGGACTGCTCTATTTTTCACAAAACGGGGCTGACTGAATGCTAACAATTTTGCAAATGCATCCCTATCTTTAATGGTACATAGTGTAAATCTCGAGCAAAGGCTCTTTCTAGACCAACAAACACAAGACTAAATCCTCCTAATTGCATTTTCCTTCGAAAAGCTCTTTCAGTATCTCAAAAAAAGAGCAATACAAATTACTCATGCCTGGAAAGTGGGACTTGCACCAAGACTGACTAAAGCAGCCCAACTTGCAAAGTTAAGTAAGAGATGTTAAAGGCGACTTGTTCATGATCTACCCCTTCCATTCCGAAGATTTCTTTATCAGATAGAAATATAAGATCCAGTGTCTGAAAACTGAAACAAGAATGAAAACACAAATTTGAACTGTTAGCTGAGATTGGATGGATTCTTCAGTTTCCCGTTTACTGAACTGTGGGTTTCACTGTAAATTTGCCATCCATAAGCAATTTCAGGAGCACATTTTTGAAGCAGTGTAATATTTTCTCTCTTCACATAATATTCTTTATCATCCCACTAATAAACATCAGACTACCCTCCTGCAGATTTGGCTCTGGATCCACTCATAAATTTCATCTAAGTGCAAATCTTTACTTAGTGCCCTGTGTAGTTCAGTAGTTCAAACCATTTCATAATATCTATAATGGTTCTTGGAATTGTGATACTTCCTCTTTGTCAATACACAAAATGTAAAGATGACATCTTTGCTAGGCTGTTGTCTTCTGCTGCCTTTTATTTCTCCTGTACACGTACTTTTCCTGGCTACCTAAACCTTTCTGCTAGAGTATTCAATCACCTACCACCATTACAGACAACTCACATGACTGCCAGACTCTTGCAACATCATTTCCCCAAGCACAGAAGACATCAGCAAAAACAGAAGTGCACAGGAATTGGGATAATTCATACATCCTCCCAAAACACTCCTGACACCTTTTTTTTATAGAAGGGAAACTCATGCCTTGGGAACTTCTATGACTTGCTCAAGGCCACAGTACAATGCCAGTTTAAAAGCAGTGACTCCTGGCTTCAAGGACTCAGCAGAATCAAACTCCAGAGTATCTCAGTTGCTTTATCTCTTTCATATAATGCTATTATCTGTACCCTGTTCTTCTTCAGAGAGAATGGGAAAGCAAATGAGAAGGCAAGCAAAATAATCGGTGAAAATTACAATAAAAAATACTTCTAAGCTCCAATTCAGAGCACCAACCTCTGCCTGTCCTCCAAAGGATAGTATTTTTCATGGATCTCAGTGTCAGTAATCATAAGAAACACACAAGCCATAGATGATTGGTAAAACAATCATTCCCCTTTAAATTCCTGGACTTTAATCAGCACATTCTTTACTAGACTGTCAGCATGCTACATAACATTGGTGTAAATTTCAAAAAACATGACATAAAATCTGGATTTGAGCCAGAGTGACTTTTTTTTTTAATCTGGAAGTATTAAAAACTTCTTATAATTAGTTCTATGTTCACTGACAAAAAAATTTATTTGAGTATTGAAAAAAAAAGGCAAAAACCAGTCACAAGTTCTTGAATTATTGGAAGAGAAGAACCAAGAAGACAAACAAAAGGGGAAAAAAAATAAAAAAGTGTCTCGTGTCCAGAGATCTGGATGAAGTTTCAGAGTGATCACTTCTACATAAGGGCTTCTTTCATGCTTTGACCAAACACCAAGAACATGTCAGCACAATGCTTACTTTTCACCCAGTTAAATCTCTTCCTAATGGAAAGAATCAAGAAAAGAAATACAATTGCTTTATATCCTTAATCTTTCCGAATGCTGCCCACTCCAGACTTTTTTCTACTTTTGTGGGTTCCTCCTGCCTCCTAGTTATTTAGGCACACAACTAGATCACTGAAAGCTAAATACTGATCTACTTAAATTGATAAAAATTAAAGCCTTCACAGTGGGTTCTTCAAAGCCCACACTACTTTCTATATATATCATGTGCCTCTGCATTTAAGAAGGAATTAGCGGTATTTTCTTATTGCCACATTTCTGTGGCAGAAATATGATGATAAGAAAATGACAGATTAATGTACTACAGAGAATATTTTCATACAGTAAATTACTCAGATAAAATATTCCTCTCTGGCTCCTGTTCAAAGAGGCGGATTTATCTTTGTGCTAAAGAGCCCACACAAGACCTCTGCAGTACTTCATAGTATTTTGAAGCTGGAACAGACCATTAGGATCATTCTATTCTGATCTCATGCACAGCAGAGGCCAAAGAACCTCACCCAGCAATTTCAAGCCTATAACTTACAACTGTAAGCTCACTCATTCTCTCAAGGTTAACATCACTAGAGTACAGAGGGTCTCCAAAAAGGTCTATACAGCATTTAAATCCCACTTATGATCTATTTTGAAGACTAGTAAGATTTTATGAGGTCTAGGACACAGAGAAATTTATAGTGAGTATGGTTACATGAGGTAACCCACCTGGTGACTGCAAATCTTCCTAACTCAAAATGACCTTTGAGGGAGAAATTTACCCACTGCCTTAGAAAAATATGTTGGAGAACAGAATAAATATTCACACATACATATGTATGTATGTGACATCAGAGACTATGTAAATATCACCTACCAAAACCTGAAAAAAAAAACTGTGCAGTTTTCATGGGAGCACTCCTAAGAGTTCTGACAAAAACTGAGACTGTCCAGGGTACAACCTTCTGTTCAGGGGCAAGCTGTCAGTACATTTCCTTGAGAATGCACAAAGGACAGTTATTCAGCAAGATAGCTGTAAACCAAGACTGGATTTCACTGAGTGATATTGTCTAGTTCGACCACAACATACCAGTTTCATGCAAGAATAATTGTACAAAATGCAATTATTTGTATTGATCTGATAACACAAATTTTCATTATCTCTATTAATCTTAATCTACCACTTGTATTTTATTGTTACTAAATGCAGGAGTACAGTGATATGGCAGAAACACCTCTAAAGCCATTCTAGGAGTGAGTTCTGTACTGCCACAGCAGGTGAAGGAGCAAGGACTCGATCTGCAGGAAAGCCTTTGCTGCCACCTAAAGGGTTTCTCTTTCCTTCCAACTGCGAAAGTTGAGGAACAAAACGACTTGGATGCACTCAGCTTACTGAGTGCCCAAACCGATAAAGAGCCGGCAGGACAAAAGCATGCTGCTTAATATGGCTGCTTTCCCCTCACTGCACTGTGTTCTTCTTGCCGTCAAAATTCCAGCTAGGAAATAGCAACAACCACACATATTTGTTTCTTCCCACTTCATAAGATTACAGACTACAGTCAGGGTGGTTTTGTATAAACATAAAAGAACACAAATCTTTCATTGCAAGTCATATTTTTCCAGATTTTGAAACAAGGCACATTTCCAAATTCTCCTTTTTCAGACAGCTTCTTTGAAGAACAGCTTCCAGAATCAAGCAGCATATTTCATCAACGGGCTGGCTACAAATATTGTAAGTAAACAGAGGTAAGACAAAAAATCAATCTGATCCTCTCTTCTCAAAATGTTTATATTGACTGCAGAGCATAGCACACGAAATGTAATTTTTTGTCTTTGAAAAGCATTTCACAAGCACCCAAGCAAGCCTTTTTGTCTCAAAGAATAAAATTACTTGAAGGAGAAACACTTAAAGTGTGACACCATTTACCTACCTACTTCATGAAATACATATCTCACTGTCAGTTGAAAGGTTAAATACCTGTAAAACAATATAAGAAGCACAGTGCAACAGAAGAGAAGCATAAATTAAAACAACGTTTTTCCCAAAAGGATTAACCTTAAGTGAGGGATTTGGAGGAAAACGAAATTAGAATTTTTTTTAAAAGGAATCTGAAACATTTTATCTCACATACCACAAAATACAAGTTTACTTTAAACAACAGGAGAAGAATTTTCCCAAGAAGAAATATGTAATTTTGGTGCCTACACTGAGTTTGTGCATGTCACCAGTTAGTACCACAGACACTGGTGTAGCAACAAAGCAGACAAGTGACCAAACAGCTTCTGGAAGATAAAAGACTGGGGTTAGAAAAAAAACCTTCCTCTGTGAACAGCTTGGTACTATGAGGGAATTCTTGCAGCTTCACAGGAAGCATCTGGTAGAGGCTAACACAGAAGGATTAACTTCATCAATCACTGGCCTCTCTTCATTTTTTACAGTACCTTCTCACATAGCTAGAAAATATTTTCCCACAGCAAGTGTCACTTAAAAGCCATTTATCTCCAGGATGGACTTTGACATTCTACACTTACATACTCCAACATGAAAAAAAAGTAGAAAATTCACACTTAAGATTCTCCAACAAAAAAAAAAAAAAAACAAACTGTATTCCTACAGTGCGTATAAAACTGTTTGCTATTTGCTTCTCACAAGCACCTTCACAGATATTTGAGCTTCCAAGGGAAAAATAAGGTCTGATTCCTCATGCAGAGTCCCTGCACCACAGGCCACAGCTTTGACCATTATGAAGTCACTATGAGGTGGAGGGCGACCTGACAAATCCACATTCATATGCGATAGAAGGCAAGATATGGAAGAAAACATCTTGACATGTCTTCTCTTCCCTGGACAAGAACAGCACAGCAAGGCAAAGTTTAACCTGTTCACTTCCCAAGTCAGAGGACCTTCGTGTTCATACCTCTTACTCAAGGGGGTTGTAAAGTGTCATTCCAGCCTATATGCTCTAGCCTGTCCTCAGGACACATACCGTATGTTTTGATTCTTTTTATGAAGCCCAAAGATCTCTAACACCATGGAAACTAGAGAGCTTGAGAATTTTGGAAGCACAGATGTCACTAGGTTGATTTCTGGATCCCAAAGCAATCACATCATAGTCATTTCATGCACAAGAACTTTGTCAATGTTAAGGTTCGTGTTATGGTATGGTACTGCAGGAATCCTGCATTTGAATTTTCAATGAAAAATAAACAAGGGGAAAAAGAGAACAAAGAAAATAAATTAACCAAAACATTTTATATTCAAACAGAGCTATAGAGTTCATATATATATACTGGACTTTGCACCATTTCAAGTAGAAGTTACAGGTCAATGACAGAGAAACCTCCACGGAAAGGTCCCCTTGCTCTCACAGGGATAAATAAACTTAGAATGTTCACGTCTGACTGTGTCATAGGTTGCTGCAATGGGCTTAGAAAGCCAGTGTGAAGAACAGTAGACATTCCATAAGACCTCATGAATCAACTGTCTATTAAAAACCAGCCAATAATTTCATAAAACTAGGATAACCATCATATCTGTATGGCCTGCACTCCTTCCTACATCAACAAGGGTCAGCAACATTTAGAGCTGCTCCTGTTAAAAGCATTCTGAGAGAAATCCAAGTGATGTGGGTAATCTCAGAGTTAAATCCATATGGAAAGTCTGAGGAATCACCAACCATATGAAGTTCAACAAAAGAAAGCGCTGGATTCTGCACCCGAGACACGGCAACCCTGGATGTTTGTATAGCCTGGGGAACAAGGTGCTGGAAAGCAGTGCCAGGGAAAGGGACCTGGGGATCCTGGTCAGTGGCAAGTTGATTGAGTCAGCAGTGCCCCGACAGCGAGGAGAGCAAACCATGTCCTGGGGGGCATCAGAAAAAGCATCGCCAGCCAATCAAGAGAGGGGATTGTTCCCCTCTACTCTGCACTGGGGTAGCCTCACCTTGAACACTGTGTGCAGTTTAGGGCAGTGCAATATAAGAAAGGTATTAAGGTATTGGAGAGCATTCAAAAGAGCGTAATGAAGATGGTGAAGGGCCTTGAGAGGAAGCCTTATGAGGAGCAGCTGAGGTCACCTGGTCTGTTCAGCCTGGAGAAGAGGAGACTGAGGGGAGACCTCATTGCAGTTACAACTTCCTGGTGAGGGGAAAAAGAGGGACAGACACACATCTCTCCTCTGTGGTGATACCAGTGACAGAACATGAGGAAATGGCCTGAGGTTGTGTCAGGATAGGTTTAGCTTGGATATCAGAAAGAGCTTCTTCACCCAGAGAGTGATCAGGCACTGGAACAGGCTCCTCAGAGAAGGGGTCACAGCACCAAGCCTGACAGAGTTCAACAAGTGTTTGGGATGATACACTCAGGCACGTGGTGTGACTCTTGGGGATGGTCCTTTGCCAGTCTAAGGGTTGGACTCGATGATCCTTTGTGGGTCCCTTCCAACTCAGCATATTCTGTGATTATCAACTACTGTTTAGCTCTCATTGAATAGGTATGATGTCAAAAGCGGATCTCAATCAATCTGGAGATGAGAAAGTCAGAAAAAGGACATTGCACATGTGAGATGTGCTGCAGCACACATGAAGGAAAGCACAGAGACAGCTCTGGGAAAAGGGCAACAGACAAACGGAATTAGCAGCCAGAAGTGAGGTAAACTCTGCTGGCAGAGGGAGCATGTTACAGAATGAGACAAGAAGAAAGAGCTGTAACTCTAACTTAATGTAGGGCACATGCAAAAGAATCACATCACTAACATTTCTAAGACCCATGAGCCTGTTCTGTACATACTTGTGAGCAGAAAAATCCTTCAAAGTGTGGAAACAAAGAGGAACTCTCATGCAGACCCTGACAGTGCTACAGGAAGATCACCGCAATGTAATACTGATGGCAAACAGCAGCTGACCATGACATTTTAGGATAAGTTTTTGAAGAAAAAGTAGCTTTTGGTTTTGTTGTTTGTTCTTTTTTTTTCCCCCAATAGATTAGAGTTCAGCTTCACTAACTGATTCCCATACAGCTATTCTACACTTCAGGGCCTCTACACTTCACAGAGTGAATGTGGTGTGTGGCTGGAACAAAGTCCCAGACAGCAAGGAAGTACCTTGCCTTCTACCTGCACTAGTCTTCTTCATTCTGACATCCACAGCTCTCCACACTTTACAGTCTCATATTTTTGAGAAAGTTCTGTTGCTTTTTCATGAAGAGTCAGATAAAACTGCCATCCTCAGCAAGCTGACCAAATTCACATCCAAGAAATTTGAGCAAAGCTGGGAATAGATGACTGTTAGGATAGTCAGACCTATTCTGTGCTAGCACATTCTTATCATTATCAGCACATCAGTCACCACACATAGGAGGTTTCACTAATTTCAAAAAGAGAGAAAAAGACTTATCATTCAAGTATTTGATGTGGATGTCCAGCAGTGCTTTCTAAATCTACAGAACTATTTCAAGCACTTGAAGTAAAGACAGTTCATTAACCACGAGAAGCTAAATTGGCAACAGTTGCTCCTCCATGTACAGGGTGTCAACACAGGCCTTCAGGTTCAATAGGAGTGTTACAATTGAGACATGTTGCCAAACAAGTACTTGTGACAAGTGACATAATGAATTCATTCTTCAATCACAATACTAAAGCTCAAAAACATATGGAGGCTAAATTTAGGAAGATGCAAATTATAGTAGAATAAGATGCTTTTATTTGCATTATAACTGATTTTGACCAGTGTCACCATAAAATTCTCAGATCTATTAGGACTCCAATCC
Organism: Formicarius rufipectus; assembly: GCA_013399695.1. Lineage (NCBI taxonomy): Eukaryota > Metazoa > Chordata > Aves > Passeriformes > Formicariidae > Formicarius > Formicarius rufipectus. The sequence continues at coordinate 2,041,327 of VXAU01001251.1, forward strand.
AGCAAAGGATATAAGCATGTGCTTAACCTTTAAAATGTACAGACCCTCCAAATGTTGGTGGACTACTTAATATCAGTGCATCCTTTCCTTCAGTATTTTGTTAAGTTGAGCCACAGGACACCTGAGAGTGTTTTCAACACAGACAGGACATACTGTGCACAGTTTGTTATTCTGCTGACATGTTTTTCTTATATAGTAACATTTTAAAATATTTCTATACCACAATGGTGTTCATTAAAGACAAAAATATGACCTTTAGACAATGTCAGTAGCTAAACATAACCAGCAGAATAATTGAGAGGACAAAAGAGTTATCTTTCTTTTTAACTCATTAAATAAAATGGTCTATTAAATTGGGTGTTTCCCATTGATATTCGGTTTGGTGAAACTGTTTTCACCTCTAGATGCAGACCCTTAATCCCTTGCAGAGTCTTTTAAAATTTTGTCTCTTTGCCAGCACATGCCCACAACACACCACCGATGCTCAATGCTAGAAGTCAGCAGGCTCTCAATGGACAGGGAGGTCTTAACTGACAATTTAACTTCCCAGGGGGGAAAAAAATTACTTTGAAAAATAAAAGGTTTTCAGGATCAGATGCATTAAAATTATTCTGCTCCAAAATTAAGAGCAGTTAACAGAAACTGCCTCATTTTTCTAGAGACTGTACAAGTTTATAAATGAGCAAGGCCCGACGCAAATATTTAACACAAGTAATTTCTTTTCAATCTATCCAGAACTAGAACAAAATAAACAATAAATATACTTAACAGTAAATGTTTTCACGATTTGTCTTTTGGAAAATAGGAATTAAGAGAGGAAACAGAGATCACTTACTGCACTAACTTTGCCTCTCTGTTCAGTTATTTTAGATGTAACTTCTCTCATATACATGCTATGGCAAATTTCATTACTATTCCCCAATATCAGCATTATCCAGTATGAAGGACCAAAGGAACAAAATATATCCACAGAAAACGTGCCTGTAAGATAAAATAAGTCACAACAGAATTCCTTGCTTCTACAAAGCCTGGCAATGAAACCTGGAACAATGAAGCGGGACAGTTAAATTTTGCAAAGGAAATTAAAGCAAAATGTCAATGCAACAGCAACAAGAACACAGAAATGTATTATCTAACCCTTACTCAAAATTAAATTAGTATTTTGCCACAGAACATGAAGGCAAAGTAGGATAGATGAATAACAACTCTAGAAACAGAAACCACAGCATATGTAAGAGCTGAACAATCAAGTCCAGCAGAGCAGATGATGGGAATTCTAAAAGATCAAAAGTTTACATCATGCCACATTATGGCACAGGATCTTTCCTGATAGCATTCTGAAAGGAGCATAAGAACTTGAAGTCCAAGCAGAGTAGTCAGGGGAAAGAAAACCAAATGTTATAAAAGTGAGGACCTTCACTAGTTTTTTATTCCAGGTACATACGTCTGCAAGGAAAAGTGCAAGAGTGAAGAGGACAACTATTGTAAATAAAACCTTAATTGTTTAACACCAGACCAAAAAGGCGTAACCTACAAATCCAAGCCCAGAATACATTCTCTGGGATGGACTATGTTAAAAGGTTGTGCTTGATATTTCTATAACTATGATTCTACAGGAAAGTTGCCTCTGCTAAAATAAAATGTGTTATGATCTAGGAGCTGTTTTCCAGTTACATGATGTAACTTAGCTGTAACGATGATACAGGTATTTCATCAGGAGTAATCACCTTCTCTCAGAACAGACTGCTAAATGTGGTCCTTTCGGTTACTAAATTAAATGGACAAAATAATTTCAAGGTTGTAATTAAAGATTAATGTTTCAAAAGCAGGTAAGTGAGAAAGAGGTCCTTTTTAGGAGTACAGGGCACAAAATTCCAGATGCAGACCTGCACAATGGAGCTTAAGTTGCCTTATACTCCTCTCAATAGGAATGCAACAGGGGCTTCTACTGAAAGGTGAAATCACTCAAAGCTTTTAACTTTTGTATCAATAACTAATTTCTGAGGTTCTGGGGATAAAATAATTCAATACATTCAACATATTTCTGTGCACTGCTTATAGTAAAGTAGGAGAGATGCTGACTGCTAAAGCAGAGAGGAAAGAGAACTGGTTACATGAGTTTTACCTCAAAGGGAATCCCCAGCTCACTGTTCACACAAGCTTTCCATTTCTTCTACCCACTAGAAATGACATGCCAATTGTCTCTGACAGCAGTATGAATAAAAAAGTCAAAGGAAAGAGAACTACCAGAGTAGACAAAGAGAAGAACATTTATCTTGATTGCACATAATCCTTGGCTTAGTTGAGTGCAGTGAATAATGAACAGCAAAACTTTCATTTCAGATGATTCTTGTTCTCTACTTTTCACTCTTAATCAAAACAATCAGGGTTTGGGAGCTTTAAAGTTTTTGGGTTTATTTTTCCCTAGTGAAAACACTATCACAAATCTAAGATAGAGAAATGGGTCACTTAGTGTTTGTCTTTGAAAAGCGGCTTTGCTGTACCCCTTTTATTGTGAAATAGTTATGACAAGACTGTTAGCAGTGATCACAGATTTAGTTTACCCCACTCCAAAATGTCAGAATTGAAGCACCCTAAAAAGGCCCAATTTTCAGCAGAGACAGCATTTTTTAAAACTGCATCCCCTAAAAGATATCTCGAGATTTGTTCTCAAAATCTTCAGCATATTTTAACATATCTTGCTCTAAATGATAAATGAAACACACAAAAAAGCAGCATGAGAATGAAAAGTCATTTTATTCACCTACTTAAGAGGCCTTCTCCATCTCATTCAGAAACATTAAAGTTTCTACAAAGCTGCAGGGTAACAACTACTGGAACACAATTCATCTTTGGTGGTACAAAAGCAGGGACAGTGTTTTCCTGGTATTTTCACTGAATTTGTTATTTAAGACAGTGAAATGATTGGAATGAAAACACCCTGGCCTAGCCAGAAGACCAACAGCTCCTATAATGAAGACAGATATTGACAGTAACTAAATAAAAATACCTAGGTCTAGGACTCGTCTGTTGGACTCAGAATACAATTGCAGAGAGAATATACTTACTGAAACTTTCCACAAGGTCAAAGGCAATCTTAGTAGCAATATCCATTCCAGAGTTGATGTAGGACTGGGAGTTTTTCAATGAAGAAAGAGCAGTATCAATTGTGTTGAACGGGATTCTTGCACCACATGACATCTTGAAATTGTTACTCTAGAAATAACAGGGACAACATTTTAAATAGTTTAAAATTAAAAGAATTTGAGAGAGAATTCCTAAGTATAGATAGTTAGCCATAAAGCAGTGTCAACAGAACCACTGAACCACCAGGGCTCAGGGATGAAAACTTTGCTCCCAAGGTGTCAGTAAGTTGAGTGAAACTGCAAGTTCACCACAGGTTTACAATTCACCTCCTATTCAATATTAAACAAAACTACACCACAAAAAGCAACTGGCAGTTTTCATCTGCTCATTCCCATTGCTAAGCCACAATAAAGTTCAAACTCAAGGATTATGTCTGCTTGAAAATTACTTCTGTATTTCAGATCCAAAAGAAGATCCAAAGAAGTTGATATGCCCAAAAATTTGTCTGTGTTTTCTAGGTGTATTATTGATTAGGCTAGAAAGAAATATGATTTCTCACATTCAACTCAGCCTCACCAGCAGTTGGCTCTTGGAAAAAATAATCTAACAAAAGGCAAATTTACCAAGATTGCACTTTATAATAAATCATCTAACACCATTTTAAAATAAAAGCCCAACTTACAAATGCTGCCTACTTCCCCCAAAGATGCTACAAACTTTTAGTACCCATGTTCCATTAGCACAAAATACAGTCACAAAGATACCATGTTTATCTTCCTTACCACTCACTGGCTTTCCAGGACATATCCACAACCTACAGCCTTGCAGGGATTAACTGCTCCTGCTCTGTCATTAATACAACCTTCAAGTGGTTTTGCTTATGTTGTGCCTATCCACACTGCTCACATTTGTTGGTTTCTTCTCAGAAACCCCAACTTCTGCTCTTCCTTCTTCATCCTTTGCCATAACCCACTCAGACCACATGTAGCTACTGTGTGAAACATGAACCTGGCATGCAGAATTTTATACTTTAAATTGCAGATTAGAAAAATTCAGATTCAGTTTTAGATATGCCAAAAAAAGAGAAATACAAAACAAACAAAGTCTTGGACAGAAATACTGCATGGGTCCACACAAACAATAACTAATATGTTGAACGACTATATTGAGTTGCTGTTGGGTGACATGGGGAGCAGAATTCACAATCAAATTTGAGGTGAACCAAAAGTTTTACCTGAACATTGTACAAAGTAACAGGGTGTTATAGTTCCAAGATCTTTCATGGAATTTTTTTGTCCCTTGCCAAAACAGCAGTTTGAGGGCTGGGGGCCAGAGCAAAGGGACTTGTTGGAAGTTTCTCATCACTTGCCAGAGCTGAGCTGGGGACAGTAAGCCCCCAGCTGCCTACAGCTTAAACAAAAGAGTAGTTGATAGCTTTCTCATACCAGCTTAATTGCTTAGGAACATGGGGGGAAGAGTATTTCCTTTCCTTTTTTTTTTTTTTTGGCACATCACTTTTGCCTGGCTGGGGAAGAGGTGTGGGAGAGAGCCCTGCAGTCATTTCTTGGCCATTTTCGCTCGCCCCCGGTTCCCACCGGCGTTGGTGTCCAGCTGCTGCCTTGCTGGGGCTCACAGCAGCTCTAGGGCGGTCCTGTCTCCTCTGTGAACCATCAGAGCCAGCATTGTGGTGAGGGAGCTGCCAGTCAACCCCTCATTGGCAGCGTGTTTTTCTGCCTGCCTGTTGCTGTGGCTGCTGTTTCCCCACGGGTCGGGGAGCCCAGAGCCATTTGCCAAGGACTGCACCCGCTACCCCAGAGCCAGGGGGCAGCCCTCCTGTCCTGGATGGGGAGCCCTATTTGCCAGTAGCTGCCAAGCAAGCCGTGGATGCTCCCTGTCCTGCCAGCTGCTAGTGAGTATGTATTTGTGGTAATGAATAGTTATGCTCTTTTCTACATTTTCTCCCTAAAGCTTCTTAACTTCAAAGGTAGTGGTGGCTCGAGGAGAGGGAGACCCTCTTCCTAGTCCACGAAGATTCCTCGCTTTCCTGGACAGACATCTTGGTTGTTTTTTTTGAAGTGAGACAGAAGGGGACAAGTCGTTTCACCAACAACAGCCTTTGACAGGCTATAATCCAACAGCAATCCGGAAAATATCTAAATAGAAAGTACAATGCTTTGCCCAAGATTTGCATAGCTAAGGGTGTATCTCCCTCTACTGCTCTCCCTGAGATTCCAGAACTACACTTTGCAATGACCCTAACGGGAACATTGCCACATTCCTCAAAAATACCATACAGACTGAGACCTGAATACCTGCTGTCACACTATCTTCTCTCCTAATGTTTATTTCCTATCTTTTCCATTTATAAAATGTGCTTAGCCAGTCAATATTATATTTTAGTGCACCATCTTTAGGTCATGTGCTTCCAGCAACATTTTAACAACAGTCCAACTTACCACAACTTGAACTGCTTAATTACATACAAATTACCTTCCTCTCTATCGCCTTCCAAAGGTGCATCTTGCTACAGCGAAGGCAGCAGACATCAACAACAGTTCTAGTTAAGTCAGCTCATACTCTCCCTGCCAAAAGACTGTGATTGCTATCCTTAGAGATCTTTAGATCTGTCAAACTGACAACAGAAGAAAAAAGTTCCTTATAGAAGTCCTTGAAAATAAAGGAAAAGGATGCACTTAAAGATTCAATAAATTCCTTCAGCTAGTATGTTATCTCTTTTTTTTAAGTACTTGTTTCCATCTTAGCAGAACTGTTCATATAGAATCTATGTGATCCAAACATACACTATTAAATAAAATCATGTTAGCAGCATTTTCTTTCTGGGCCCATGTAGTGTATCAAAGTTAACAGATAAAGTCTAATTCCCTTCCTGAACTTGTTAAATCTCACTGAGAAAGCCTCCCGTTCTTTTGGAAATTTCCCAGACATTGTTAAAGCAGGAATCTGAAAAAAAAACAACAGTGAAGGTAAAAAGGCTCCTTCATTCTCTTGACATTTGTGGAAGCACTGAGCAAACTACACAGGAGCAGAAGTTACTGGTTACAATATCATGCCATTGCATTGGCAGTTTCATCTCAATTTGTCTTTTGGAAATAATTTCTTTTGCATGAGTTTTCCTTTTTTTAAGTTTGAATAAAATATCATTTTTCTTAGAAACTCTTAGAATCTTGTAATGCCCCAGCCCAGGGGAAGATAGTTGGATTTGCTGTGGGTGGTGCACGGGAGGAACAACCAGATTCTCGGGGTGTTCAACAACAACTTTTACTCACAAGCCTGAGAACATTCCAATAGAATAAGGTATCTGGCAAACTTTAAAACATCCAAACAAAGTAAGGTGCTTCACAAATAAAACAGCAAACTTTAGTTTACCCAGACACAACAAGGCACTTACAGGAATTTTTTGGTCTGGTTTACAATGCATTTTGAGAAGAAGGCAGGAGAAGAAAGAGACAAAAGGGAGAGAGAAAGGCAGACAGTCACCACCCTAGGATCCAGTGTGTTCTCAGCAGCTTCTAAATCACAGTGTCATCGAGATGCCTTTTTATGTGCCCCAGTCTGTCACTCTGGGCTTACAGCAGGCCAGCCCTGTTTCCCCACCACTTCCCACCTCGTTGTTTTGAGCCAGTCAGCTGTTCCTCCAGTCTCCTACAGATCCCAAGCAAAGATTTCACTCTTGGGTTTTCTATGTCAATTCTTCAACTTGCAGCTGTCCAAAATTTGCCTTCCAAGGGAAGGCCACATTCCTCCCTTGAAATGGTTTCACAGCTGTGTTTCTAAGGCACTATTTTTTTCTGCCAGGCAGATCTTCAATGGGTACATCAGTACCATTTGCAATCCCCCGACCTCTAATTTCTGAAAAATACAACCAGCAAACTCAGCCCTGAAAAGGAGCCCAAGTGAGATTATCGAGGCGATATTTTTTTCTTTCAACATGTAATCAAATGGCCCAGGAAGGATAATGCAAAAACACTTTAACAGTTTCTATTCTGTCCCCAACTTTAAACATTTGAGCAAAGCACCTTAACTATCCACGCTTCAACCTCCCAAACTACGAAGCACGGATAGTAACTAAAGCTAGTTACATCCGTAACACCGCTCTACAAGCGAGAAGTGCTCACCCAGCGCCGGGGGCAGTGCCCACCCGCGACCCCTCTCGGTGAGCAGCCGGCACAGGGCGATGCTGCCCTGCGGAGGGAGGGCCCGGAGGGGCGAGCCTCCAGCACTGCCCCTGCTCACCCCGTCCACGGCCCTGCGAGGGTCATGGCCCTGCGAGGGGGGACAGGGCTCTGCCAGGGGGGACAAGGACCTGCGAGGAGGGACACAGCCCCGGGCACGGGGTCGGGGGCCCGGCAAGGGCGGACAGGGCCCTGCAAGAGGGACAGAGACCTGCAAGAGGGACAGAGACCTGCAAGGGGAACGGGGTCCTGTGTTCGGGTATGGGGACACAGCCCCACACATGGGGTCATGGCCCTGCAAGGCGGTCAGGACCCCACACCCTGCCCGGGAACGCTGCCGTCGCCGGCGGCCGCTGCTCACCTGATCCCCGCCGCGGAGCCGCGGCCGCGCTCGGCCCCTCTCGGCGGAACCGCCTCATCACCCGGCGCCGTCATGTGACGGGAATGCTCGGCCGCGTCGCACGGAGCGCCGCCCTGTCCTGCCTGCTGCCACCCCTCCTTCCCTGCCTGCTGTCATCCCTCCTTCCCTGCCTGCTGTCATCCCTCCTTCCCTACCTCCTCCCGCCCCGTCCGCACAGCCGAGCGGCCCCCGCGCTGCCGGGCGAGGCCAGCGAAGGAGAGCGAACCGTGAGCGATGGAGCGGGACGGGACGGGATGGGACGGGTTGGGACGGGATGGGATAGAGGTCGGTGCCCTCCGGGCCTGGGGCCTGAGGGGAGCTCCGGGCTCTCCTTCTGGGTCAGAAGGGTTTGTGGACAGCTCGCTGTCCGCCTGAATTTATCGCAGTGGTTCGGGAGGGGTTTGGTGAGAAGTCGAGCCCGTTCATAACCTCCCATAAGTGCTTCTTAAATGTAGGCGCTGATTTTTAGCTCCGCTGCGTGCCCTGTCCCGCAGGAAACATGGCAAGGGATAAAAATGTGACCGGGAAGTGTCACCACAGCATGGGATGCGGCTCCTTCAGCAACATGAGAGCGGAGCTCTGCCATTTCTATTTGCTATGGAAGTTATCCTTGTTGCTCATTACAGTCACTCTGGTTGTATTTTTAAACTGGCTCTTAAAAACACGTGTTGTGAAGTAGTTTTGCTTTCCTGGCTCCCATCTCCTTGCGAGGTCACCATTGCTTCGGGATTTGTAGCCCCTTCATTCTCCAGCAGTGCCTTTCAACTTTCCTGGTGCAAAAGATCACCCTTCCCTTGCCTGGTCACACAGGTCACTGTGACAAAGACAGTGTGCATGCTGAAGATGAAGTCAGTGCATATTTTTTTCATTTTACAAAGCCGTGGATCATTTAGATTCCATAAAGATTGGAGAGCATACTTAAAAGTACCCAAACTATCAGAAATATGAATGCAAAGCATTCTGAACGTGTGGGGGGTTGTTTTTACAGGTTATTAAATGGCACAGCTCATTTCCTCATCAGGCTTTCTGCTTCAAATGACCTGAAGACTGACGGTCAGAATCGGACTGCAGGACCTGCTGCTCTGTCACATCCCACTCCACAATGGTGGATTTTCTGGCTGAAAACAATCTGTGTGGTCAGGCAATTCTTCGGATTGTCTCCTGTGGAAATGCCATCATCGCAGAACTTCTGAGACTTTCCGAATTTATTCCTGGTGTTTTCAGGCTAAAGGACAAGGCTGACCAACAGAAGTACGGGGATATCATATTTGATTTCAGTTATTTTAAGGTAAATCCTTTTATTATTAAACTTCTTAAAGCGTTCCTGCCCTGCATGAGGGTGCTTCAGGTTATGAAGCAGCTATTCCTGACTGTTGTGTTTATTACTAGCATTCTTCAGAAGTGACTTTTGTGACTTGCTTAATTTTTAGCAAAAATTAACCAGATTTAGGTAGCAATGTGTTTGCATGCTAATGTGCTGCTTCTGGGCTGACTTGTGTTTTGTATGCGTTCGATCACACTCAGCCTCATCTTCCTCATTTCAGCAAGTGGAAACAGTCTAGGAAAGGTTCTCTGCTTGGAGCCCTCAGCAGGATATTATTATAACTGAGACCTGCACTGGGAGAACCGGGGCAGGAAGGGGCTGGCTGGCAGTTCTAAGTGCGTTCAAGAGCAGTCCCAAAATGTTTGATGAGTCATCTGGCCTGTGAACTTTGATAGATACCAGTTACATAAAACGTGAATATTGGCTTCTGAGGAGGTGGTTGTTAATATTGCTGTTGTTGTTGCTATTTCTTTCAGCAGAACCCCTGTATTATACTTTCACCAGCAGGTTTTGACCCTGTGCAGTTGGTTGTTTTCCTTTGTAGCAGTGGTGTGGGCAGTATGCCCATCTTTCTTGGGTTATCTGTAGCTCATTCTTCACAGCCATGAAAACTGCTTTCTGCTTTGCTCTCTGACAGTGCTGTGATTGTTCATTCACTGGACTTGTCACATGCACTGAATAAATAAATAAATCAAGGAGTAGAGGCCATGGAAGGCCCTCATTTCCCTTTCAAAATTAACCTTCTTGCAGGACCAAATTCCCTGTTGTCTTTTTCCAGCATGCTTAAGAAGGAACTATAGAGACTATCTAATCTCACTTTATTTAGATTGTACAATAGAAGAAATGTTAATAGTAAAGCAAGGGTGGGACTTGCAAAATTTTATTCTGTTTTATTTTAGTAAGAGTTGTAAATTTCAACCACTAACTGTGAGCCTTGGATACTGAAAATCCTGAGCACAAATTATTTCACAATAACCTTTAGATCTAAGTGTTTGTTAGAAGTCTTTTTTACACACAAATTACTTGAAAATTTTAAAGCAGGTAGCTATAATTGGTGAGAAATACAATAATCCTTAAAATTGTAGTAGTTTTAAATGTTAAGGAAGCATAACAGTATGCTATTTTTCAGTTATAAATATTTATAAAGATGAGATTCATGGATTTGCAGATATTTTTACTGCAAATGCACTACTTCTGTATTCACAATTCTTAGAATTACCTAAAGAGGAGATACTTGAGATTTTGAAAGTTGAGACTCCTTACTTTGTACATTTGAACTTCATAGGCAATCTGGGGTCTGTTTTTATCCTTTGTTTTATGTAGATATTTTGCACAAAAAGAGAAGCAGAAAAGCATTCTTAAAACCTCAGGAAATTGTCAGCTGGGTGTTTTCAATTAAGTAATAATATTTTCAATTAAAAATTAACAGTATTTTCATTTATATGGTGATGGTGGTTATGAGAAATATGACAATGGTAAAGGGTTAGAAAAGTTGTTTAACTGTTTTAAGGAAGTCAGGCTCTTCATCCTAACCCTTTTTGCCCAACAATTGCTACTGACAAAGTTTCTGCATTAATTTGGGAGACAAGTGCTGAGATAGATCTAGAGCCGGGGAAAAAAAAAATCCAAAAACCCGGGCCTAATACTTTTAAGCAATTTGAATGTATCAAAACACACTGAATATTCTGAGCCCTCAATATTATGTCTTCTATCTGAGAAATCAATGAGATCAAATGTGTAAAGGAAAAAATTGCATCGAGGAGATAGTTAGCACTGCAGAAACCACCCAGTGGCTTCAGATGCATTGCCGCTTTACTGAAAGCACTGACTATTCTTTTCCATTTGTTACATAGAGTAAATCACATTTAAAATCATTGCAGATTGCAACAAAGTGTAAAACTCATCTCTATGGAATCAATTTTGAATCATAAAGCAGCTTGGAAAACTGCAGATCTTTGTTTTAGTAAGAAATGTTAACTCTGGTTTGCACACAGTGGTGGTTGTACATGGTCTGTGTCCTACTGAGGAGAAGTCAAGTAGAGGTCAAAGTCAAATATTGTCTCTAAAGATGAATTTCTTCTCTTAGGGGCCAGAGGCATGTGAAGGGAAACTGGAAGCCAAACCTGAGCTACTGGATTTAGATGAAGAATTTCGTGAAAACAACATTGAAATTTTGACGAGATTTTATCTAGCTTTTCAGAGTGTACATAAATACATTGTGGATTTAAACAGGTATGGTATCTGAAATACATAAGGATTTTCAAAGACTAGGTTACTGATTTGTCTTACTGATGTGAAGCTTTTTCCATGCATCTGAAAACCTGGATTACTGACTTTTACTCCTGCTGTTCCCTACCAGCTTATTGTATGACTTGAAAACATTTAACCTCTCTACCTCATTTCCTCAGTTGTAAGCTTGAGCTAGTTTTTCTTCTTTATCTTGGAGATTGTCCTGAAGAGTATTTTTAATGAAAGAAGACTACATATTATTAAGCTAAAGTTTTTGTGGTCTTACAAAACAGAGTATCAGGTAGTTGGTTTTTTTGTTCTTTAACTTTCATTGCCATTATTTTCCTGAACTTAATTTTTCAGTGGAATTGCCACATTCTCAGGTTTGCTACTCTGGCCTGTAAAAAGCTAAAGGAAAGGTTCATGAAATGCTGTAAGAAAAAGTGCTGAGATTCATAAGCATGAGAATTGGTTTTGTTACTGATCTTACTTGGGAAGAATAAATATTTTATATTATTTATGAATAAGTAGTTACATACTGGAAAATCCTTTAATAGGAGTAAACCTTCTGTTAATTAGTAAACATACTCTATTTCCAGCTCTAACTTCTAGATTGTGATTGAGATGAATTTATGGTATTTCTCAGTGATATTTTTGAAGTAACTTGAAAATATGACAGTTTTACTAAATTTTTCCATGGAAGCCTTCTCTGGCTGTTATCCATCCAACAAGATGAAGAGGATGAGCTCTTAAGTTACCAAGTGTCTTCTAGTGTCTTTCACATACACCATCAGGGTATGAAAGGAGACTATTTCCAACTGGTTTGCATTAGCTAGGAATTCCAGTACCTTGTTTTGTAGTAGAACATCTCTTCTTTGTCTGAAAAACTCCTTGCTATTTGTGCTAGGGAAAGGTTCTCATGCATCCGTTGACTTTCAGAGAAAACTGGCTAATTGAATTCTGATGATATATGGTTTGATAGTCAATGACCAACTTTTTGTCGTGATTCCCAGATACTTAGATGACCTCAATGAAGGAATTTACATTCAGCAAACATTAGAAACAGTCCTCCTTAATGAAGATGGAAAACAGCTTCTAGTAAGTATTGACCCGTTTTGTAATAGTAGAAGATGAACCCACTAACTGAGTGCCAAACCAGACAAAGATATAAGTTTATCAAATACATGGAAATGCTGTGACCCATTTTAAGGAGGACTAATACAAATCCTCAGCATACCATTTTTCATAGTGTATTGAATATATAGTTGTCATAGGGGTAGTTTGCCCATATGTGTTTTTCTGTAAGTGTTGCTACAAAATCATGTTTATGTGATTTTCTTTCTTCTTTCCAAAAAGTGTGAAGCACTGTACTTATATGGAGTCATGTTGCTGGTCATTGACCAGAAGATTGAAGGAGAGGTCAGAGAAAGAATGCTGGTTTCCTACTACAGATACAGGTAGTGTATATAGGTATGCAGAAGCACTCAAAGCTGAAAAGATGTAACATGCAGTATATTCAGTAACCCTCGTTACTGAATTTTGCAGGTATAGTTGCAAAACAAGCAAGATTTTTCATTCTGTTATGATGGACATTTGAAGTCCTCAAACAAAAGGCTTTTTAGCAAAACCTTTGAGGCTTCAACTGCCAGCTATCAGTGTCACAGGTTCCCAGATGTGCAAGGAAACCTTCTGAAAAGTCCTGAGTATGTAGATGACAAATGTATTGCAAGTTAGACTTCTGTAGTTACAGTGCTTAATTAGGTAAATTACTGAGTTTTCCAGGGTAAGTTGGCAGTGTCATGGTATGGCAGTTGAGGTCTCTAAACGTGTCAGTGCAAACCCTTTCACACATAAAAACGGGTATTCTCTTCCAATGCTGCTTTGACTGTGTTTGTTCCTCTCAGTATACAATGAGAGATTTCTTAGCTCTGGAATCCAGAAGTGGCTTGACAAGGGGAATTCAGAAATGGGGAGGAAAAAGTAAAAATTAAAAAAGGAACATAAACTCCTCCTCTGGACATAAAGCTCCTTGTTCCTGAGTAAAGTTCAATTTTCTGCTTGTGATTTCTGTGCTTATCTGGGATTTCAGTAAAGACATTTATCAGTGTCCTGATGAACATTGTATCCGTGGGGTAAACAAACAAAAAATCCTCCGGACCTTAGTATTTGTTAATTTTCTTGTGAAAAGGGCATGATTACAAGGGGTGGGAGAAAAGGAGATTACTGGGTCATATAGCTCATTGTTTTTCCTTTCTTATGTAACACAGTGCAGCCCGATCTTCTGCTGATTCCAATTTAGATGATATTTGTAAATTGCTTCGAAGCACTGGATACTCAAGCCAACCTGGAGCTAAAAGACCTCCAAACTACCCTGAGAGTTACTTCAGCAGGGTTCCAATTAGTGAAACATTTATCAGCATGGTGATCGGCCGCTTGCGGTCAGATGACATTTATAACCAGGTAAGTCTGAGATAAAAGAGACATCTAAAGAGGAGTATCAGATTCATTCTCATGTTAGTTACTCAGCCATGAGGTACAGAAAAAGATAAATCACACAGGTTGTAAGGGAGCTCTTGAGATCAGCTAGTCTGACCCCAAGCAGGGTCCATTAGAGCAGGTTGCCCAGGACTGCATCCACTTGGATTTTGAGTATCACCAGCGGTGGAAACAACAGAACCTCTCCAGGCAACATACTGCAGTGCTTGACCAATATGGCAATAAAGAACTACATTTAATGTCTGACCTCTCTTAATCTCTCTAATACTGCAAAGAGATTTATCATCCCTTAGTAGACAATGTGTTTAAAAAAGGACACTAATATTGCAGTTCTCAACTTTGACAAATTGTATTAATAAAGAATATAAATTTAAGTGAAACATGAGTAATGGCCACTCTGTTTACAGTCTCTTCTAACATGATTTCTTTGAGAGTTTGTTAGGAAAGGATTTGCTTTTAAACAGGCTTGTCTTTAGTGGGGACAAGCAATGTTACTTCTGTAATTAATGGGACACTTTCAGTGAATCCTGGATAACTGAAACAGTTTATAGATACCTAAAAAAGTGTTGGAAGGTTAATTAATGAAGGCTTAGATCTTTAGGCAGGAGTAATAATTTGAAAGTCAGGACCTTATTGAAAGCACTTTCATGTTATGGACAGGCACAGTAACCTAAAAAGGGAAAAAAATGCCTTTTCAGGTACTTTAAGAATTTTTTTAGTTGTGAGAGTTCTAGATACATAAAAAAGGTAACATAGCAAGTTGTCAGGAAAGTTCACTTTATGACAAAATTTTTGTCTCTTGTAGGAAACTGAAGTGTTTGTCAGACAAACTTCACTCTTGTGAAGTACTTAATCAAAATCTTAGTTAAAACAGATGATACTTTGTATCAAAATTACTTGTCCTATTGTATAATATTAGAGGTTTATGGTTTTTGCATTAAAATAATACTGCTATTTTTAGTTCTGTGTTAATGCTTAGTTGATGATGAAAAACATGTTTCTGCACAAAGCACACTCACAATCAGTGTACTTTTTCCAAATGTGGTACAAAAAGTAGTGTAGAAATCTTCAGCTCAAAGCAAACTGATTTACTAAATTAGTTTTAATTGTATTTTGTCTGAAGTGTTATCTCCCTGCAGCTTATTCTTGGTGGTAGTGGGCAGAAGCCTCCTGATTTTTCTTACTAATCTGAACATTTAAACTAATGAAATAGCAAAAAAAATACTGAAGAAAAATAGGATATTAGTAAAAGAAAGAACTTTTGAAACCTTTGAAAATGCTGAATATTATTTTGATGCCAATTTTTGCTGCCATGGAGGTCTTTTAATCAAAATTCAGTCAAATTAGGGAGCAATTAATTCATTTTTATTAAATTAATCTTTGTCTCTGTCTGAGATGAACTATCCTTGTAAAATACTTATTTCTAGCTCTTCGCCTTTCAGCTGATCTTGTGCTCTTTGGTTCATCCCTCCTTTGAGTCATTTACAGCATATCTTACTATAGCCTGTTAAAGGTAGCAGACATCTACACGGTCAATGTGTATGTTCTAGAAATATATCTGGTAATTATGCTGCATGTGTAAGCATGTCCAGCTCACCTAAATATCCTCCTTGCCTCCTAGTGTCCTCTGTAATGTGCCCCATAATACTTTCTGGTGGTTTGTGTTGCATTATTTTTTGTTCAGTTTTGTTTTGTTCCCTTTCTGTAGGTTTCGGCATATCCATTACCAGAACACCGCAGCACCGCCTTGGCTACTCAGGCTGCTATGCTTTATGTGATACTGTATTTTGACCCTTCAATTCTTCACACTCAACAAGCAAAAATGAGAGAGATAGTGGATAAATACTTTCCAGACAATTGGGTAAAAATAAGTTCTGTTTTAAAACTGTTCACTGGATTTAATGTTATAGGAACAATTTCAATTATTGTTACGGTATGTGTTATAGGAAATAATATTGTAAAACTAGAATAGACTCTTCTCTGTGAAAGTTTTACTGTGTTCAGAGTGACGCAGTCTGGGTCAAATATTCTGGATAAACACGGAAGGGAGTTATTTGAAAGTACCATTTATCATCTTAAATGCTTTAATCAACTGCACTCGAATACCATCATGATAAAGTGAGATACAGAAAAATGTGTGCTGGAAGGCATTTTAGGCATCTTCTAGTCCAGCCTCCTTCTCAAAGCAGGGCTGACTTCAAAGCTAAATCAGACTGCTCAGGTCTTACCAGTTAGTTTTGAAAATATCTAAGGTGAAGACTCTGCAGTTTCTGTGGACATCCATGGCTGTGTTTAATCACTCTCATGGTGAAGAATTTCTTCTTTCTGTACAAGTGGAATTTCCCCTGTTGTAGCTTGTGTCTGTTGCCTCTTTTCACTGTGCATGTCTGAGATGGGTCTGGTTCTGTCTTATTCATAACTTCCCTTTAGGCAGTGGAAGACCACAGCCAGATCCCTTAGTTGTCTTCCAGCTTAAGCAAACCCAGCTCCCATAGCCTCTGCTTACATACTGAGTTCCCATATGTGCCTTAGTGGCCTTCTGTTCAGTTCATTCCAGTTTGTCCATGTCTGTCTCATACTGAGGAGCCCAAATCTGGGCACATTACTCTAAATGGGACTTTGTGAGGGCTGACTAGAGAGAAAGATTCACTTCCCTTAATCTGCTGGCTGCAGTCTGGCTGGCATAGCCCAGTGTGTGATTACTCTTTGATATTGTAAGGCTGCATGTCTGATTCATGTTCAGTTTGTCCACCAGGGCACTTGCATCCTTTTCTGCAGAATTGTTACATAGGCAGCCCAGATTGTCCCCAGATTGTGCTGTTGCAAGGGTTTGGGTTTGTCCCAAGTACAGGAGTTATTTGTCATTACTGAACTTCATGTGGTTTCAGCTGGTAGATTCTCACAGCTTGTCAAGGATGCTCTGGAGGACAGTCTTGCTCTCCAACAAATCATCCCACACTGATGTTATTGCAAAACTTGTTTAAGGGTTAATTCCATGCCATTGTCCAAATAACTTAGAAGCTGAAACTGTCACTATGTGTGGTTCAATAGACCTTTCCATATGTAGTGATCTAAATGGAATTACTACATCTCAGTATTGACATTTAGGCTTTCCATCCAGAATCCCAGTCTGCAAAAAGCTGCAACTGAGATAGGCTGGCATGTTAGAGTCCATAGGTAGTCTGTATCAAAGGGAGTCAGACTTAGTAATGAAACGTTAATTTGTGTATTTCTGTTGGTTTCAAATTGTAGTCTTCTGTACCGTAAGTGGAACAGTGAAGAAAGGAGGGAAGAAACTGCGATAGGGGGCTGTTTTGGTAGACATTAGAATCCCTCTGTTTCTGAAAAACTAGAAGCTTACTTTTAGCAATGAGAACTTCCCAATGTGATTTTTTGATTATGCCAGCACTTTTATTAACTTGAGTTCAATGTACAAATTGATATTTTTTTAGACAGCACCTATTTTCTTGAGATCAGGTATGGATGAGTTAGCTGCGTTTTACAGAATACTTGACTCCTAGGCTGATTTCAGATGATTATTAACAGCTGAAGAGTAACCTTTCAAAGAACTGACATCTGCAGGAAATAATGGGCTTCACTGCAACTGTATGAGAGGAATCTTCATATCAGCAGCCCAGTGTCCCACTTACTTTTACTTGACACTCTCAGAAGAACTCAAAGGCTGACAGTGTTCCCCTCAATGTGATCACTCCTGGGTGGAAGAATATTGGAGCAATAGTGTGACAAAGCTCATAACACCACAGCTCTGTATGCCCTTCATCTGTCAGTAACCCAAGTCTTCCAATTTTTAATTGATTATCTTGCAAATGTTAGTCAATTGCAATTCTGTATTTTTAATCATGATTAAACTTGTGCTTGGGGCTTGAAATCAGTTCCACTTTGCTCCTTAAAAATCACACTGTGTAATTATAATTTCCTTCTCTTTGTGTAACCATGGAAGATGCAATGCAATTCAATTTGATCCTTTGGGCATCCTCACATTAGGATTAATTCAGGTCATTTTTCCCTCCCTGTCATAGTTATTTCCCCAGTTGCTTTCATCAGTCTTTTTCAAAATATCATGGAAATGAAAAATAAGTGATAAGTTCATGAGAGGAAAAAATAGAGGATCATATATAGTGACTGAAAGAACTGTCAGCTTGTTTTCCGAACTAAGCCTCTAATTAACTGTCTGCCTCTTATTTCAAAGAAAAGTCTTGATTTCCAGAGGTTGTAGACCAAAAAGTACAGCTACCAGAAACATTTAATTGTCTCTTATTTATACCCACAGCATATCCCCTTCTCTCATACTGCTAAATGCAAACCATGTGTTTTTCTTAATATAAATGCAACTTCTTGTGTTCTGCTTCCAATTTTAGGTCATTAGCATTTACATGGGAATTGCTGTAAATCTGGCAGAAGCATGGGAACCCTACAAAGCTGCTAAAACTGCCCTCAACTACACACTGGATCTTTCAAATGTCAAAGAGCAGGTACGTAAGGCAGAATTATTTTTAGCAAGATGCAAGCTGTGTACACATCTCAAATGTATTGTGTGATGTCAGTAATGCATGGGTCTTTTCCTCTTGCATGCAACTCTGTGCACTGCATTCAAGTACAGTACTTTGATTATTTAACTTTGACATAAAGATACTTAAAAGTTTCAAAATGTGGTCTTTCCAGCACTCCTTGTTTCACTTCCTGTTGCAGTGTTTTGTTTCCACCTAAACAGTTCAGGGTTGTGACTTGACTGAATAGCTACCACCACATGTTGCCATGCTGTTCATGTGCCAAGCTGACTGTAAGGTTTGGTCTTGCATAGATGACAATTTTAGCCGTCACACATTTATGCTGACGGAGTTTATTGGGGCCACTCAAATTAAACAAGCAAGAATCTGGAAAAAGGATCTAATTTAAAAGAATGATGCTGGAATGTTGTGTGATATTGATGCCTAAATTCCTGGAAAAAAGGCTCAAAACAGCACTATTGGAGATACCTTTATTTGGAAGTTGCCAGGTGCACACCCAAAGTATATGTATATCTAAAACCCATCCATAGTACCTATTTCCCCTGATGCCCATGCTCAGAAAGCTCAGAACTGCCCCTTGGAGCCTCTCCAAGGGCTCTGGGACTTCTGTTCTGTCTTGAAGCTATCTTGCAGGTGCTTCTCCAATACACTGTGTCCTTGGCAAAACTCAGAAATGTGTGAGAACGTGATCTCTAAACACCACCTAAAATTGTGAGCAAGCCAGGAAAATCCATTCAACCTATATAATTCTGAAAATCTACAAAATACACTAAAATCCTTAAACATCCATACAATGCAGTTAGGGGCTTTTCATGTGAAATAATTTTTTCCATGACTGAAAAACAGTGAGTAATATTGTGTTGGTTGGTTGTTTGCTTGAGCATCAAATCAGTTAACTGGTGATAGCTAAATCAGAGCGTCATGGAATATGCTGAAATGTAAGAGACCCACAAGGTTCATCAAGTCAAGCTCGTGGCCCTGCAAAGGACCATACCCAAGAGTCACACCATGTGCCTGAGAGTATCATCCAAACACTTGTTGAACTCTGTCAGGCTTAGTGCTGTGACCCCTTCTCTGAGGAGCCTGTTCCAGTGCCTGATCACTCTCTGGGTGAAGAAGCTCTTTCTGATATCCAAGCTAAACCTACCCTGACACAACTTCAGGCCATTCCTTTGAGTCCTGTAACTAGTGATAAGAGTGATCAGTATTTACTGCTCCCCTTCCTCTCATGAAGAATTTGTGGACTGCTATGAGGTCTCCCCTCTGTCTCTTCTCCAGGCTGACCAGACCAAGTGACCTCAGCCACTGTTTGTACAGCTTCCCCTCAAGGCCCTTCACCACCTTCCCTCCTTTGGACACTCTCTAATGGCTTAGTATTTTTCTTCTATTGTGGTGCCCAAAACTGCCACAGTATTCAAGGTGAGGCTGCCCCAGTGCAGAGCAGAGCAGGACAATCCCCTCCCTCGACTAGCTGGTGATGCCCCCAGGACAGGGTTGGTCCTCCTGGCTGCCAGGGCACTGCTGACTCATATTCAACTGGCCAACAACCAGGACCCCCGGGTCCTGTCCACAGCACTTCTCCCCAGCCTCCCATCCTCTGGTCTATTCTCACAACCAGGGTTGCCCCATCCCAGGTGCAGAACCCTGTTTCATTATCGCAGGGACCACTCCACCTGTTACTATCCCAGTCTTCAGGACATGCAATTACTTTTCTAACCTGCACTATGTCAGGAGGATTTGGTTCCCACATAATTATTAGCTTATCTTTTTCCTCCAACTTCTGTTTTCCTTGCTGTTCTTCATGCAACTGTCTCTGCAGCTTTCTATTTTCAAGGAAAGTAGTAACTCGGTCAATTTCCTGATTTCTGTCTCAGTTTTCAGTTCTTGTTTCTCTTTTATGTCACCTTTCCTGTACTAGCAGACAGCTTCTAGACAGGTGTGCAACATTTGCAAATAATTCCTTTCCCTTTATATGGCTCCCAAAAACTTTTAGATGTTCCTCCACAGCTTTCCAATCATGCCGGTTATCCCAAGCCCATTTGTCCAAGAACTTAAGGCTTGGACTTATTCCATGTTTGTGGTTATTCAGGGATATCATTGCTATCCTGCCAACTATGCTAATTTGCCATGAAGGGGTGTTTTAAAGTTGCTCTCAGAAAGGTATTGGCAAAAACAAGTTTAATATAAAAGCGACAACATGACAAAGCTTGTTGGCAGGGTTCACTCTACTACTTACTAAAGGTTTAAAGCACACAAATTAAAAGCAAACAGAAAACCAGAATCACTCAATCCAAGCTGAAATAAACCCCAAACTATGGTTGGAGGACCACAGCTCTCAGTGTGCAGTACAGCACTGCCTTCCCACTCTGCCCTTGCCGTGACACCAATCACCCCTGCCCTGATATTTGATTTATAACAAGTATTTCCATTCTGTGATAGATTCTTGTTGTTGTTCTTTCCCATTAGGCAATGAAATACTAGTTCCATTTTTTTAGGAATATTTCCTAGAGAGTACATAAGTGAATATAGAAGGTTTGCAAGTCTTCATTTTTGAAACATTATGCATTAAAGTTCATCTTGCATCCTTTGTTATGCAGTTGCAGTGTAGTATATTGCCTACTAGTAATGATATAAATTTTAAAGCATTTTTTTGATCTGTGTTCTTGGGAACATGATATATTCCATTTGAGGCAAGAGTTATATTGATGCAAGCTTTGTATATTTTAAGGCGAGCAGATATGCAGCAGTCACTGAGCGAGTGCACACACAGGTGCAGCAGTTTCTCAAGGAAGGCTGTCTAAGGGAAGAGCTGGTGCTGGACAATATTCCCAAGCTGCTGAATTGCCTGCGAGACTGCAACGTAGCAATCCGCTGGCTGATGCTTCACACTGCAGACACAGGTAGGGCTCTGTGCTGCCCTTATTGCTGCCAGTCCTGCTATACTGGTGCTTCCTGTTAGGGCCTGAGGGCAGTTCAGTCTATGCTGCTGTTGAAGTTAGCAGCTTCATCTGCTGTTTGAAAGAGCTTGTTGAGTCTCCTAAAGTCTGGGCTGAAACAGCACATGTGCATTTGCTCAATTCTTGTGATCCAGACACAGGTGTAGAAATTAGTAGAAGTCATGATCCCGTTGAATAATACTCTGCAGAAAAAGGTTAGGAACATCTTTCTGAAAGTTTACCTAGCTCCAAAAGGAAACTTCTTAAAATCTTAGTAACCAACAGGTTAAAACTGAGGATTTTATTCTGTTGAACTGAAACTCAACTGAAACTGCTGAGTAATGTCTCTGATGTAAGTTTGGGTCTGTAATCTTGCCTATTTAGACATTCCTTTGGTTGAATGCTTGTGCTGTCTTTGAGGCTTCTTGGTATGCAAGAGGACTTCTATTACACCTCCATGCACTTTTTGTAGGGGTTTTAGGAATACTGATCTCTGGACTTCTCAGTCAGGTGGACTAGATTCACATTTAGTTGCAGAAGCCTGCAGAAGTTTTAAGAAAGCTGAGCACCACAGAAGCCTTAATTATATCCTGTTTAAGGAAGGGTTGTATAAGGGCAGTGAAACCCATGTAAATGGAGGACAAGTGGGAACTTGCATATCAGAGAAAAATGTTTTTTCTTTCAAGCTATTAGAATCTAGTTACATATTGAAAGCTTGGCCAAATTCTCTAACAATGGAGAAATGTTGTCTTTCCATTTTCAGCTTGTGACCCAAATAACAAACGTCTCCGCCAGATCAAGGATCAGATTCTAACAGACTCAAGGTACAATTCCAGGATCCTTTTCCAGCTGCTTCTGGATACAGCTCAATTTGAATTCATTTTAAAAGAGGTAATGTGCTGCTGCCTTCTTCAGCATTTTCCCCTGAATGGCAGAACAGAGCTGAAGATTCAGTAGTCCATTTACTGCACAGTCTATTCACATAACAAATGACTATTTTGATTCATAAATCATGAGACTATAAACTGCTATTGCTCAGAAGTAACTTTGGCAGGTGTCTCAACAGTTGGTAGTTTTCATTCTTAGCCAGTGTGTTTATATTTACTCAGAATTCTTCGTGAACTTCCTGGTAAGAGACATAATAGAGTCTGTCAAGGAAGATATATAGGCTTTATTTCTTCCATACTTCTCCTTTTCAGGCTTTCTTTAAGAGGAGACAAAAGCCTTATGCATATTAAGGATAAGCTACTAAGAAAACTCTTACACCTATGTATGAAGTTCTGCCATGTCTAAAACATTGCTCATTAGTGCTCTGATACAACCTGGTAGTATATTTAAGACTGTGCTTAAGTTCATGTATGTGCTTTTTTGAATTGGATTTCCCTGCATAGGCTGAGATGAGTATGTGGAGTACAAGTCAACATTAGACCAGAGTCTTATATAAGCTGAAAAAGTTACTGGATATTTTTATGACTGACTATAAATCAAAAGGTCTGCATTGTACTGTTTTATAAAATTCAGTATAACTTCTGTCACTGTATGTCCATCACACTGTCTGGATGTCTTATTTTCAATATTGTATTTAATATTCTGTCAAGATCTTGACATTATTTAGTAATCACTAAGTCAGTTCCATCTGTTTTCAGTATTTTGTTCCATCTATTATGATTTGCCTTCTTGCTAGTTTTGTAAACAAAATATTTTGTTTTTAATAGATGTTCAAGCAGATGCTGTCAGAAAAACAAGTGAAATGGGAGAACTATAAAAAAGAGGGATCTGAAAGGATGACTGAGCTTGCTGATGTCTTCTCAGGAGTTAAACCTCTTACTAGAGTGGAGAAAAATGGTAATTTTTAAAAACAAAATGGGGGGGAATTAATTTTTATTTATATTTCTAAACTGATATCAAAAGAACATACGTGAGGCTAATACTGATAATAAGAACAATTTTCTTGTCCCTCAGCTGCTACAGAGCTCTCTTATATGCTGTCTTGTTTAGGTTTGCAGCATATATTCCATACATAAATGATATTTAGGTACCTAATGTTTAGATACTAGGTCCTATTTTTAAGAGTATTTTTTTTTATCCCTTGATTTAGATAGGCCAACTAAAACTATAAAGTGCCAGTTCACTTTTCTGTGTATAATGGAGTTCTGTACAAAGGAGTGTGATGATCATGCCCATTAAATATAGGGATTGTTTAACCTCTCCTCTCTTTTTTCCCTTGATGTAACCTGAATTTTGAGTATATCTGAATCTTTTCAAACCCTGTTTTACTTCTTGTCTACACTGCATGGTACTCTCCAAGTTCTCCAAAGACTTCAAGTTGAATTTGTACTTCTTTCCAAATTCCTTTCTCTGTTTTTTGAAACATTTTTTTTTCTCTTGAACTGGTGTAAAAATAGGAATTGTAAATCACTTTCTCATTTCTTCAGGAATACAGCATAAAGTGTTCAATGTAAGGGAAATGTTTGTGATCAATTCAAAACAACAGAGCATAGAGTTCAGACAGTTTTATCATTTGCTTCCAGTTAAAAGCAGAATTACCTCACTGAAATATCCCTTTATCCTTTTGATGTTAGCAAACCTTTATATAAACATAGAAGCTGCAACAGCCAAGGCAATTAACATTGTAAAACAGAAATTTATGTTTTAAAGTGCTTTATCATCCTGATAAAGATTTTTAATGCCCATTTATGTTGGTTGGTTTTTTTAATGTATTATGTGAAATTTACCTGAGCATTTGCCACAAGTCTATGTGTTCAAAAACTAGAAATGTACCGGTGAAATAAAAACTTTCTGAAATAATCTTCTACATGTATAGCTGGTTTGACTAGCAAGTTCTCTGTGGTTTTTTTATCATACATGCAGAGGTTTGATTAAATTTTACTTTTGCTTACATAGAAAATCTTCAGGCTTGGTTCAGAGAAATCTCCAAGCAAATAATGTCTCTAAACTACGATGATTCCACTGCAGCAGGCAGAAAAACTGTGCAGCTAATACAGGCTCTGGAGGAGGTATGGCAAGGACATTTAGAGAGAAATGACTTGATCCTGAAACAACAGAACATTTTTTACACATGCACTGGCTTCCAGTAGCAGAGATGCAAAACAGATCTGCATTTTAACAGTTGTTTAAGTCTATTAGGTCTTTGCAGTTATGTATTTACAGTAAGCAGAAGTTTTCTGTAGGTCTTGGGATTGTAAAATGAGGGATATGGTATGAAAAGTCGTACCACCTGTAGCTGAGGTTAAGTGGGGGTTTTCAAATAAATTAATTCAGTATTAAACATTATCTGGCAACATTACTCAGTTTTTAGAAATCCTGAAAATAAATTCATTTGAAGCTACAAAAGGTAATTTTAAAGGGAAAAAAAAAATCTGTGAATTTTTTGTGTACTTTTCTTCTACTCCAGGTTATAAAAGATTACTCTGTATGATGTTTCACAGTACACCTCCTTGAGTAACTCTATGAAATTTATTATTTAATATGCTCTAAAACAGGCCAGCATTTGTTAAGTTTCTTACTGCAGTAACCTCCGGAACGGATATGTCAATTTCACTGTTTGTATTGCTGTCCTTAAATCGAAAACAAAATGAAAGAGTGCTTTTATGGGTTTTGATTGTTTGTTTTTTAAATGTAGGTTCAAGAGTTTCACCAGCTGGAAAGTAACCTGCAAGTGTGCCAGTTTCTGGCTGACACTCGCAAATTTCTCCATCAGATGATCCGAACTATCAACATTAAAGAAGAGGTCTTGATCACCATGCAGATAGTTGGTGATCTTTCTTATGCTTGGCAATTAATTGACAGGTATGTTAGCAGGACCTTTTTCTTCCGATCAGTCACCTTTTGAAAAACTTGTGGGAAATAACATGCATAAATATAATTAATACTATAAAATTTCCAATTTAAAAATAACCTTGAAGTCTTGTTCTATGAGTTGTTGAGTATATTGGACTCTTCATCAGCTTGAATAGAAGTCAACACCTGTCCTGGTCATTTTGTTAGCTGCAGGTTAAGCTACAGTGTAACTTTTTCCTGTCTACCCTGTTCTAAGGATAACAGTTTTATTAACCATTTGTCTCCTGCCTTTAGTCTAGTTAAGTGTTCTCCAAAATACTTGGACTTCATATTTCAACTGAAAACAAACACGGAAAGACAAATATTCCAGAGCTCCTTTACCATGGTGTGATTTTGCTGAGCTGCTACTCCATTACCATTGCTCTGTACACTCCCTGTTGTCCACTTCTTTTGCCCCACCTACGCCTTTAACATAATGGTTTTTCTTACCAGTATCTCTTCAGACCAAAATCCTCCTTTAGTGAAGTTCTTTAGTCTGTGCCATTTCTACATTATGCTGGTGCTGGTGACATATGATTTAACAGTTGAAAATAAGAATTTCAGGAGAAGAAGTTGATTTGTTTTGTTTGTTTCCTACCCCAGCTTTACATCTATTATGCAGGAAAGCATAAGAGTCAGTCCATCTATGGTAACTAAACTCAGAGCCACTTTTCTAAAGGTAAGTATGAACAACAGTGAATGTACTTGAACACTTCAGGTCCATCCAAGCAGTTTACTGAGAAGGCCTTAAGGCTCTGAAGTCACGGAAGAGACAAAACTTTATTACCAGCATTTACTGTATCCAGTTTTTTTAGATGGTATTGAATTAACTCAAGATTAGTTTTAAAGTAAAACTAAGTTATGCACTGTTTTTTATGCAACCATGTACATTGCTGCTGTTAGGCAGGTAGGTCTCATTGTCCACCCTCTGCTCATTAATTTGCTGGAGCCATTGGTACAGAGATGGGATCCCCTACATACAGATCAGAGCAGGCTGAAGGAATTACAGAAGTTATGTTTGCTGTGCCCTTTGTCATGACAAAGCTCTGGCAACAGACGAATATATTTTCTGTAGAAATAAGAATGGTAATTAGCATGAGGGAAAATGTTAAAAGTCAAAAAAGTGCAACAGTGCATAAGATTACCTTCGTTTTGTTTTTTAAATCTTAACAGATACTTCTGCTGTAACTTTACAGGTTTTTTTTTTATTGGAAAACCTTGTGTAACACTGCTCTTTGAGAATGATCTAGTGCTTTGAGTTGAGATTAAGATCCTGAGCAAAAGAGTCATGATTTACGTTAGAAAAACAAGTGAAGTTAAAATGCTGACTTCATTTCTAGCTTGCTTCTGCACTTGATTTGCCACTTCTCCGCATCAATCAAGCAAACAGTCCTGATCTCCTCAGTGTGTCACAGTATTATTCTGGCGAGCTGGTTTCCTATGTAAGAAAGGTAGGCATTTAAAAGGCTTAATTGCCTTGTTTTCCAATCACTTTTTCATAACTGAAGATTACTTTTTAATGAGACTATGCTGACTGTGTTGGTTTCTTCTCTCATTTACAAAGGTTCTACAGATAATTCCAGAAAGCATGTTTACATCTCTTCTCAAAATTATAAAGCTTCAGACTCATGATATTATTGAAGTGCCTACTCGCCTTGATAAGGACAAGCTACGAGATTATGCTCAGCTTGGACCACGATATGAGGTGCAGTCAAAACAGAGAATTTGAAAAAAGCAAATCTTCTAGGTGGCCAACTTCAATCTAAATTTAAATGTATACAGAGTTATTCTTGGAAGTTGGATTGGTTGACTGAAAGTTAAAATTGACTAGTGTTACTGTGAGCATACCTTAGGTTTCATGAGGATAGATGAGTAACTTCTGCACTTCTATTTGTAAAAGCTTAAACTCTTGATCTTGTAGTAAAGGAGAGGAAAACAAAAAATTTATAAATGAGCATAAAGATACTTTTATTTATTGGAGGGGAGGAAACCCTAAAAACCTGACTCTGAAATGAAGTCCTCCATATTTGGCTTGCTTGTTCCACGAGAAGGTCCAAGATTGAATAAACCAGCAGGGTTGAGCTTTTTACTGCCCTCAAATGAGAAGAGAGGGTGGAAGCATGTTGATTTGGTCAGATAAAGCTGCTATTGCTCATTCTGTCAATGGAGTCTTTGCTGCACTGTTATCAGTCTGGAAGAGTGAACAAACTTTAAAATTTAGATTAGTTTCAGTAGAGGAAGATGAGAGCCAAAAACCTGACAAGACCAGTAAGTCTTTCCCTCAAAGAATCTAATGATCTATTAAGATGCCAACTGTTCCCAGTAGTTTTGCCAAAGTGCTCACTTTTCAGGTGTTTTATGCAAAGAAGCTGTGATCTCTGATTAAGTTGATGTTCAGACTTGAACACTAGATTCCTCCATTAGACTTTGTGAAGTCAGTCTTGTTTGTGTGTGGGTAGGAACAGAGGAGGAGACAGTGTTCATCAGTGTTTTCTATTGAGGAGATAAAGGGAAAACACCTTATACAAAAGCTTTTCACTTGTAGAACTCTTAAGTCTGCACTGTTATCTCTATGTTACATTGTAAATGCCTGAAAGGCTAAAGATTGGCTTGTCTGAACTCTGAGCATAAGAATAATCTTAACTGTAAAACTGATGTGAATGTGTTACTGTATTAGATCAGTGGAAATACTGAAGTGGACTCGTTGTGGCAGCAGCATTATTAGGAAATAGCTACTGCCAGCTGTGTCCCTGTCCTGCGCAAAGGTACCATCTGAGGGTTTTGTCCATAACATGTTGTACACAGCAGATATAGCTGGTCTTCCCTCCCATAATCTGTCGGAAGCCTCTGAGAGATACTTGTTCTTTTCTGTTGGCAACAAACACACCTATATTTATCTAGTTAAAAGAATGGTAATTACTGTACTACAAGCAAGTCTAGAACACGATGTAAAATTGAAAGTATATCATGCAAATTATTTTGATCTTAAATAGGAAGCTACCACTGGGAAAGATACATGTTTTTTAGAGTAATTATTTGAATCTATTGAATCACTTCAAAAAAATTGTGTTTTCTCTTTCTATTAAAGGTTGCCAAGCTAACCCATGCAATTTCAATCTTCACTGAAGGAATCCTCATGATGAAAACTACTTTAGTTGGTATTATCAAGGTAACAGTCTGTTATTCTAGTAGGAAAAAGTTGTTTGGTAGCAATTAGAACTTTACCATAGATGTCAGCACAATAAATAAAACCTTGAGGAAAGATAAAAAGACAAGAAAATATAAATTTGCATACAAATTTTCAAACAGTGATGCCTAAAGTGGCAGCCAGATAAGAACTGAGGTTTAAGGTTGTTAAAAATGAACAGTTCCCATTGTCAGCAGAGTCATCCACCTTAGTTGGTGATTTCTGGGGCTTTTTGCCCTACTGAAGTGCTGTTTCTTCCATTGGTATAAACTGCCCTTCCTACATTAATCCTACTTTGATACCTCCTTGAGGACCAGAAGCACACATTCTTGAAGAAACATAGAGTTCTTAGTGCATGCTGGCTTCTTAGAATTGTACATCTTCTCCATGGATCATGAGCAAAGGTTGAGTGTGGGAACTACAAACCTTTGCCATTCAACTTAAAGGAATTGTTGTTCTCTAGTTAAAGCATGTAAATTTTTATTCTTTAGACAAGTTCTGGTGAGAAGGTGCATCTGTTAGCAGTGCTTTCCTATTTATCAAAAGTATTTAGTATCTTTCTTTGTCCAAACTAAATCCTTTATATTCTTTATGCCTTTGTGACTTTAAGACAAAATTGTTTCTTCTACTTAGGTGGACCCAAAACAGTTACTGGAGGATGGAATAAGGAAGGAGCTGGTAAAACGGGTGGCCCTGGCTCTTCACAGGGGCCTCATCTTTAATCCTAGAGCCAAAGTGTGTAAAATCTTAATTTGATTTTAATTTCTTGTGTATCTTGGGGATACATAAGCAGGGACCTCATTATTATACTGCCATCTGGAAAATAATGTGTGTTTTTCTGTGCAGATTTTCTTTTTGTAAAATAGTACACGTTTTGAATTTCTAAAGTTTATTTGGAATGCCTTATTTGATGTTCAAATGAGTTTATAAACTGCTAAGAGTACATGGAATAGAAAACATACTTTTATTCTATTCCAGAGTATCCTGTGAATTCTGAATTCACAGAATTCCTTTGTCAGTGATGACTGACAGGTTATGTAAGCCAAGTAGACACAGAAAGGTAATGATAAAATAAGGAGTGTGATACCATGCTCTGATCCTGTCCAGATTGTTGAATCTCCCAGATCAATCAATAGTACTGCTAAAACCAAAAATAAACATTAAATGCATGAGGAAAAAATATCTAGTACAAATTATTTCAGATCTTGGTGCTTTTCAGTTCTGGCTGAAACATAGTGGAATGTTCTAAAGGTTGTTCTGTCAGGGCATTTAGAAGACTTTCACATTTTCTTTGAATTCTACCTGTTCATAGTTTTGGTTTTATCTTTTTGTTGTTGTTTATCCATAGCCAAGTGAACTCATGCCCAAACTGAAAGAAATGGCAGCTACAATGGACGGGTTCCATCGATCATTTGAATATATCCAGGATTATGTGAACATATATGGCTTAAAAATTTGGCAAGAGGAAGTGTCTCGTATTATTAACTACAACGTGGAACAGGAATGCAATAACTTCTTAAGAACAAAGGTGCTATTCAAACCCAAAACCAACTAAAAAGTTGATAAATGTCTTTGTATTTGGCTCTTACAGCCTGTGGCTAGTTTGCAGTGAACCTCTGTTCACGGTTCATACTCTTGTGACTTGAACTAAAAGTGCTCATTTCTGTGTAAAACATCTACCCACGGCTTATTCTGAAAGCCTTCAACATGCCTTCTGCATTAGTTGGATATAAGAAGAGGAAAGTACCCCAGCCAGAATATTTTAATACCTTTTTGTCATAAGACTTGTTCTTGTCTTTGCTTCATTCTGTTGCAAATTACTCTTAAAACTTACTTTTCAGATTCAAGACTGGCAAAGCATTTACCAGTCTACTCATATTCCTATACCAAAATTCACACCAGTGGATGAATCTGTAACATTTATAGGTCGGCTTTGCAGAGAAATCCTCAGGATCACAGACCCAAAGTAAGTACTGTGTGTCACAACCTTGTGTTCCATCACCATGCCTTGTATTGCTCCAATTCCACCATATACAAACCAAATGTACAACAAATAGGTTTTCCTTAGCTGACTGTCTAAAACCAAATTTACCTGGTCCATCCTGTACATTTTAAATATTAGTCTGGAAAAGTTGCGATTTTAGCCTAAGAAGGAAACCAAGCCTGTCTGAGTTCAGAAGTGTTTGGACAATGCTCTCAGGCACATGGTGTGATTCTTGGGGTGTCCTGCACAGGTCAAGGAGTTGGACTCGAGGATCCTGATGAGTCTCTTCCCACTCAGCATATCCTGTGATTCTGTGAAATGGAGGAGAGAGAAACAAGGGAAGGGTGACAGAACCCTTGTAGAGAGAGGAATAAATAAACATCACCTGAGATGCTTGGAGAGTCTTTCTCATCTGGTTGATTAAGAGAATTCATTCCTCAGATTATCACAGACACTGTCTGCAGTTTATTCTGAAGCAATTGTTTGTTTATTTTTTTCCTCAGAATCACATGTTACATTGACCAAATGAATACCTGGTATGATATCAAGACTCATCAGGAAGTAACCAATAGTCGTCTCTTCTCAGAGATCCAAGACACTTTAGGAACCTTTGGTCTCAATGGCTTAGACAGGCTGCTGTGTTTCATGATTGTAAAAGAGCTGCAGGTAATTTTTGAACTTCGTTTCTCGGGGTTACAGTGTTATTATTGTGTAATAATTTCCAGTCAAAAAAAAAAATCTATTAATTACTGAAATGGTAAATTGAAATCAAAAGCATTTGAAAAATGGGTGTTCAAACCCAAAAGTAAGAATTTCAGTTACAGATAAAATTATGGAAGTTGATACTCTTAAGTAAATGGTGCTGTGTAATACTGGGTTGTGTGTTACAGGATGCCTTTTGAAAGTGTACACTGTGTGTGTACTTAAAAGTTGATCTCAGGTCAACTTCTATTTTTCTGTCTGGATATCAACAAAGATTGGACTGTTTGGATCTACAATGATGCAAAATAAGGTGTCCATGACTGTTTCCTTAATACCTCCATGTGAAACCAAGTCTTTTTGTTTCCTGAAAAGAATCCAGTTCAAGCCTGGTTAAAGATTTTAAGGAAAATAAGTATCAGTGAAGACAGTTCTTCATGAAAAATTGAATTAATAGTTTTCCACAGTGGATATTGCGTATTGGTGAAGCGTATCTTGTAATTGTGCTTACACTGATTAACATAACTTCAAAAAGCATAACATCTAACTACAGAATTCTTCAGCTCTACATCTGTGGAAATGCTCTTTCTGGCTATTAAACTGTTGCTCTTGTGCCATCAAGATTAACATGGAATGCATGTGTGAGGATTTTACTTACTTATTTCTTTTATTTAGAACTTCCTCAGTATGTTTCAGAAAAATATATTGCGTGACAGGGCAGTACAGGATACCTTGAAAGCACTTATGAGTGCTGTCAGTCCCCTCAAAGGAATTATAGGTAAGTGCTTACTGGTTAAGATGGAAGAAAGCAATTGTCTTTGGACACTTGCATTTATTTGTTCTTTTTCTAATGCCTCACCCATTTGCTTTTCTCAGCAAATTCAAACAAGGTTTATTCTGCAGCAATTGCAAAAACACAGAAGATCTGGACAGCGTATTTAGACTCCATAATGAAGGTAGGTTTATGTGAGTAATGTGATATGCAGAATTCATTCAGGCTGTCTGGTTATAGTTGGCCCCTCAATTCAGGAAGGACACTGAGGGGCTGGAGCAAGTCCAGAGAATGACAGCAGAACTGGTGAAGGCTCTGGAGCACCAGTTCTGTGAGCAGCAGCTTGAGGGAGTTGTACTTGACTAGCCTGGAGAAGAGGAGGCTCAGGGGTGACTGTATCACACTCTACAACTACTTGAGAGGAGATTGTACCAGGTGGGAGTTGACCTCTTCTCCCAGGCAACTAGTGAGAGGACGAGGGGGCGCAGTCTCAGGTTGTGCCAGAGCAGGGTCAGGTTGGACACTTGGAGGAAGTTCTTCACAGAAAGCGTGATTAAACATTGCAGTGGACTACCCAGGGAGGTGGTGAAGTCACTGTCCCTGGAGGTGTTTAAGGAAAGACTGGATACAACACTCCGTGCCTTGGTCTTGTTGACATGGTGGTGTTCAGTCAGAGGTTGGATGATGATTGATGGTCTAAGAGGTCTTTTCCAACCTAATTGATCTTTAATCTGTAGCCTTTGATCTCCTTATTTTACAATGTTGTATTATGTTGACTTGGAATTGTGTAGCATCACAAGTGAAGCAGGCCCAGGTTTGCAAGAGCTCCTGAGCTTCATTTGTATGAGCAGCTCACACTCCACAAAGTGTTTAGTACTGAGATTCATAAAGAATAGTTCACCAGAAATGAAGTCAAGTGCTGGAGATCTGGTTTGAGAAGATCAAATTAGTCTTCAGTATCAGGAGCTCTAAGACTCCCCACAGTGCCTTGTGACTATAATGTGCCCAGGGCTGAAGTTTGGAGCAGTAGCTTTTCCCAGACTTGCCTTGTTCCCACAGAAGGCAATGTACCATGCTGAAGCCTTAAACAAGCCCTTGACTTGGCTCTTTATCTTGTCCCTATAATGTTACTTTGGGACCAGTGTTTTTCAGACTGATATGAATGTTTCTGTTACTGGAGAGAGGAGGAGAGGTCAGGGAAGGTTGACTGCAGTGAGCGCCTCTGAAGGTTTTTGCCCCTGCCTTGCTGATCTCGAGGTTTAGGGAGAGGTGGGGAACAGAGTGCAAGCATTTTCACTTACCAATGAAAAACAAGTAACTAGGGTTTTACACCTAGTTACTTTTTGTGTGCCCTTTTCCCACGGCCTGTATTTGCTGCCAGGAACTGTGTGTGAATCTCCAGCACTGTGACTGCATCTCTCCTCTGAGTGCCCTGCACAGCTGGCGTGCATCGGGTCCGACTGCAGATGGCCCTGGTACCACCCTGAGGGAGCAGATCCAACCCCGATGTTTGTCCCTGCTTTGGGCAGCCCTTCAAAGGCTCTTAGGTGTAATGAGGACTTTGTGTAACCTACTTAACTCTAAATTGTTACTAAGTTTTTCTTTACTGTGTCTTTACTCTTCTTCAGTATCACACCCCACTCTTTTTGTGTTTGTTTCCACAGGTTGGTCAGATGCAGATTTTAAGACGACAGATTACCAATGAATTAAATTATTCCTGCAGGTTTGACTCCAAGCATTTGGCTGCTGCTTTGGAAAATCTCAATAAGTAAGAAGCAAAATGGGCTGAAGAGAGCTGCATGTTTTACTGTGATGTAAATGTTATCAGCTCAGCAATCCTTAAAATCTAAATTACAGCAAAATGTGGAGTTTGATTGTAGGCAGGTTTTTGTTGATGAGTATTTCAGTTTTAACCCAACAGAAACATTAAACATAAATAACAACTGCTTGAGTAATTAGTTTGAACATGCAACTTCTAAAGACATTTGGTTATACCTGGTTTTGAGGTTATATTTAGATGAGAAGTAACAGTGAAATGTGTGGTTCTGATTTGGAAACAAATAGAGCGTTTGTAGAAAGATACTCCAAAAAAAGGTGTTTTACTCTTGCCCGTAACCATTTACAGTTTTTGTGTCTTTGAAGTTTTTACACTAATATAACATGTGGCATCATGGAAGGTTTATTTGGGGATGATTTTAAAAAGTCTGTAATATAATAAATCTATTTTCCTTTTAGAGCAATACTGGCTGACATTGAAGCACACTATCAGAACCCATCACTACCTTATCCTAAAGAAGACAACACTCTTCTGTATGAAATCACAGCTTATCTGGAAGCTGCTGGCATTCACAATCCATTAAATAAGGTCAGGCGTACGTTCTGGTGCTTAGGGCAGTTTGCTCTTTTTCTATTTGATTGATTATTAACTGGAAAAAAAAATGTAAATAATATGTAAATATGTGCTACTCTTGTTTTTATTTCGCCTCAGATCTACATAACAACAAAACGTCTGCCATATTTTCCCACTGTCAACTTCCTATTCCTCATTTCCCAGTTTCCAAAACTGCAGTACAACAGAAATTTAGGTAATACATGAGTTGTTGTTTGTCTGAATCTAATCAAAACCTGTGTGAAATTATCTGTAAAACAGATAGTAAAATTGCCTGCATAGAAAATACACAACTTCTGACTTCAGCCCATTATGTTTAAACAGTTTTGATATAATATTGAGGCCAAATGCAATGGAGTAAGAAACAGAATCCAAACTCCTGAGTTTCTCATTCCATCCTGTGCATTAGTTAACATCATTAAGCAATTTGCCATGGAAGACAGGCAGTTGTTACATTACTTTTTTGTTTTTATGTGTGAGCAAGCAGAAGGAGGGACACATCAAGAAAGTATTAAAGAGCATGTCATATAAATTTGCATCTGCTATAAGAGTATATTCTGGTTTATAAACGTGTTTCGATGTGGGTTTTTCTTCTGTGCAGGAGTGGTGTGCAAGCGGCCAGCTGATCAAATTGACTGGCTTCCTTTGGTTCTGGGGCTCCTTACCCTGTTGAAACAGTTTCACTCAAGATACACAGAACAGTTTTTGGCTCTGATTGGTCAGTTTATTCGTTCGACAATGGAACAGTGCACAAGGTATCCATGTTTTACCTTTTACTTAAGTATGACCTCCGTGAAGAGAACTTCAGTAGTATTGTCACAGTATTATTTTTCATCTTTTTTTTCCTAGCAGAGTACAGTTGACATTTGTGGCCTTCCAGTACTTGAAGGGAGCTTATAAAAAAGTTGCAGAGGATCTTTTTACATGGATAGACAGTGACAGGACAAGGGGGAATGATCTTAAACTATAAGAGGGGAGATTTAGATTAGATGTTAGGAGGAAATTCTTTCCCATGAGGGTAGTGAGGTACAGAAACAGGTTCCCTGGAGATGCTGTGGATGCCTCATCCCTGGAAGGGTTACGGTTCAGGTTGGATGGAACTCTGAGCAACCTGGTTGAGTGGAAGGTGTCCCTGCCTGCAGCAGGGAGTTGAAACAAGATAAGGTCCCTTCCAGCCCAAGCCATTCTATGATTCCATTACATAATAATAGTAACAACAATATATTTCACTAAATATAAGATTAAAAAACTATTTCTGTTTGTAATGGCATCACATGGCACCCAGTGGAAATTGTGTTATTTGAAGGCTGTCATTTTCAGACAAATCTATCCAAATTTTATCCAAATAAATGCTCAGTTAATAAAAGTGTGATCTCCGTGGTGGTGTAATTTTAGCCAGAAGATTCCAGAAATGCCTGCTGATGTTGTGGGTGCCCTCATGTTCCTGGAAGATTACATTCGCTACACAAAGTTACCAAGAAAGGTAAGAGAGGATTCTGTGTCTCTCAATAAGCCCCTAAATACCCCAACTGTTTTCCCTGGAAACAAGAACAGGGAATGTGTGGTCCCACTCTGCTACAGCCAGTGAGGGATCTGGCCAAGGGGAGGCCTGCCCACACCTTCCAGTTGTACTACACTGGAGCAGCATAACAAGGTCAGGGCCCTGCTGGTCTAGAAGTAGCCCTGATTCATAGAGATCAGTCCTATAACTAGAGGAATAAGTAGATGAATATTAGTAAATAGAGGATTTCAGCTTTTGGCAGATTTAAACAAGTCTGTTTAATTTAAACTTCAGTGTATTTTGCTGGGGACTGTTGGGAAGGAAGAAAGTAAAATGGAATTTTCCGAGATCTTGCCAAGTAATTATAAATTTAGCAGTATTCTAAACACAGGGCTAAAAGCTAATTAATAAGTCTAAATTTTGATGAAACTCTTATGTCCAATCTTCCCTTCCTCCCAAAGCCCAACTTCCCAGGCAGCTTCCTTATCTCACACACAAGAGAAGTTCTAAAAGTCTGAACTTGCAGAGAGTTTATTTCAGGGTTAATTGCAACTTAACTGTATTTGAGGATGATATGTTATTTATATGTGGTATTAAAAATAATATCTCTAGCTCTATATAGTCTGTACCTCCGGTATTCTTGAATAAGCCATTTCCCAGCTAATACAATGAAGGAAGTGAGATTCTGCCAGTCTCCCCTTCCCAACCCACAGTACTGTAGTGGAAGGTCCCCGTGTCAGTCTGACGTAGCTGGTGCCTGTCCAACTCCCTTTCCAGCCTGGTGCTGTGTGAAGACACAGCAAAGGAAAGGGGGTGGCAGCATTCCTGCAGTCTTACACAGTACCTGTGGTCCTGGCACTTCCTCAAAGCCCAGGATGTGCTGTTCCTTCCGTGCTTTGTGTGTTAAGCAGGAGCACGTCCTAACTCCGGGGTGGCTCAGGTCAGTGGGGTGTGTGCTTGAATCACAGATTACATGGGCTTGTGAATGGATGAATGGGTTATGCAAATGCCTAATTGTGCCTTCCTGTGTCCCTCAGGTTGTTGAAGCACATGTGCCAAGCTTCATTTTTGATGAATTCAGAACCGTCCTATGAATATGGAGAAGGATTAAGTCATTCCTATAAACCTGAAATGAGGAGTTGGGGCCTGGGTATGAGATAAGCACAGCTGCTCAGAACTGTGTCTGTTCTGTGCTTTAAGGCAGAACCTACAGCTGTCTCTATGAAATGCAACCATCAGCACTAGTCTGAATAACCCTTGTTTGAATCTTGACATCATACACAGTGTGTATCTCCTCCAAACAGTGTACATTTTGTACTGCACATTGTAAGTGCTGCATATGTAATTGTTTGAGTATAAATCATTTAGGCTTTTTGATCTGAGCAATTACTTTCTGAAGTTTGAGTTTTATATCTGAAATGAACAATGAAATTGGAAATAAAGGTATTGGATAGTTTGCCAGGACTGATGAACCTGAAGTGTCAATTTTCCTATTAAAAGAACCGTGAGCGAGAATGTATATAAAGTGAAAGTGTATATACAGTGAGAGTGTATATACAGTTTGATGTCCACCTATGTACTGCAAACAGTTAATTTTCCTTTTTTAGGGGAGAGAAAAACAATTAAATATCCATAGCTTTAAAGTCCTCTCAGGCTACTTAAAGGCACAAATATTAGTGCAACTGTGACCTGACTAATGTTGGGAACAAGCTGTTTATTCACATAACTTTCAGTCTTGGTATGTGTGACATCCCACCCTTAAAGGAAAGGGAGCACTCAAGATTTGTAAATGCTCATGGGTCAAAAAGAACAACAGAAGTCAGAGTGCCCAAAACTTCACAAAGTTTTATTAGTAAATTACACACTTGGCATGGAAATTGGTATGTTAGTCCCAGACCTCCTATATAAGCACATGACAGTGAGGTTTGTATAATGGGGTACAGTGAAGCGGGGGGATGAGAGAGAGAGGGACGAAAAAGAAGGAGACCACCAGTCCTGGCTCCGGGACCGATCCAACTGAGGGTGTCCCAAGGCAGGCACACACCCGGGCATTGTGGGGGTACTTTTTATAGATAAGTTTTCCCTGCCCTGGAGACAAGTTTCAGCTGTGTTGTGCTTATCTCCAGGAGCCAGAACAAGGGCTGTTGTCTCAGAAAAGTGCTACCCTACCTCCCTCTGGCCCCTTTTCCAGCCACAACAATCCTTAGTTGTTTTTACCAACAATCCTTGTTTAGCTCCACTGTTAGAGCTGGATACATATACATTAGAGGCCCTTTATCTTCTGTGTTTCTACACTGTGGAACGTTTTACACCTTGCTTAACTCTTCTGCTAGGAGCTGCTTTGGGATTACCAGTGGTGGATGTTACCCTAGCACTGGGACAGCTTGGTGATTTTTAAACTGAAAAAGAGGACACAGGTGCCACAGCTAGAGCGAAAGGTTAGAGATGTTTGTCATTAACATAGGCTGAAGTGACTGGATGGCAAATTGACTCCTCGTTTAGGAAAGGAAGAACAGAGAAGGAGAAAAGCAAAGGCTGAAGTCCCAGAACCTGGGTCCTGTCTGCAGCACACTCTGCCTGCAGTGAAGATGCATCTTCTTCACCTGCCCCTAAATATCCCAACCATTTTCCCTGGAAAGAGAACAGGGAATGTGCAGACCCTGCACTGTGACTGATGAGAGGATTGGGTGAGTGAGACAGCTATCCCCACCTTCAATTTGTACACCACAGGAGCCAGCATAACAAATCACAGGTTGGGGCTTTGCAGCAGCAGCCCTGATTCATAGAAATCGGTTGCATTACTACAAAAATAGGTAGGTGAATATGAATTAATTTAGGAGAATGGAAAGGTTGGATCAAGAAAATTGTATAATCTTGCAACCAGCAGGGTACCTAGAGTTCTTGGATGAAATGTGGATTACAGGAGTGCCTGAACGTATCATGGAGCCTGATCTGTTAACAGGGAAAATAATCCATTGGTGCCCATCCAGCTTAGCCTCTGGAGCTTGCAGCAGGGAGGACTGAGGTCCCACCATTGTGCTGATCCCCCCACCAAGCCTGTGGCTTCAAACAGTGCTCACTGGCTGCTGCCTGAGGGATACCTGTACAGCCCCTGCCTGGGTTCAGGCAGCCCACCACACACGGACACATGTGTCCCCTCATCCCCTAAGTCCCCTCTCACCTCTACTGCCCCCCAGAAAAATATGCCAAGGGGTGCAGTGGCAGGAGGATGGTGCCTGTCATCCTGCCAAGCAAAACTGCTGAGCAAGATGGGGGGACCAGCTGGGGTGCAGAATTGATGATCCTGCTTTTGTTATTCCAGCAGTTGTCCAAGTGCCTGTCGTCATTCCTCCCCAAGTGCTGGAGTTTGTGCTTTCCTTGGAGAGACTTAGTGAACTTTTCTCCAGCCTGTCCAGGCCCCCCTGAATGGCAGCACAACCCTCTGCTCTGTCAGCTGCATCTCAAGGGCTTGTGTCATATCTCATGCTTTATCCAGGTAAAAACCACCAGTGCAGGGAATCCCTTTCACTCCAAGCAGGCAAAACCTAACCAGTACATAGTGTGCTATAGAAGTCAAATTTATGCCACTTTTTATTACAGTGTTTAATTTTATCTCTTGTGACTTTCAGACAAAACCAGAAAAATAGTATTTAGAATAATGGTAGAACCGTAATTCTAGCAGACATCAGTCTCTAATACCCATGATTAATGTCACATCCTTTCATAACCAAAATAAGTAGAAATCCACGGAAAACAAGGCTTCCAATCTTCATATTTTGCACTTTAAAAAAAAAAGGCAAATTAGACAAAATACATTTATATACAAATGAAGTAACATCAAACAACATTCTCCATCTTCAAATTCTCAATCTATAAATTTTTTGTAATCAAAAAGTAGCAAGCAAGAATTAAGAAACTAAGTTCTTGTCTCCCAAGAAACCCTGATAGAGCAGGGGCTGGGGAGCAAGCTATTTAGTGCCCCTGGAGGTGCTGGTCACACCCCACTGCTGCAAACCCCACCCCCCGGGATGCCACACAGTGGTGACAGGAGCCACATCCCATCACTGTCTTAGAAAGCAGAGCTGCCAGGGCTGTACGTCACCCTACAGCCAGCTCCACCCTGAGCTACCCAGTCCCATTAGCACTGGTGGGAAGTAAGACCAAGTTAGTAGTAGTTTTTGTTTAAAATATAATTCTCAGTTCACGTTCCAGAACATAATGAGAGGTCCAATGCATTGTGCTTGCTGGTAAGTTCAGCAGTGGCAGACAGAGTTATCCCAGCTCCACTGCATATCGCTTCACTGGCTAACCAGCTCTTGGCTTGACAGGCTCACACTCAGATTTGCCCAGGGGATGTCTGCTTTTATTTAGCCTGCACATTAACTTGGAATTTGAAAGGCCATTCTAGGGAGAGCAGGAATCTTTGGAAAACTTGAGTCTCCACTGTGCTGGCTTTGGTTGAGGTAGAGTTAATTTTAACACAAAAATCTCCATCAACACTCCTCCTGATGTAAGGATCATGATGCCTCAGAGGTCCCCAGTGCTGCAATGGTGCCCAGGATTAATTGTGGTCCCTCAAGCGTCTCACTGTCCAAATCATACAGGGTTTTGAAAGCTAGACTAACGCAGATATAATCTCATTTCTGCATGCTCCTGTCTTTTAAACCTTTGAATTCTGTGTACTCTGTTTTGTCTTTAGCAAATAAGCACCTTGATTTACTTGACCAAATATCAAGATAATAAATAATCAAGATAATCCTTTCTACAGGTATGCTAGTCCTCAAAAGTAGATTATATTTTTAAGATGGGCAGCTTCCCAGAGTATTATTCCAGGTCATCAAAAGTCTTCTTAGCAGCACTGGGCAGTGATGCAGAAGTTTGAGAGTAGAAATGCCTCCCTCTTACCAGCTTTATTTGATTACAAAGATGGTATATGATAAGTACAGTAGCTGACAGGTACTGAGTAGGCCTTATATGGAGTATAATGATGTTGGGTGATGCTGATGTGATCAGACAAATTAAAACAAGAGATTTAATTGCCCAAAGCTGGGTTTGAAAATAACATTGATATGCACTATCTGTTTCCAGATGTCATTTGCAGGAGAAGCTAGCTCTGTACGAGATTAAAAAACACAAATACCAAATACATTACTGAGAGACAGGACAGCTCTGTGTGTGCTCTGCAGCAACCAGCAAGTGGCCTCTGTGCACAAAGGAAATCATGGTAAGTCAACATCCAGTTTCCACCCCCCTGTGGAATTACCTGTGGTGACAGAGTTACCACAGGGCCAAACATGCACCATGGCAGTGCAGCTTTGCAGCTCACCTTGGCACAGACAAAGGCAACTGGATCAGAAAACTCAGGTACTGGATCTGATTCCTGCCAGGGGTGGCAGGAGAGATGGAGGCCTTGGAGAAAAATATATACACGGCCACCATCAGTCAGAAAAGATTTCTGGCCTGAGGCAAGATACCAGGGAGCACAAGTGACCTCCCAGCACCCCAAGGCAGCCGGTGGCAAAATATTCTCTTGTTGATTCCAAGTTGAAAGACAAAACTTGCTTAGTAAAAGTGGTGTAAGGCTCAAGGTTGATAGAACCACTTCCAGCCACAGGAGGTGGTATTAAGGGCTCAGGAGAAGGTGGAGGGAGGAACTTTGCAGAAGGTTTCCTGCATGTGATACTATCTTATCTCAGATCTTGAGAGGTTTTACGCGTCTACAACAGGGTGCGCATCAAAATGAGATCCTCATCATCAAAATGCATTTCAAACCACATTTCAAAAAGCAAAGCAAAAATTAGCCAAGGTCAAAGCACATCCACCACACTGCCTAAATAACAATCAATTTCTTGATACCAGTGTCCTCTTCTGCAAGGCTTTCCTCCAGTCACAAGATCAAAACACTTGATAAAATTAGTCCTATCCTGGCTTCAGAAATGCAAATATATTCAGCCATAAGATGATAAAGGTTTGAAGCATTAATAGCAGGGTTGAAATATATGTGAGGAATCTATTATGTTGAAATACAGGCAAAGGATACATACATGCCATACTTTCCACATAAAAGTATCTGAACCAGTCGCTGTGTTCAGCACTGTGCCCAGAAAGCCCCATACCAACGTTTGGGTCCAGGATCTCAGTACTCACCACTTTAATAAAACATGTCAGGACCCACCCCATGACAGAGGACTCACCTGGTACAGCATGGCTCACACTGACAGCAGAGCAGCCTGTTTCACCAGTGTTGGCAGTGTTCCCTACTCCACGCTAATCCTTGTTCCCTCAGACTTCACCTGGAGGTGCCTGGAAGAGCACAAATTAGCCGGTGCCAAGACCATTACAGGCAGAGTGACACAAGTGAAGGGGCACAGAGAGCTGTGGTCCTGGGTGTCTCCCAGTGCAGGTGAAGCCTCTGTACCAACAAGATGGGAACATGAACTCTTACCCCTCTGCAAACTTCTCCTTCTTGTCCTGCTATTAAAAAGTCCTAGAAGCACACAGAAATTCAAACCCACACCACCAGTACAGTCATGAATGTACAGACATCAATTAGAAGTTAATCTTCATACATACAATTCTGTATATTTTCACTAGGCAAGATTCCTTTTGAGGACTACATATGTATCAGCTCCTATACCAGGGTATCGAAAAACACACCAGGGAAGACAGTGTTAAGATTGAATTGCCTGAATGAAAAATGTGAGTCTGCATCTGAAGGAAACCAGCAGCATCACAGAAAACCGTGTAAAAGCTGTAGTTGCCTAAGAGCAGCCCACAGGTAAACTAAGTGTTGAGCCAAAGAAAACCCAAATGTTACCATGAAATAATAAATTAGCTACTGTAATAGCATAGGTGGAACCATTTAAAATCATATATGAGTATGCAACACACCCCACTTAGTGCTTCTCCAGAATTGTTGACAATGTGCCTATTGTCTTAACAAGTATTTCAGTATTTGACCTATGGTTCTGCTGCTTGTCACTGGTTGGCTTGGTAACCCGTGCTAAGACCAGCACTCAAATGTGGATGTGATACCAGGGGCCTCTTCTTTCATAGCCCTTCCCTATCTCTACCTTCTGAAAATGATACTGGCAAAGGCCAAACACTTCACTCTGCAGGTTCTCTTTACTGTACCCAAAGCATTACAGCTCCTGCTCTGCCGTACACCAGTCAGCGCAAAGGCTCATTCCATGTAGAATTGTGGGGTTTTTTTGCTTTAGCCCATCACTAACAACTTCCAACACCCTGTTTACCTTTTTGACTAATACTGCGAACTGAGTGGCTGCGTGGAGAGGACCAGCCATGGTGACTCAGGACACTCACAGCTGGGTTCCACCATCATCACCAGTGTGGGACAGCCGCTGTATGACGCGTGGCCAGGCGGATGACCTGCTGAGCGGGGTGGCAGAGCTAAAGAGAAGAAGCAGAATGGGTTGAGGAACATCAAGAAATCTGAGAAGGGGAATCATAGACTGGTGCAATCATGCTCTGGCCTCCCTAAGAAAGGAGCAGCCACCAGAAAACACCTATGATCAAGGGTCTCCTGTATCACTCCCCTAGCAGACAGAAACAAAGGAGTAAATGGAATCAAATCATTCCTTGGGCAGCAGGTAGAACACCTCCTTTCCCACCTCACCCTTCCCAGATGCCTCTGTACAATAGGCAGGAGGCTCTGCATGTGGAAGGCCAGTCAATGGATGATGAAACTGAAGGATCTAAAACCAGAGGTGTTGGCAGTCAGAGTTGTAGACAATTCCTTTCTAAGAGGAAGAAAGGGTCAGGCATGATGAATAAATGCTCCTCTTAGGGAAGTCTGATGCCTCCCTGAGGCCCATGTTGACGTCATCTCCAGGAAACTTCCTAGTCCAATATAACTCTTGAGCTATTACTCACTACTGGTCCTCTGTGTGGACGGTGATGAAGCCGCAACACCTCAGTCCAGGGATGATCCAAAGACACTTCCACACCTTGGGATGATTAGTAAGGGAATGTAGAGCACAGGTAATTTTTTTCTCTGTCCTTCCAGGCAAGAACATTGGAAGAAACAGACCCAGTCTCATACAAGGCTCTGTGGCTGGTGCCTCTGCCAGAATTTTGGTTTCTTTAACAGCGGGCTCCCATTTTTACAAGGGGTAGAAAGGAGGACCCTGGGAACTACCAACCTGTCAGCCTGCCCTCTGTGCCTGGGAGAAGCATGGAACAGATCCTCCTAGAATCTGTGCTAAGGCACACGGAGAACAGGGAAGTGATTTCAGGATAGCCAGCACAGCTTCACCAAGGGCAAGTCCTGTCTAACCAACCTGCTGGCCTTCAGTGCTCGAGTGACTTCATCAGTGGACAAGTGAAGGGCTATGGATGTCATCTGT
The DNA here is from genome assembly GCA_013399695.1 of Formicarius rufipectus. Lineage (NCBI taxonomy): Eukaryota > Metazoa > Chordata > Aves > Passeriformes > Formicariidae > Formicarius > Formicarius rufipectus. The sequence continues at coordinate 2,085,259 of VXAU01001251.1, forward strand.
CTGGACATCTGTAGAGGCCTCTGGAACAATCTCCCACAACATCCTTCTCTATAAATTGAAGAGATAAGAATTTGATGGGCAGACTGTTGGGTAGACAAGCAATTAGTTTCAGATCCAGAGGGCAGTGGTCAATGGCTCAACATCTAGGTGAAAATCAATGACAAATGGTGTCCCTCAGGAATTCCTTTTGGTACCAGTACTGTTTAATAACTTTATCAATGACAAAGAGATGGGATTGAGTGCATGCTTAGCATGTCTGCAGATAACATCTAGCTGAGTGGCACAATTGACATGCCTGAGGGATGGAATGCCATCCAGAGGGACCTGGACAAGTTTGAGGGCCCATGGAAACCTCACGAGGTTCAAACAAGGCCAAATGCCAGGTCCTGCATGTGGGTTGAGGAAACTCCCAGTATCAATACCAGTTGGGGAATGAATGGATTGAGGGCAGCCCTGCCAAGGTGTTGGTGGATGAATCTGGACATGACCAGCAATGTGAAATCACAGCCTAGAAAGCCAAGCATGTCCTGGACCACATCAAAAACAGTGTCCAGATGCCAGGGGAGGTGATTGTCCCTCTCTGCTCTGCTCTCATGAGACCCTGCCTGGAATACTGCTCACAGCTCTGAGGTTCCCAGCACAGGAAGGACAACACAGACCTGTTAAAGTGGGTCTAGAGAAAGGCCTTGAGAATTATTAGAGGGATGAAGAACTTCTTCCATGAAGTCAAACTGAGAGAGCTGGGGTTGTTCAGCCTGGAGAAGGCTCCAGAGAGACCTTATTGCAGCATTTCAGTACTTGAAGGGGGTCTAAAAGAAAGATGGGGACAAATATTTTATCAGGACCTACAGAATGTAGAAGTTTTTTTACAACAAGGATGTTGAAACACTGGAACAGTTTGCCCAGAGAGGTGGTGGATGCCACCATCCCTGGAAACATTCAGGATCAGGCTGGATGGGACTTTGAGGAACTTCATTTAGTGGAAGGGTGGGTTGGGCTAAATCCTCATTGCCAGGGGCTTGGACTAGATGACATTTAAACATCCTATCCAAACCAAATTGTTCTATGATCAGGATTATTTTTCCTATTTATGGTACTTTTTGCTTATATTAACAGTGGATTTTAGTTACTATTGAAAATACCCTGTCAGCTTTATTTTAATACCTTGAATAATTTTATTCCAGCAACCTCTGTCATGCCTCTGTTCACTCTGCACAGCACAGGAGCTTGTGCAGCTCTTTGGAGCTTCACAGGGTATAAATTAGGAACTGCTGACACGATTTCCCGTGTAATAACATCACGTTGAGCAAGCTAGAATTTCAGGATGAATAATTTATCAAACTGCCCATAGTTATTCTGGATCAAACAGATTTTACTTTTCTCTAGAATACACAAGCTGGTTTCAGAGAGCAGTATACAAGAACTGTAAGCCAGCCATAAATTACTGACCTGCTGACACAAAAGAACCTGTGAGCATCAACAGTATTACAGCAAACATCAGCACGCAGGTTTAAGGGGATGAGCAGCCTTTGAAGTAGCACAGGTCACAGCTCACACGTGGGAAGCCAGTGCAGGCAACATGCTCCACACACCTTTCCTATCTAACCAGTCAGCAGGGCAGCAGCTGAATCCTGTGTCCAGTTCTCGGCCCCTCAGTTTAGGAATGACATTGAGGGGCTGGAGCGAGTCCAGAGGAGGGCAAGGAAGCTGGTTAAGGGTCTGGAGAGTAGGTCATAGGAGGAACAGCTGAGGGAGCTGGGGGTGTTTAGCCTGGAGCAGAGGAAACTCAGGGGAGACCTTAGTGCTCTCTACAACTACCTAAGAGAAGGTTGTAGCCAGGTGGGGGTTGACCTCAGGATAGGACAACAAAAAGTGGCAAGCTGTGCCAGGGGAGGTTTAGGCTGGCCATCAGGAATAATTTCTTCACTGAAATAGTGGTTAAACATTGGAATGGACTGCCCAGGGCAGTGGTGGTTTATTCACCATCCCTGAAGGTGTTCAAGAAACTGGACTTGGCACTTAGTTTAGCTGTGGTTGAGTTGATACGGTTGTATTTCATCAAAGGTTGGACTCTTGGACATCTTTTCCAACCTTGATGAGTCTATGATTTCATGACACTATTTCCTCTTTCCTCTCTACCAATTTTTCATACTTCTGTACAGTGTGAACACCTACAGTCTCACCACCACCTATCTACTTCTCTTGCTCCTTCTGCTCTCTCCCCTAGCTGCAGCAGTCCTGGAACAGAGGGATAAGCACATACACACAGCACACATCTCTTGTGCACACACCTCCCTGAGTGCACACAATATTCAATGTTGCAGTGCACAAATCCTGAGAACTAACCTCTCCAGAATTTGCAGACACAGAGACAACTCACAAGTTGAGTCAAACACGTGTGTGTTGTGCTCCTCTCAGATCCTGAATCACATCTGTGACAACTTTCCTGGCATGTTGCTTCACTTTACTGCGTTATAGGTGTAGAAAATGAAAACCAGGATTCTTACAGACCGTCTGCCACATCCTGTGGCTTCGGATTAGCTGCTGTTCAATTCCATTTTTGTCCAATTACCTACTGACATTACCCACTCACTACTGGCTTTATTCTTCTCTCAGTTGACTCAGGAATTGCTTCTTTCACAATTTCCCCTCCATCTCCCAACATCCCTCTGCCTCCACAAGAAAAATCACTCCAGTCAGGGACTGTGGAACACAGTTGTGACTCTTCTTCCCCAGGGAAAAGCGCTGCTGCAGTCACTGACCAGCCACAGTAGTGCCCGGCCAACACTGCCCACGGCCAACTCAACAGCAACCTCAGGTAGAAGCCCATACCCTGTGTGGTCCTGTATCCCAGTGATCCCAGTTTGTTTGGTACCTCAAAATAAGGCCTTCGTCTTGTCCTGAGGACAGGCACATAGACATTTCCTGGGTCCTTTTTTCAGGTTGATCCTTCTATGGATACACACAAATTTTGTCTCTCCCTCAGTAATTTCCAAGAAGTAATTGTTACCCAGATCATCAAGAGACTTAATCTGGGACTGAATTCAAGAAAAGAAAAAAGTTCTTACACATGTATATAAATTAAGCATGCTCATATTTCCTGATCAATTAGGATTTAACAAAACTCATTAACAAGAGATACACAACAAAAATAGTCTACATATATTGTAACTTTTTATTTAAGTAAGCTGAGGATGTGTATTTGGCTCAGGATTTTTTATCCTTGACTTTAAAGAGACTGACTGCAAATAATATAAAAAAATAGAAAATGTAAAATTAATCAATATTTCCAAAATTGTCACAAGTTTTGAAAACACTTGCATAAATTCTGCAAACTTTGTGTACCCTTAAAGGGGCATTATTTAGTTACCATATATAATGATACTTGAAAATACCAGTACTTTACCCTAAAGTTTAACCATAGACATATTCATGATGGGTGTAATTTCAAGAGGGTATCAAAAATGATAATGGTTAGAAAAATATACATACTTTTGCTTATGGAAAGAACAGCTCATATTCATCAAATAAAATACTAAATAAAGTCTCTCCACAGATTTTTTTCACAGTCCAAGATAAAATGTATGTTTATACACAGCTTATGCAATCTGCCATTTTCAAGATACAGTCACAGTTTCACCAGTACAGAACAATCTGATACTGCTCTCCAGACTGTTGGCTGCACCCATGTGTGATTGTTCAGGCAAGCCAAGAGTGGAGCCATACAGTGATACCCAAACCAATCATAGGAAAGCCAAAGTAAAATGCAGATGGCACAAGAACCAAGGAAAGCACACTCATAAGAACATTGAGAGGAATAGTGACCAACAGTAATAGACATGAACTCTTTAGTAGCATGCAGCAATCCCCACAGGAAAAATAATCCCACCATACTCCAAGTATTAAAAGGACACTTTCATGGTACTTCTCATTAATTTTTAGAAGCAATATTAAAGATTACTGTCTACTGGAAATAGCCTGGACTGAGTTTGTTTCAATGGATAAAGTTTGTTGCTGTGCTTCAGCTTGTGGCAGTGTTAAACTTCAGTTGCACACACCCTAAGCAAAACAAACCCAAACTCCCAAGGTTTTAAAAGGAGATAGGAAGAAATTTTCAAAAACATGTGCTTTCAGTACCTGAGTGCACTGCAGTAGCAAACATTGCTACAGTTTGATTATTACTTTTTTAATGAATTCTGGTTTAAAGAATGGATTCAGAAGAGCAACACGGCACTGGCAACACTCACTTAAGTTAAAGATATGGTGACACATCAAGATCAGACTTCCTTTACAGTGTCCTTTTAAGTGTCAACAAACTAGTAGCTTACCTGCAAGTGAAACAGAACAGAGGCAAATCCCAACAAAATAACCTAAATCAAGAATGGTACAGTATTTCACAGTAATAAAGAGTGAGTCTATGGAACTACTGAACAGAAAAAGCATGAAGGATAATAGCAGCATATGGTTTACAGTTTTCACTTCTAAGTTTATTAATATTAGTGGTGCACTCAGCAATGGAAAAGGCAAGGAAAGAAATTGTCAAAACTGGCAATTATCTACCACATAACAATTAATAATGGTCTTTGTAAACAGCTAACTCCTTTTTGAAATTAAGTTGCAAAGAAAAGAATATTTACATATAATATATATGTATATAACCACAAAACAAAAATTAAGTTAAATCCTTATCAAGGAAACTGCATTTTGAAGAGAAGACAACATAATACAATATTAAATAGCACATGTCCAAAGATTTTGAAGGCATTGTGATTTCCATGTCTTCTTCCTCCAATCATTTTGCCCTGGATTTTAATAGACTAAATACTTCATTTCAGAGTAAATAAGTGGAAATATTATAGAGCAGCTCCGGTAAAGAACAGCTCCACTACTGAAAACTGCTCGAGGTGTGGTGACCCAGGACTCTGCCTTAAAGCAAAAATAAACGGCATACAAAGCCACAGCAAAGAAGTGGCCAATCAGTACCATTGGTTTAGGAGATAGCCTGTAATAAAAACAAATAGATAAAACAGGTAAATAACAGAAGTAGAAAGCACAGACAAATTTTCATTTTATAAATAGACATCTCCACTCAAGATTACACTCCCCTGGTTTATGTAGTTCTGGTGCTGTCAACTAAAAAGTACAAACTTGGTTCTCTTGCAGCTGCTTCACACTCTATATTCCCTCCCACAGCACAGCCAACATAGCCTCCTGCTTTCTCTTCATTTCCAGTACTCTGTGTCTGCCTTTGTCATCCTCCAGAAGAAGATTCTCAACAGGCTCTTCAGTTTTAGCTCTCATTCCAAAAGGAGAAATGTAAAAGCACACATTCTCACATGTTCATAGTATGATTCACTGTGCATTCATTAGTTTCTGAGGGGTCATTCAAACACCTTCATAGCTAGAGATTTCCCTGTTCCTTACAATCTTTTATGAGAGGCCTCACCCTTCACTGCTCTCAACTGGTCAAGTAGGAAACATCTCCACCAGCTGCTCTGTTGGTCTGGATCCCTCCACCTCACTCAAAGCCTAGTGCCACCTACACTAACTTCTCTCCAGCTTTTACTGGCCTAAGACAGAGGGACAGAGAGCAGCCAGCATTTAAAGACAGTTTCTAATAAAGTTCCAATCTTTAGTCAACTCTTAACAACACAGGCTTGTGCGGCCATTCTCTCTGTGCAAAGGAGATCCTACAAGGGCTTCTGGTGCTCAGCCCCATTCACATGAACTATTGACAGCACAGAGAACTTACACAGAGAGCAATCCAACAGGACCTGAGACACATTCTCCTCCAAGTCTGAAGTAATGGAAACAGGCTTTCTTTAGCTGATGCAAGGAATCTAAAAAATTAATTAAAATTACTCAAAAAATATATTCAAAACATTTTTCTGCATACACAACAGTGATATTAAATCCAGGACTTTGGTAGTTGTTGTTCGGCTCAGTTCAGTTGGATTTTAAGCTGATTTTATTCAAGAAAAGTATAGTCCTATAGATTACCTACATAATTTTGCATTAACTGACACAAGAACAAGTGTTTCCTAATTTTAAATCGTTTGTTGGATTATTCTTTTGCGTCTTTTTTTTTTCATACTAACTCCAGACTTGCCTTCACATTGCAAAAAGTCCGTCTACATCACAGTAGAGCTAAACAAGTAAGCAGAGAACGTGAGCTAACTTACTGAAATCCTCTGATTAATATTCTTTTTATATTAATATACATATGTATGTATATATTCATATATACAGACAAACATGAACACGTGGTCATACACACCCCTTCCTCAGGCGTTTCTAATTACCAAGTCATATCTAGTAATTAGTCAGAGGTTTTCCTTAAAATATATTTACCATCTCTGGCAGCAAAGAGTTCATAAAGTGCCTGGGCAAGAACATTCACTACAAAAGAATGAGATTTTCTTCTTGACCAGTAAAATGTTCTTTTAGCCTGAAAATGGAAAAAAAAAAAAAAAATGTCTGTCAGTAAATACAGAAGAGCATTCAAAAGATTCCCAAAGTGGCAAGAGTCATGCTCATGGAAATGCAGAGAGGATTTAGTGATGTGCCAGATCAGTTTCCATTGAAGTTATTAAGGAAATTTAGAAACCTGTTGAACCAGTTATCTAGGCTCCTCTTACACTAAATACATGAAAAAAAAGAAGGTAGTTCCAGCGCTTGCTTTGTCTCATCCTATAGTAGGGGGCTGGGGTAGGTTGAAACTTGAAGGGTAACACTCACCTCATCCTCTGTTTACTGATAAGAAGTAGGAAATAACTGGAAGTGTGAGGTGACTAGCTGAGATGCAAGTTGGTTAGGTAAGTCCTGACCTGTCCTGACATTCAGGGTCCCTCTACATGCTTCTCAATTTTCAAATACATTTTTGAATCAGCTGCTTGTAGTTTTTAGTTATACTACCTGAAATTTACCCAAAACAGTATGTCTTACCCCATCAAAAGTACTAAACAAATACATCAAAAATCTTATTACCTACTCATCAAAATTTTTGGTCTAAATTCCACTGAAAAAATAAACCTCATATGAACACTGATGGTGTTGATTCTGGGAAAGGATGACTTCTGACTTATTACTGTGTGATTAATGCAGTAGGCAAGAGGCTCATGGAGCACTGAGATGTATCTTGAAGGACTTAGTACACAAGCTCAGTATTCTCACTCACACAAGTGTAATGGTCCAACCCACCACATTTAGGATGTCTGGGTTCAAATATACTACTAAATTGGAATATCAGGTTATATTAGCAAAACATCCCAACTAGACACAGCACACCAGACTCCTTAAGCAAAATATGGCAGGTCTGTAAGCACAGGTTTAAAACTGCTTTGTGCCACACAGTCAGCACTCACAAACAACAGCTTCACTGGTGAATCCCTGATGTCTAATTATTCCAACCAAGCCTTTGAAAACTGCTTGGAAAACTTACTTGTCCCTGAGTTGCAGAAAACTTGGAAGTGTGTCAGTGAATTGCAGAAAAAGATGTCTAAAGTAAATCCAAAATAAAGAATCACCTGAAGAACATCAGAATCTTCATAAAGGTCTGGAATAGCCTGGAGCAAACTTCTCCATATTTTAACATCATTTAAAATAACACTCATTCCTCCACCAGTTAGAGGGTGTCTTATATTATATGCATCTCCTAAAAGAAGAACACCTAGGTAGAAGAGAAAAACAATGCACGGCCATTACACAAAACTTAGAACTCAAACCCTCTATTAAATACAACAACAAAAACAAACAAAAAACCCAAACAAACAAACAAACAAACAACAACAAAGAAACCCCACTAAGATTTATTTCCCACCAGAAAACAAGATGAATAAACTCCAGAAATTTAAAAAGAAAAAAATTTGGGAAAAAAAAACAAAACCAAAAACAAACAAACAAACAAACAAACAACCAAACAAAAAACACAAAAAAAACCCAAAAAGCACGTCTTCAAATTAATAGACTTAAAACTGTTTCAAGGTGATCAAGCTTAAACTATTTTTTTCCCTACAGGTATACATTTGCACTTGTCAAAGAACACAGCTACTAAGTTAATTTACTTATTTTAAAATAAAGTCTTCTTAGAAAGACCACACTTGTACAAGCTTGAACAACTGAGTGAATTAATCTTAGTGATAAAGGAGGCATTGATTTAAAGTCTGATGCCAATATAAACATTCCAGTTAAACTATGCCCAAGGTACACATTTTCTAAATATTATTCTTCATAGAAGAATTATGAGACAAGTGTATTGAACAACAAATACAGATCTATAACAACAAAGTCCTATATCCCAGAAGATGTTTATAATTACTTTTTCCTTCTTTTTATTTCATAATACCTTTCTTGTTTACAGCTGAAGGAGGCAAGAAGCTGGCTGGCATAGTCCTCAAACGATCATTCTGAACTGCTATTAAGAATGAATCCTTTAAGTGATCTGCAATAACCAAGTATTTTAGTTACAGTACTTAGATGAAAATAATTTGTACATAACCTCTTAAGCTCTTCTTAGAGATACAATCTTTCAGAATTGCCAGGATCACAGATGTGAGCTGAACAAACTGTGATGTGGCATCAAAGAAGGGTGCACGGTCACTGAAACAGTAACTGTGCACATGGAAAAACCCGCACAGGTCAATGGATTCAATGAAATGTGGGGGGTTTTTTTGCGTATTTAAATATGATAATTATCTAGAAGTCTTTATAGACTTACCAGGCAGTTGAGGATGAATGTTCTCAATCATGTATTCTTTTAAATTTTTTGGCATTTCCCCTCTAATATCAACAAGGACTCGAGTCTCGGTTGAAGAAATTTTATAAACTAGCACTGGACTTGTTTTAGCTAAAACAAGTTCAGCATAATTAGCTTTAAACTGTGTTGCATCCTTAAAAAGGAAAGAAGAGGGAGAAAGATTGAGACTGATTAATGAAAGGATACAGGATGTCAGACATACAAAATCATTTCCTAAAATACTTTGAAATAAAATCCTGCGTCATGTTAAGTTTGTGTTATTTGTCTCTTAAATAAAGTGTTTTCAAAAAGAAAGTTCTGAACTCCAGTGTAGGAACAATTCTTTTGCCAATGCAGTTTAATATTTACTAGAATATATACTAATTTATACATTTCACTTGAATACCTCATTAATATGTAATACATGCAATTGAAAACCTGTAATGTAATCAATGTAGGAGTTTTAGGTAAGATTATTCTGTTTTCTTTTCATATAGAAAGTGGTGGGAGGGAAAGAAATACACTAGTCTGAATAAAACTACATGGAGACACCAACGGAGGAAGAATCATAGGGTCCCACTTAGTGAGGTCTTCAACAAGATTCCAAAAGTAGAGAAACTTGGGCAGCACTAACTGGGTCAGGGACCCAAAAAGTGCTGTAAATCTTCCTAGTTAGTGCTCCCAGTCTAATGACAATTCTGCTAGTTCGGGTTCATTCTCCCTTAATTATTACTGCTGTTAATGCAACAGTTACTGCAGCAGCTACAGAGTCTAAGACCCAGCCATGATTTCTACCTGGGTCCTCCAACCACCCAGCTGCCAATGCAGATTCCCAGCCTGAAACGAGGACACCACCTTCTCTCTTCAAGCTAATAGATCCTGAAGGCAAATATACACCTGGTTAATAAGGTACCTCCCACCTTCAGGCAGGAACACAGTTTGGGTATTCTCCTGGAGTATAAAACACAGGTGGTTTGACTCACAGCTGCTGGCATGGTCTAAAATTCAAGATTTCCACTCCCTGAACAAATACTGTACTGTGAAAAAAATGACTGTCACCAGTATCTTAACACAAACCTGTCAAAGCACCTATATCTGAGGTAATTATGTTACAAATTGGGTTCTAGGTTTACAGTGGGGCCTATTCATGATCCAGAGTTTAGTGCTAAATAAAACCCAGCACTAGTAGTGCACATAGCACTACCTTATATATTATGCTGAAATGTTTGTTACTTAAAAATAAATTTCCATGAACTGGCCTACTGAGTCCAGTGCTCAGTTTAAACTAGCTATGTTGAATCCCAATACATTTTTTTAAACCTTCCCCTATTCAACAGTATGCTTAAGATTAGCACTATATTCCAATCTTAAAACCAGAAATCTAACTTTTAACCACATTATCTACTTTAAAACACAAAAAGCCAAAGCTGTCTCACAGATACTTTGAAGTGTCCTAAGAGACAAAAATATGACCTGTAACTACACAAAATACATGAAATTTGACATAGTAAGTTCAACTATCCTAGAGTTGGGATGGAATATGCATCAACAATTTAATAGACAAAACTCGATCAAAATTTCTAAGCACTCCTCAAAGGGACACAGAAACTGACAGAACAGTTGCACAAATATTTTGGAGCACAGTTCTAACTGATTGTGTTGGAAAAGGTAATGAACAACAACATATTCAGTTAAATTCAGATCTGCATTAAGGAGGAGCAGCATACTGGTTTATGTAGTATTATACATAAAAGTTACCTTCAAAATGCAACCAACAAAATGGGATGAAACAATAACTTTATTGGATATCAAGTTTTTCCTAAACTTGGAGAAAAGTCCATCAGCTACAACGGTGAGTGGTGCACGAAGTTCCTGCAGCATAAAGAAAAAATAAAGATCTTACACTGTCAATTTTGCTTCAGAGCAGTGAAAAGCAACTCCCAAGCTCTCCTTTGCAATTGTTCATTAAACGTTCTACAAAACAACAAACACCTAAGGGGATCACAGACCATATTAACAACATACGTATTACAAAATACAGTATTTTTTGCCTCCCTCATATTCATACTTATCTATTTCCTCTAAAACACCATCTAATGATACACTCTATTTTTTAGACATGCATTGAGATAACACAGTTAATGGGAACTGTGCAGGAACTTGGATAAATAAAAGACAATAAACAGGAGTAATTGCTCCCTTCAGCCTACAATGCTCTTCAGAAGAAAAAAGAAAACAAAGAAGAAATTTTAAATTAAAGAACCATGCATAAGCAACTGACGAAAACCAAACCAAAGCAGTAAGCATGTAGGGTCATTCTTAAAAGGCTAAGCAAGGAACTCTAAGCAGTTCCTAGCATACTTAGGAATTGTAACAAAAAGTGCATATAGACAAAATACAAATATGAGTAAGTTGATCAGATTCAGTCTGAAGATCTGTGCAAATTCCTAATGTTTTACAGATAAATTGTTCTCAAACATAAGCAAATTATTCCAAAAACTAAAATATATTTTAAAGCATTTTACTGTTACAGTAATATAACAACCAGAAAGAATTTAGAGGCAGATGCTCCCTTCTACCTACAGCTTTCTCAATTTCAATATATTCAGTAACTGAACTTCAAATGACAACAGATTTACCCTGAACATTAGTCCTTGGCCTTCAGCAATCTCATACACTTGGCATAAGCAGGAAACATAGTTTTCCTTCTAAGCTTTCAGTATGTAAGTAACAAGGCAAAAAAGCATGCTGTGTTTCCCTACTACTCCCAGGGAATCTTTTACTATTGGATGGAAGTATCTGGTGAGGCACTATATGAAAGGGTTCCTCCAGGAACAGTTCCCTCCAGCATCAGAATGGACTCTGTCACTACACAAAATCCTGGAATATCCTGAGTTGGGAAGCACTCACAAGTATCAATGAGTCCAACTCCACTTGGACACACAAACTTTAATATTTTTTGCTCTATAAGGGGAAGTTGGAGAAATTCAAATTAGAACAGATCTGAATAAACTAGTACATGTTTTATGGTGTCTGTGCTTATAGAAGCAAGCCCCTGAACAGAGTTATGAAACCGCTTTCTTTTGGATTCCCAGATTGAATGGTTGCAAGCTAATTATTCCTGCAATTAGACCAAAGTCACCTGCCTGTATGGGTCCCCTGGTGTCTAAGGAGCTGAACATTCATGCTGCAATTTTTCCACAGTCAACATACTAGACCTTGAGTCTATTGAGTTGCCTGGTTTTGATAAATTTTATAAATTGACTTTTAGCATACTGACTAATTTAAACCTCATTTAAGAGAATAAAATTCTCAGAGGTAATGTGGTAGAATAGGAATGGAGAGAACAGAAAAACAGACACACAACCCAGACCAGCCTCCCTTCTTTAGGAAAGCAGGCTAAGGAATGTAAACAGGCTTGGGTTTTGCTTTTTTATTCAACTAAGAGTCTCCTAGCAGTAAAAACTCAAAGGTAAGGGAACATAGCTATGAATAAATGTTTAATGTAAATTTCTTACAGCAGATTTCTAAAATCAAAGGAGATCTAAGTCAGTAAATGAAACAGCTCTTTCCAGCTACAGAACCTTCAGCATTCAGAGCAAAATATGAATTCTTTTTATCCCCAGCATACATATAGGAAACTTGAGGCCTTTGGAATAACATTCATGCTCTCAGGAAAGACATAGGCCAAAAAAACTGGTCACCCTAACTTAAAATTACAACAACATCATTCATAAATTTGAGAAGCTTAAAACCAAAGCTCAAAGGAAAATATCTATTTTTGCACTATGTTTTTCCACTCCCCAAACAAAACAAAATAAAACAAAAAACTTCTTACATGTTGCTGGATAAAGCCAGCTAGATTTGAGAGGAAAAAAAAAACCAACAAAAAAAAAAAACACCAAAAACCCTCCTCTCCAAGCTCCCTCTTTCCCACACCCATGTATGATTCAATGGCTTATTCTACCAGAGTGGATTTCCTAATAAGGTCTTATTCAATTTACATAACAGGCAAGACAAACCAAAGAACAGGACCTGGAACTTCCTCCTCCTCCTCCAGCTACCTCAAGAGGGCTTAAGAATGTTGTTACCACTCTCTTACAGCTTCCTACTCACAAGCACTTTGCCATCAAGTAGGTTTGAAATGCCATTTACCTGAGAAGAGTCTAAAATCAGCTTGCTCTTCTACGGTTTTGGCAAGTACTTTTAAAAGGTTCTCTCACATATGGTTTTATGCCACTATTCCCATTTCTAAACGACTAAAATATGAAAGATACTGTTACTAATGCCCAGGATATGTTCTTCCAGCTTCTCAGGAACTTTCTCCATCTAGTATGGAGGGCAGCAGAGCACAGGCAGAAGATTCCCATCTTTCCCATCAGAGTACATCCCTAAAACACTCCCTACATAACTGTAGGCAGCAAAGGAATTTCGAAGTCAACAAAGAAGGTTAAAAATTTGTTGGTTTTTTTTTTTTCTAGAGAATAGGCAGCATGCTCACAACTTCCGCACAAAGGTTCTACTCAGACTGTCTTTCCTAAAGTTTTGAAGTTCACACAGTTTCACAGCATTTAGTCAGCAGTTTAGCAGTAGCTGATGCAAAGAATATTAATCAAACCGGTGACAGAATTAAAATAGGCAAGAACTCTATTTCTGTCATCCAAGAAATGCCTGGACAGAGTTTTCCCTGTGAATAAGCAACTACCTTATTTTCAGTCACTCACTAGATGGTGGAAGCATATGTGGAAATGCAGATCATTACGTACAGGCAGAGCACAAATAATATATTCGTTTTCTCACCAGGAACTCTCAAAAGATTTTAAACTCCAAACATATAAATATTGAAACACATAATGAATTGATTTCTCCAGAGAAACTGAAAGCAGAAGCTGCATAAGAAGTTATAACACAAATTCCCATATTCCAGGACTGAATCCACTAGAAAGTAATCTCCCTTTATTGAAGCTTTCCCTCTCTTGACAACTGCATTATTTCTGCACCAGTGCTCTGAAATACAAGACTTTTTAAAATTATACATATATAAAGCAACCCTCAATTTTCTCAGTAGTTTAACAAAGATTATAACAGAACTGTCTTACCTTAGTGTCTCCAGTTTCTTTGTCCTTGTACTGAACACCCACAACAGTGTCATCTTCCTCAAGCAATTGTAACACAGTCCCCTCAATGAATTTTGCACTAAAACGCAGGAGTTAAAACAGAAGAAGATTAATGATGCCAACATTTCAAGGCACTAGACAGAAGAAAAAACAAATTTTCACTAATCTTGTCTCTGCCAATACAGTTTCTTTGAAGCTTGCAGGGAAGTGTTCTTGACCACTTTTTGAAGCCATATTAAACGTAAAAAAGTGTTGGTCATTAATTTCAGTTCAGTATTACCTTTGGTTTGATACCTGCATATTCTAAAAACCATAGTGTGTATCTTCAATACCCTACTGTTGAGCAGAATTCCTAGTTGTGCTCCAGGTGCTCCACAGCCAGGAGGGAGACTGAGATGAGTTCCACACCTAATAATGGTCAGAACTCTGGCAGTTGACTGAGTCATCCCTACTACGTGGTGGGAATTGCTGACAGTGCAGGGGAGACCCAGCTCCATGGAGAATTAAGTAGCAAGATCAGCAGCACTTAAACACTTAACACGTACATTAGATAAAAATGAGGCACCTAATTCTCAGAGCAATCCAAATTAATCTAAACTCTTTAGGACACAGATGTCTAGATTAATACCTCAGGAATTCAGAATACATTTGGAATTTTTTTTTGCTAATTATGCTTTTAAAGTTCTGCTGGCACTTCTCTTCGAATGAAGTATCCCTTGCCTCTACCTCCCAGCCAGAACTCTTTTGGGTTCAGAAATTAAATTCTGTAAACTTGTATCCCTTGTTGGGTCTGAGCCGCTAGACCTGACCACAGCAGTTCAGACTTAGCAACTCAAAATGGGACAGTCCTCCTTCACAAATATTCCAAATCCAGGTGATATTCCACAACTTAGAGAACTGAGCTAAAGGTCTGCGTGAGAATACAACAACTTGCTATTTTAGGCTCTAAGAAGGAAAAGAGCTCAATTCATGTCTTTTCTACATGTCATCCAGCACAGAAATTTCAGAGCAGATCATGACTGGATTAATTTGCCAGGCAATGGGCACTGTGGCTGTTACAAAACATGAATGGTCACATGTGAGCACACTGACAGAAACTTCAACAGCAAGGGAGTGCAGCAGCATGACAGTGAAACAGCTCTGCAGATCCTATCAGCTCTAAGTTTCTGCTATAGTTGTAACTTTCAGTTACCTATGAAAGTGTTCACTTCTTCTTCTGGGTCGCACCCACTATAACTAAGTTTATAATTATACAGAATTAGTTTATTATTATAAATGAATTATGATAACCTCTTGACCTGCAAAATTAATTTTACTCATCTGAAATAAATTCATATTACCTAGTACTTATAAATAGGATATAAAGAGTAATAATTAACCCCTATATTTTCACAAGCTTAAACATGAAAAACAAAACTTCATGGTACTATTAAGAGTTCTTGATCTTTCCAGCATCTACTGTTTTCTACGCTACAATTCAAATAGCAAGCAAGCAGACACAAAACACTGAAGAGTGTGTGGAAAAAAGTGAAAGAATTTCATTCAAATCATAAACATTACGTTTTTTAAGTTTTTGCTTCCAAGACTGTATATAACTACTAAAGTTTTCCCCTGAAGTTGAACAAACAGGTGCACAAATTTTACTGAACTTGCAGCCTCAACAAGAAGGCTTTAGCTTTCAGAGCTAGTGAACATGATTGCCATTAATTTTAACTGTACTTGAGAGCTGTTATCTTTTAATGTTGCTTTTAGTAATTCATATAACAAATATGATAGGAAAAAGCAGTTTTCCAGCTCTGAATAAAGAAATGTTAGTTAAAAATATGATAATGCCAAATTTCCCTTGTGAGGGGACATATGGCATTTATCGTATTTCTCAGAATTATTTAGGTGGGAAAAAAGACAACACAAAAAATTATGACACAGAAAACAGCACCTAGAATCTATTCTATTTCAATAACATTTTCCTTCTCGTCTCTTGCATAAAAGAAAGAAAGCAGCTAAGAGGAAATACCAAACAATTTTTTACATTATGAAAAGGAAGTGTCTTCAGGATTCTGAAAAATACGAAGTTAATAACTGGAAAGAACTTCCATTTAGTGTTCCCTTTTAGTTATTTTCCTCACTTCTTGTCAAAAAAAAAAAAAAAAAAAGGTAAACCAACATGCAGTGTGCAATAAAAGCTTGATTTCTGGTATCACTGACAACATCAGTGGAAGAAATACAAGAACCTACCCATTGCAAGAGGGTGGGACTACATGACCTTTAAAGGTCCCTTCTAACAGAAACCATGATCTAAGAAATTATGCGAGATTAGCCACTCGTGTCTTGGTCGAAAAAGTTCTTGCACGGCTCACCAAGAAGAGGTCACTGCTTCTGGTGAAGTGCCAAACCCAAGAACAAGCAGAAGAGAACCAATCCTTCACCCATCAACTGCTCTCACACACATATGTGCCAGTACCTTGCCTAATATTCAAAGCCTAGGTTCCCTTAGTTTAAATATTAACTGGCCCCAAAGAGTGGTGTATATATGATGCGTATGTAACTTAGGAACTTGTCTACAGAAAGCAGAATGAGTTACTACAGCTGCTGCTTTCTCTTGCTCTTGTTCATTGAAGCCCTCTGTGTTGGAACAGAGGGAAATGGTTGAGGAATCTCAAGGATGCTAGAACAGTGCTTCTAAACATCTGGATCCCAACTGTGCTGTTCACACCAAGACTCACTTGGGCTCTGCCATAGCTGCCCTTCGAAGACCCATGATGAACTGGCCATGATGAAACGATCTGCCACTGACCACACGTCCATCTTGAGATGTTGGATAAGGAATCTCAACTTCCAACTTACTCTCTAGGTCATGAATTATGTAACCATTTACCATTTGTGAATCAATACCTTCTACTGTATCTGCAAAATATAAGTCAACAGGTGAGTTAAAAAAAACCTACAAGAAAAAGCTATTTGTTTACATGGGGTCCGGTTTTCTTAAAATACAAATGTTTTCAAAATGGCAAACTGGAAAGAGATTTTAACTCAAGTATAAAGTGCAGATAATTTATTTCTTAATTTTTTTCTGAAAGCATTGTTGAGTGCAGCAACTATTGTGTCCAAGAAATATTTACATTTTGAAATACACTTACCTTCAAGGCCCAAGTCTCGAAGAGCATTAAATCCTCCAGGTTGCAACAATTCTCCAACTATCCTGTCAGGTTCTTTCAGATCCCTTTCTATCACAGTCACCTTCCTTCCATCCCTTGAGAGTACTGTGGCCAAGGAAGAACCAAGGACACCTGATCCCACAATGATAATTTCTGGATCATTTTGAGGCGATAATGGTGTATTTGGAGCGGTCTCCGTCAGATACACATCTGAGAAGTTTACTCCTTTTTTACCCTTTGGAAAACAAAGCCAAAAAAGTTACACATGTTGATGTGTCTGTACCATAACCTTGTCAGAAGGCTGACCTTGGACTACTTAAACTCTGACTTAGGGGACAGAGAGTGCATCGGTAGTTGGAGTTCCAGTTTAGTTTTGTCCAAAATTAAATCTGTCATACTCTGCAATGCAACAAAGCCAACATCGCCACAAACAAAATCAAGGTCATTTCTTAAAACTGTCCTGCTGGTCAAAGATAAACCACTACCATAAGTGTCAGAGAGAGTGAAAGTTGCTATAAAAGACAGTAGACAAGGCTGACACATGTTCTTATTCTATAAAGTCAGACACTGACGCATTCATGCCAACAAACCATTCCCATGCAGAGGTCTTAGCATTTTATAAAGAAAAAGGTATCAGATTTACTGGAAAACTTATTTCTCTGGAAAATGTTTCTCTTTAATTTTACTGTAAGTGAACCTATCTAAGTACCAAAATAACAGCTTATGGTCATACACAGCTTGGAAAATGGTGAGCAGAAGAAACTACCTGGGAAATACTATTAAGAAATGATGCTGAAATAAAAGGTCACCTGGAAGTTAAAAGTATAAGCAAAAACAACCTTCACTTACATCTAAAGCTGTTGACATACATTGGATTGGACATCAGTTAACACATAAACTGGTATGAGAAGATGAAGTCAAGCTATGCTTTAGAACCTTCCTAACACCATCTAATCACATACACTTTAAGTGGAAAAAAAGTTTTAGGGGTCACTCCAGTGGAAAGCTGCAAGTCATTCCTCCAGCTGGTAAACGAGAGTTCAATTCACTCTTTTACAAATGCCTTGGCACTGCAGTGCTGACTGTGGTAAAAATACGACTGCATCAGTGAAACAAATGCCCAGAATAACACTGACACCAGAATTTCTAGTGGCATAATGTCATGTTTGTATCTACAACACAGTAAGGGAGTGCAAAACTAACTATCTGAATTCAGGTAAGACAAGAACCTGGGGTAAAGGCAGGCTCTACCAGAAAAAAAAAAAACAAAAATCCAGAACCTTTGACTTGTAGCCAAAACCAGTTTCATGTTCTTTTATGCAAGGGGTCAGTGCTCGAGTGAAAATGCCCAGAAGTACAGAGGAAAGCAGCCAAACAGTGCCAACCACACATGTACTGGATATACGTGTTCAGTTCATAGTCTTGGATGGCAGGACTCCACCCAAGCTCCAGGCACCAACTACAGCTCTCCACCATCCCATAGCAAGGTCCATGCTGCGCTCATAAGAACAGACTATCTGAGCTCAGATTCTGTGCTTATTGTACATGCAATAGTTCAGCAATAATTTCCATGTAAACCTATCTACATTTGTCTAAACAAACGTGTTGTAGCCATAAATATTAGAAAGCTGACCACAGAGACACAGAATGGCTGAGACTGGAAAGGATCTTTGCAGGTCATCTGGTCCAAAGTCCGTGTTCAAGCAGAGTCAGAGCAGACTGTCCTGGGCCATGTTTTGGAGACTTCCAAGAATGGAGGCTTTTCCACCTCTCTGGGTAACATGTTGCAGTGCTCAGCCACTGTAAATAGTGCTTCCTGATGTTCAGAGCAAACTGCCAGTGATCCAGTCTGTGCCCATCTCCTCTTGTCCTGTCACTGGGCATCAGCGAAAAAACGCTTGCCTCTTTACATCCTTCCTTCAGGTATTTATAAACATTGATATATACATTGATGAAACCTTCCCAAGCCTTCTTTTTTCCAGGCTGAACAATCGCTCAGCCTTTCCTCACAGGAGAGATGCTCCAGTTCTTCATCTTTACAACAGACTGGCAACTGAAGACATTTTTCCGAGTACAAGAATCCTTTACTACAAATCTTTCTTTCAAACACGTTTGATTTGACTCTACAAAACCCTTGGTGTGCCACTTAAATAAATTCCACTGTTTCTTTTGCCATCCAAAACACAAAACTATGACAAATCAGACATCAAGCATGTAAAGACAAGCCCTCTCCACCCCTTTCTAAGCTATTTTCCCTCAGCAGGACAAAGAAGCAGTGGCCAGAGAGGAGAGCACAAGGATTTTGCACAGCACGTACTGAATCAAACTCACCTTTCTGGATTTGGGTTGTTCGACTTGTTGAGATCCCGGGGTGGGTTTTGCCCAGAAGAAGCCAACAAGCGGCAAAGCTGAGAGCACATCAGAGAGCACTCCCAGCTGTGACTTCTGCTTCTGCCGCTGCCGCTGCTTGGGCCCCCTGAAGTGGTACCTGTAGGACAGCAGCAAGCCGAGGGAGAAAAACACCAACGCGGAGAGCAGCATCTCCTTGTTGGCGTAAGTCATGAGGTCCTCACACTTTTTATACACGTAGATGAAAGAGGCGATACCCAGAAAGGTCCACATGATGAGGGTCAGTGTTCCCGGCTGTTCCTCCACAGCTTCACCTTCAATATATGATGCCCAACTCGGGGCTTCGTTAAAAGGATGAAAAAGCGTATGGACAGAAACGAGACGACTCCCTTTGCAATGGAAAGAAGGCTTTCTAAATGGTAAAAGAGCGAGCCCCACGAGAGGGACAAGCCATAGGAGCCCGGACAGAGGTTCCGAAACCGCAAAAAAACCCTCCCCAAAACAATACAAAACGCCTTGTGAAGACCCCCCGAGCTCCGCGCGGCACCTCACGGTCACACCGCGATGCCGGAGGAGCCGGAGCTCGTCGCGCCGTGCCCAGCCCCGCTCGGCGCCGGCGCGGCCTCGCTCTGCCCGCACCCGGAGCCCTCACGCCCGGGGACCGGGGCGGGGCGGGGCACGCCCGGCTGGGCGCGGCTGATGCTCGCTCTACCTGCCCGCGTCAGGGAGGTAGAGGGAAGGTGCAGCGCTGCTGCTGCTGCTGCCGCCCTTTGCTGCTCCTTCCTTTCCTTTCCTTTCCAGCCCTGCCCTGCCCTCCCTGCTGCCCCCCGGGCTGTGCTGCGCCGTGCCGGTGNCGCGGGCACCGCGCGCCGGGGCCGCGGCCGCGCTGGCCAATCGGCGGCGCTGTGGCGACATGGTGCTATGGCGGGCGACCAATGGGAGCGCGCCGGGCGATGTGACGCGGACGGGGCGGGGCGCGGTTGCCGCGGTAACGGGATGGAGGGGCCCGCCCCGCCCCGCCCCGGGCGCTCTGAGGGGGCGCGGGCGGCGGCGCCCACCGCGGGATGGATGCTGCTTTAAGGGACCTTAAAAACCATGCGGGTCGAGCCACTCTTCCATGAGCAGGGAGAACTTCCCCTAGACTGGATTGCTCAGACTGTCGTGACTGTCATCCGGCCTGGCCTTGCACGCTTCCAGGGATGGGGCAGCCACAGCCTCTCCAGGCGGCGTGTTCCAGTGCCTCACCACCCGAACTGCAGAGCATTACTTCCCAGGGTCTAAATCCACTGTCTTTCAGTTTAAAGCCATTCCCTCCTGCCCCGTCTCGCCTTGCAGTTTTGGAAAGCCCCTCTGCAGCTCTCTTGAAGCGCCTCCAGGTACGGGAAAGTGCTCTGAGGTGTCCCTGAAGCCCTCTCTGCTCCGGGCTGGACAGCCCCGTCTCACTCAGCCTGTCTGCATAGGCGAGGTGCTCCATCCTTCTGTCCAGCTTCTGGACTCAATCCAATGGGTCCCTGTCTTGGGTTGGATTCCTCACAGCACTCCAGGTGGGAACTCAGCAGAACAGAGGGGCAGAACCAACTCCCTCCACCTGCCCCCCACGCTGCTGGTGATGCACCCCCGGAATTTCAGCACTGAGCTCCTCAGGGACACACACCTCTGGCCCTCCTGTGTCTCTGAGAGGGCATTTCTCGGCTGTGTGCTGGCTGCAGGTCAACAACATCGAACATACCTGTCTGCCGCAGCACAGCGGTACTTAAAACCTGTGAAACACTCCAGGACGAACTGGGGGAAAATGAGCAGAACCAATCACATGCACATAGAGCAAAAGGAGACAAGATCCTTGAAGTGGTAAAATGGAGTGGAATTAGAAGAGGAGAAAAATGTCTGGCAGTTTCTCAGTGAAAAGGAGACTGAAACCAGTTTGATAGAAAGTAAGTGAAAACATGAGTCAGTAAAAGAAGGGGCTTTGGTTTATTTGTCAGATTAGTCAGTTCAGGCTGAAAGTAAAGATCTTGTGAGCTAAAGAGATCAAACTGAGGTTTTTCTTATTCCCTCAGCAGTGATGTGAATTCTGGTGCAGCAGAAGGATCCAAAATAATAGACAACTACCTGTAAAAACATGTTCACAGCAGGAACTGCTTTTCTTCAGTTTGAATAAGGGTTGTTACAGCTGTCAGCAAGTTTTATATTTAAACTACTTGAGACAACCTCTTAAATACATATGTACTTAATTTCCTCTGTTCAGTTTACAAATGGTCCTTGTGCCTACTAAAAACGTCTGAGCTCCACAGATCAAATTACACAGTGTATAACACTTCTGGGCATTTCATGCTAGAGACCAAACACAAGAAGAACCATAGCCTTCAAGTTACTGGAATCAACACAAACCTGAAGACTAAGAAATGTCAATCAACGTGCATGAACCAACAGCTGCTGAAAATCAATACCAGAGTAATATAAGTGCATAGTCAGAACTGTACCAAGGGCTAGAACAAAGTGAAGTGGCTAATAGAAAGAAGGATGGTGGTTAGGAAAGCAGACCAAAGCAGAATTCTGTGAATGAAGATAATGGTATGATGAT
The DNA here is from genome assembly GCA_013399695.1 of Formicarius rufipectus. Taxonomy (NCBI): domain Eukaryota; kingdom Metazoa; phylum Chordata; class Aves; order Passeriformes; family Formicariidae; genus Formicarius; species Formicarius rufipectus. Next base: position 2,107,195 of record VXAU01001251.1, read on the forward strand.
TTAAAGACTAGAGTAAAATTTCTTCTCCCCCTTTACTGCCAGTTACCCAAACCCCTTCTTTATCCCCTGAGGATCCTGCTTGATGCGGCTGTAAGGTTATTTGTGTCAACTTGGTCACAACAGGTATGTGTAACCCACTGCAGAATATGAGCTTCCTATCTTACCCAAGTCTGCCTGTAGCCACTGTGCCTGAGCCAGAGCAGAGGGCAGAAATCCATGGAAGGTATGGGAAGGAGTGAGTGTGGGTGTCTCTTTGGCTGCAAGCTGTAAATAGATCCTGTTAGGTGACCAGCAGAACTGAATGGTTGTTCTCCTTCTACCCCAAGAAATTGCCTTCTGGTGATGAAATACTCATGCAAAATTTCTTTCAAGATTATCATAGAATCAAAAGACCTCTCAGATCCTCAAGTCCAACCCTTGATCCACTACAACCACGGTTACTAGACCATGGCACTAAGTGCCACGTGCAGACTCATCTTAAAAACCTTCAGGGATGGAGCATCCACCACTTTCTTGGGCAGCCCACTCCAGTGCCTGATTACTGTCTCTGTAAAGAATTTCTTCCTAATATCTAGCCTAAACCTTCCCTGACAGAGCTTAAGGCTTCTGTAATCTCTGAGTCATTTTTGATACTTCTATTTGGAGTGGTTAGTGCTGGGAGCTGAAGTGGTTACAGAATTCTGACAGATTCATCTGTTGGTGGCTCTGATGCATCTGAACATTTCCGTATTTCCAGCCAAGACATTGGAAGTGGGTGGCTTACCACTCTTTCTTCACTTACTCTCACTCTTCTGGCTGTGGTGAAGAGCTTGACACATTTGCATTTCTTTGTTCACTGTAAGAGCTATCTTTTGCTGCTTATGTTACTGTAAATAAGGTATTTCTGTGGATAGATAGGTAGAGCTACTGATTTTTCACCATGGCCTTCTTTTCCAGCTTTACAATTTATGATTTCTATAATAAGCAACTTCTTGCTTCACTAGTGTTACCCTGTCAAAATGACTACTAGGAAACATCTCTTAATGATTTAAATCTCACAGTGGCAAATATGAAAAGGCTGAAGCACGAATTTCTACAATTCCATAACTTCTCAGTCAGGAAATAAAGACTCCTGAGAAGATGTTGGAGTTAAGCAGATTTTTCTTTTAACTGGAAGCAACTTCACTCAGCAAGATGCTGTTTTCAGACTTGAACAACCAGCAGTTGCCAGAGCAGTGGTGTGATGTTGCAATAACCAGAAATGGTTGGCTGAACTCCAGCATATAAAAAATAAATCACTTGATGAAGCCTGACTGTTGTGCAGAAGCAGGCATCATTCTGTGCCATCTGAAGGTGCAGATCATAAAACACAAGTCATGCCCCTGGCTCATGGTCGCAACTACCCTAGGACCACAGGTATCTGAGGTGTCACTGACAGTGTTTGCATGAGACTGATCCTTGCTGTCCAAGGATGTGCCACATGCGACATAGAGCCTGCTCTCACTGTGTCGTTAATTACTTATTAATGGTCATCTACCTGCACTCGCAGATAGATGGAGAAATTCTGGTGTGTAGACTGAAAGATGAAAGAAAAATATCTATCCTTGTGTTTCACTCATCACTGTGAGAAGAATCAGAGCCTAGTAAATTTTGAAAGCGGGGTGGTACTGGCCCTGAAGATTGAGAAAAATGACTATATGAAACTGGAATTACTCAGACTTAGAGATGGTTTGAGCTTTGAAGCAAAACATAAAAAGCTATGATCATCGTGTTTGTATCAGTGGCTGTGTGAAGGGATAAAAAACTGCTGTCCTTCATGTGGGGAATTTATTGAGTGGTTGGGCGGTTTAATTAATTTTTCCAACAAAGTAATACATCACAGCTGGATATTTCCAAGACTCATCACAACTAAGAACTCTGCAGATATTTTCAGAATGTTTTTAATGAATGTCAGAAAAAAACTGCTTAGTGTCTGAACAACGGCAAAAACATTATTAAGTATATATGTAATCTATTAATTGGAATTGTACTATAAATTTAAAATATTATGCAGTGCATCAGAAAAGATCATCCCAATGACATACTGTATTTATACAAGGATGTTTAGCAATATTTTGTCTCTATGCCAGCAGGAAGGTAGTGATAGTGAAATAATTTGTCTCTTATCCCTCTAATTAGGGAGTTAAAACTACTAGCTATTATGGTCTTTGCAATTAGGTAGTACAGAATATTTAAGAGGGCACCTCTTGGGGAAAAAACTGTGATTCCTGGAGAGTCCAAGCAGTAATTTAAATTTATTTGCGCTTGAAGAACACAGGCAACATGCAGGTTGTGATGTAACCAGTGGCCATATACCCTATGGCAGCCCCAATAGCTACACCTATAAGTACTTGTCCCCTTCTTGGTTCTGTTTTCTGTGTAAGGCTGGAATTGTGTTGTCCATTTTTCTGTAATTTTATCTCAGATTGCACATGGTGAATTTTTAAACATACTATCAGTAGATTTTCCTCTTTTTCTTACTGAGTGGGTGTTCAGTCAATGATATCCATAATCACAAACCAGATGACTGGGATGGAAGGATGGAAAGGGAGAGGCTAAACCATTATTTTAAAAATTACAATCCTCACGCCAGCTGTGACAGAGCTTTGTGTTTTTCTCTGATTTTGATTATATGTTTCACAGACATTTCCTAGTTGTGCCTTGCTGAAGACAGCAAAATGTTTTCACAAGGCACTACAGTCTTCAGGTTTGTGGTGAAAAAGTGGTGATGTAGGAGTGGGGTTAATGTATAGTAGACTGACCACAGATAATGTGAAAGGAGAAAGAGGTTGAAGAACCAGAAGACAAAGGTAGAGTGGAGAAGTAGGTCAACATCACAGTGGCATTTGTTAATAAAGGCTTTCCTTTTGAGCAGTTGGGCAGCACTGAACAGAAATGCAGCCTCTGTAGTGCCTTATCTCCACATGCAAGCCAAATGGATGCTCTTTATGGACCTCCGAGGCTGCTTCTCTCCCTTGTTTCCTCAGTGAATACTTTGTTTCTACACAGCTGGAGCTCAGACTCACCCAGAAGACAATCAAATCTTCAGTATGCAGCAATGCTGAAGTGAGAGGTGCACTAGTTGCATGAAGAGAAACGCTTGTATTTGTGAATTCCAATGAGTTGGAATCGCAAATTACATGTCAACAGTAATCCATCCACACACTCGAAATTGAGAACGGGGCAGAAAGGACAAGCCAGAAAACCAGAAGGGAACAGCAGAGAGAGCTTAGCAAATCCAAAAAAAAAAAATAAATAAAATTCTATATATATAAAATTATGAGGCAGAAATTAATCCACATTGACTCTGCTATGAGTGAACTTTTCCTGCTGCTGAGCAAACTTACTGGAGCACAAGTCTGAGGAGGAGCAGCTGAGAAAGCTGGGGATGTTTAGTTGGAGAAAAGGAGACTCAGGGGAGACCTTATTGCTTGCTCCAACTACCTGAAAGGAAGTTTTAGCCAGGTGGAGGTTGGTCTTTTTTCCTAAGTAACAAACAACAGGATGAGAGAAAATGGTCTCAAGTTGCACCAGGGGAGGTTTAGATTGGATATTGAAAAAAATTTCTTCACAAAAAGGGTGATCAGACTGGACCAAACTGCACAGGGCAATGGGGAAGTCACCAACTGTGGAAGTATTTAAAAGACATGTAGATGTGGTACTTAGAGACATGGTTTAGTTGTGAGCTTGGCAGTGCTGGGTTAATGATTGGCTCAATGAACTTAAAGGTATTTTCAATCTCAGTGATTCTATTCTATGATTCCTAAGAGGGTTAATTGCCACATACTGAATTCCACATGAGTTCATAACAAAAAATACTGCTTGCCAATAGAAGTGTTTACATATAAATCATTTGACATCTAGAAATGTCTAAGATATGTGAAGTTTATGACTGAAAATTATGGGTTGGAAATGTCAGTAAAAATAAGGATAGTCTGTAATCGCAGACTCTGGAGGGGCACATTACAGCAAGATTTCTGACCTACAAAACTTGGAAAGAACACACACCTGGCAAGTTCCACTTAGTATTTGGTTGTCTGGTTGGTTGCTTTGTAAACCAAAGATTGTCTCTCTAGACTGTAGGAGCAGGTTATAAAAACTTCTGAAAATTTGTTGTTTCAAGGTGCAGATAAGTTCTTCTACTCAGTTCTGTATATTTTTGCTCCCATCCATCTTCCCTGTTTCTTTTCAGTCTGTTCTGCATCTACTCTAATTTTTCATTAGGGGGTGCAATTGCTTCTTAATCTCCAAAAGCTGGAAAAAGCACTCATAGGCAAAATACTCTTTTGGATTGAAGACCTGAATATTTTCTCGTAAGTCCAAGCTTAATTTAATGGCACTTCACATCTCATCTTTCTTCTTGAGGATTCTGATCATTACAGTGATGCACCTTGACCAGACGAGGGTAACTTTGATTTTCTAAGCAAAACCTCTGCAGGCAGGATAAACACAATTGAAGAGCCAAACCCAAACATTTTTTTAATGCAAATGCATAATAAATGCAGAGCTAGAACTAAAGTTCTTCCTCCACCTTTAGCTCAGAGAAAGGTCACTTAGTCTCTCTAAGGGGGACCACTCAAATACCCATAATTTGACTGCTACAATTATAGACAGCTGCCCAAACTGCTGATTGTTTCTTCCCTTCTTCTCTGCCTCACTTTCTCTTAATGGTGACTGCTGAATGTCCTCCTCCAGCCCTAGCTCTGCTCTGACAAATTCCACATGCTTTTGTCAATGTCAAGTCTGTGTCCATGGATTCTGCCTCCTCTAGCTTAGGGCAGGTCCCTGGCTCCCAAACTTGTCCTTCTACAAATAAAACTAGGCTGGTTTTCAAGAATGCCAGCCTCTTTCAGCTCTGTCAAGGCTGATGAGCAGAATCAGGCCCCATGATAATCATTCCTGGCTTGCCTTTTCCTCTAGGGAGAGATTGGGTCCCTCACAAATGATATTTGGGGCAGGCGACGGACATCCTCCATAGAGCCATTGAGGAAGTTGGGCTGCTCGTTACTACAACTAGCCACAAACACAGATCCTGCTGGAGGGCCAAGAGGACTCACACTTGAGTTGGGTAATCTCCCTTCCCTGATTTTGTCACTGAGAGTGAGGAAAAAACATGGTGGTCAGCAGGCACACAGCAAGGACTGGTGGGATAAGCAGTGTCTCCAGGAGTGTTCTACCCATGGTAGATAGTGCATGGTCATGCTATAGAGTCCTGCTGTCGAGGTGCAGATGAATATTCCTACACTCAACCCTTGCAGGAAGTGCTTTAACAGCATTTGTGGCCTCCTACAGGACTCTAATCCTGTGTAATGAGTTTATAGTTAGCTCTAGTGGGAGAAGAGCCCACGCCCCTTTCCTTCCGATCAGGGATTTCAAATACAGTTACTACATTTTCCACTGCAACCTCTTGTAAAAGATCTGAGTTACAACAGCTGCCAGGTGCCTTAATCTCCAGGAGGACTGCAGAGGTAACCAGCAATCATCTACCTTTCAAAAGGAGAAAGGAGTGCATAATGAATACAAATGTACTGCATGAATATCCAGAAACATAAACACAGTAGATTTACCTGAAATTACACACATTTCCCTAAAGGTACAAACCCAAGTTTGTTTTTCTTAGCTAAAACTGGATGATTTTCAAGAATGCTGGTTGCTTTCAGCTTCCATCAGTGCTGAAGAAATCAGTACATACTGGATTGTCTGGAAATGATCCCCACGGAACACTGAGATTGAGGTTTGGATTCTGAATCGGTGCCCTGATTACAGAAGTACTTCTCTACATAGCATTCAGCACTGAGAAAAAACAGCATGGACCTGCATTGAAAATCAACATGTAAAACAGATTTTACAGGACTTGAGCTTTAGACTTTCTCGTTTCAAACTCTCAGATTTGGAAAAAAACCTGACAAAGTATTTAGGGATAAAATGTAGGAAAAGTGGTTAAATATGGATTTAAGTACTGCTCAGTATTAGTGCAGTCATATGTGAACAGTGCTGGCTTAAGTGAGATCTGCAGTTTTGACTCAGTAACCTTCCCTGTAAAAAAGGAGTATCTGGGTCTTTTTACCTTTCCTATAAAGGCATGGGAGCAAATTCTTTTGTTAGGTGCTGCTATATTTCTTTTTTTTCCTATTATCTCAAAAGCTGAAGTGACCAGTGGGGTATTTTCAATAGTTTACGTCAATACATGTTACCATCAACTATTTTACATAGAAACTATTTCAGTTACTTTGTAATCCTAAAATCAACTAAGCTCGGGTTGTCTAAGCAGCAACCGCCCTGGGGCTGGGTCTCCAGCTCCAAAGCGCTGCCGTGGAACTGAAGCCTCGCTAGGAAACCCTCTGCAGACCCACCCAGGCAGATCCCGTTCGCCTTTCCCGGGCAGGCTTTGCTTGTGGCTGGTGCCCCCTCTTGTGGACTTTTGCTAAATTACATACCACAGCTCCTCTGCATGTCTCAGAATCAGCCTGACCGCTGCATTGCTGCCGTGTCTGCTGCTTTGCGAGACAAAGAGGTCAAATCTTGATGGGAGGATTTCAGGAGAGGAATTTAACTTATTTTCAATTTAGTCACTACTTTCGGTTTATTTGAACTTCTCAATCTGCCTTTAGCTTTTTCTGCTTTTTTAGTTTAAACTGTTTCATGCAGAGTTTTTTGAAAAGCTTACAAATACTTGAGGCTCATCTCATGTTTTATGTATTTTCAGAGTCACAGGTCTTCGAAGCTCTCCTGACACTTCCATCACTACAAAATGAGGGACTGTGACATGGAAAGAAGCGACTGTAGAAATCACTAAACATGTATATACTGTCAACAGTGCTGTAGCACAAGGTATTAAAGTAGTAACCTTCGGATGTACAAATGAGCAGGGTGAGTAGTAAAAGTAAAATTATTTCACTGTGGTATATGGCACTGATGATGATGATACCAGAATGACCTGTGAGAATCTGGGTTCTCAAGGGCAAAAATCAACATTAAAAATTGGAAAAAAAAGATGAGCAAAAGAGCACGACACCTGATCTTAGTCTTGGGGAAATGTGTTTCACTACAACATTTAAGATATTCATTGTGTTGAATTTGTTGAATAAATGACTGAGAAGTTACTGGATTATAGCACAGATAAAGAAAATCTCATGTGCCAGTGGGTCCATTAATCAAGCAGTGGCTCAAAAGCAATGGCTGCCAACTGATCCAAAGTCACTCCAATGAGGAATGGGCCCAAATGTTTAATGCTGAATGTGATTAATGCCTGGCACTGACTCTCTGCAGAGATGACGGAGCTACAGCTTTCTGTCTGTAGATCAAGTGTCATGTTGTACATAGTTTAGTCAAGCACGAACAATGCTTTTGTTACACACAAGTAATTGGGTTAAATACAGAGGTAACTGGTTGACACAAGATGGTTTGCATTTTATGTGGCAGCTTAAATTAATGTGTCCCCTTCTAGAACTCAATTCTGTGAATTTGTATTCTCTCATGGTTTCAAAACCACATCTTTACCAGTGAGAGAGGAAAGCAGAGTTAACAAATGAAGGAATTCTCTTTGCACTCCTGATACTCTGTGAACAACTATAAAATGCCAATGAATGCTACTTAAGTGAACTATTAGGTAAAACCCAAATACAAAACTTAAGTACTTGACTGTAGCAGAGACACCTATAGATGCCAGATTTGACAGTACAAGCAGAGTAGCAGGTAAATGTTACAACATCCTATTTGAAAATGCTAGCTGAAAACCTTAAAGCAATATGCAGCTTTGCTTCTCAGATGGAAAAATTGGTTTGTTACTACTTGATAGATGACATAATGAAATGAAGACGAATATGACTCTACCAGTGGAATGACTGGGAAAGGGGAGGGACTGCTTCCTCCATGAGCAAGTACCTGAGCTGAGCTTGTAAAGAGAACTTCCCAAAATTCAGTAACTGCAAGAAGATGGGGGCGGGGGGGCAGAAGAAAGAAAAAAAACAGGCAGGTCTGAAGCAAATGCATCAGAATGTGGTGGTGCATCTCATCTCTCACTCCCCCCACAGGCCACACTGTGAGTTGAGAAATGCTTGGTTAGGTCTCCGCCTTGATGAACACATGATAAATGTCATTATGACTGTGTCAGTGAAAGTCAGATGGGTAATTGCAGCCCCATAAAGGGAACAAGTTGCTGGTACTGCAGAGGTGCTGTGAATTATGGTAAACCTGTTTAGTTTATCTTCCTTATCAAGGTAATGTGAATTATGGTAGAACTGGTTAGTTTCTCTGTTTCCCTATCAAGGAAATACTTGAATTATGGCCCAAGTGGTTAGTTTCCCTGAGCCCTTATCAGGGAATATGTGAATTATAGCAAACGGAATGGGCACAATAAAGAAACGTATGTTGAAGAGTGTTTAGCATCACGTTGCAAAATGTATACGTATATGATGTAATCAATATGTAGGAAGTAACTGGATAACCCCCCAAGCTGCACTGTTTGGTATGCGGTTTTGGGGAGCGAGGACTCCCGCCGCATCCAGGGCGCTGTTTGCTTTCACCATATAATAAACTCTTATTCTAAAACCCATTTTGGGTCTGAGACTCTGTTTCTCACAAATAGCACCTGGGCTCAGCTTCTCTTGAGCTTATAAAAATCAGTCTGTTCCCAGGAACTAGTGCTGTCTAATGAGCTCCTGGGTTTTTTAAGAAACAGCCTTGGAAACTTAGTTTTTTTGCCTGAATAACAAGCCAAGTGGACTAATATTATCATTATCAAACTTACAAAAGGAGTAACCGACCTGAATTGTGGCCAGGATGGAAAATTACTATGACTAAAGCCAACTCTCTTGCAACCCTTTAAGAAGTGGTCCAGAGTGATACCCTTTGAGCTCTCCTGGACCACAGTGGGCTGTGACCAGCAATCCCCCTCTGTCTGGACCTCTCAGAGCCAGCAAACTCTCAAGTTTGCCATACTGGAAGACTGCTGAATGATGACAGCAATCCTCGCCTGATATCCCCATTCCTTGAGGCTCAATCCTTCATCTGTTGAGAAAATGTAAAGGCATCTGACATTAGTACTTAATTCAAGGTGAATTTTTCACAGGTGTACCTTGTTCAGACTCTTTTGTGTCTGTGTGTATAAGGGTGTGAATATGCTCTAGCAAAGGTACTAGGAATGTTGCTCTCCTAGATTCTTAAGTACTTTAGTCTTGTAAATAACTTAAGCCTGTAATTAAGTCACTGTTGTGGTACAGTAAATTCTGTATGAATCCTTTGCTAAATTGTTTAAGTTATCGATTAAGTGCTGTTAAATCCTGTTAAGTGTTGTTAAGTTCAAGTGGTCTTAAGGTTATGTGCTAAGTGCTGTTAAGGTAAAGTGCTGTTAAGTGCTGTTGGGCCCTTAGGCATAAACTATTGGTCAAGTCCGGCCTCAGTTTAGCACAGAGGTCTATTCTGAACCTTGCAACTCAACAGGAGTATCTTCCATGCAGCTTTTCATCCTTACCCTTCGCTATCGTTTCCTCCCTGGCCCTCCCCTGCCCCCAGACTCCACAAAGATAGTTTTGGGGTTATTTTGGTTTGGATTGATTGATTTTGGATTTTTGTTTGCTGTTTCTCTGTGTGCTTTAAATGTCTAGTAGCAGTAGAGAGAACCTTGCCAATGAACTTGGTTGTGCCTTTGCTCTTATATTAAATGTATTTTTGCTGATACCTTTGCCAGTTATTCTTTAAGCAATCTTAAAACACTCATTCACGGCACAGAGAGACAAAGAAGAGCCTGGAAAAGGGGATCTATTCCATTTTATCATCTATGGCCGTTCCCTTTTACTAACATATGTTTTTCATCTGGTAAGAATCTGAGAATCATAGAGTGGTTTGGGTTGGAAAGAACCTTTAAAGATCATCTACTCAAACATCCTGTCCTGTCTTGCACTGGATCAGATTAATCAAAGCCCCATCCCACTCAACTTTAAATACTTCCAATAACAGCATATTCACAACTTCTCCAAACAATTTGTTTTTCCAGAGTCTCACTACTTTTATCATAATAAAAAATCCTTATGTCTAATACAAATTTGCCCTCTTTTAGTTTAAAACTCTTGCCTCTTGTCCTGTCACTACACTCCTAGTAAAAAGCTTATCTCCTTGTTTCTTATAAGCCCCCTTTAAGTATGGAAAGGCTGCAAAGAGGTCTCACCAGTGCCTTCTTCAGGATGAACACCACCGACTCTCTCAGCCTTTCTTTGTAGGAGCAGTGTTTCAGCTCCTTGACCCCTTTTGTTGCCCTCCTCTTGACCGGTTCCAACAGGTCCATGTTTTTCTTGTACTAAGGACTCTGAAGCTGAATGTAGCTGGAGAGTGGAGGAGAAAAAACCACTTTTTTCTTGCCTTGCTGGCCATGCTTCTTTTGATGAAGCACAGGATACTGTTAACTTTCTGTGCTGTAAGTGTGAATTGCCAATTCACTCGCAATTTTTTGTCTACCAGTATCCCCAAGTGTTGCTTCTTTCGATCCCTTCAGTCCCCAGCCTGTATTGATACTGACGGCTGCCAAACCCCAGGTGCAGGACCTTGCTCTTGGCCTTGCTGAACTTCATGAGATTTGCATGGGCTGACTTCTCCAGCCTGCCAAAGTCAAGAAGATCTTCAGACTCATATGTCCAGATGACCATTGTAGGTCCCTTGCAACAGAAATAATCTATTTCTGGTTTGAATATTTTGTTAGGCATGCCACCTCTAGTCCTATTGGCTGGTGGCTGGGATGCTTCAAGAGTGAAAGCCAGTGATGTATAACTGGACAACAGTTTCTGGGCCAGAGATATAGTGCTCCTACTAAAAGTGGTTATCAGCAACATGAGCCTCATTCTTTGCTATTTACCAGAGAGCCAAACACAGGCATCAGGAGGGACTGAAAGAGGAGCTCAGGGTGCTCTGACAGAAGAGCCAGCAGTAGCAGGACTGGACAATTAGCCTGCCCCTCAGGGAACTGGACACAGCATGTTCCCTCCTGCCCAAGCGGCTCGTCCTTCAAGCCCACTGTGCTGCTGACTGAGCTTTCTTTCTGGTCTTGACTGTTCCTCGGTCTTGCCAGGCCTTGATAAGCTGATTTACTCCCATCCTGAACACAGACCGTGTTCTGGCATTTGAGGAATTCTAGTCTATAATTACCTAATGGGCTGTAGCAGTGCAAATATTCCTGGGAGATCTGGTCTGAGAAAATAATGCTGAGCCTTTACTGGGAGTAACAAGGACAAAATGTGTTCATTAGAATCGAGTCAAGTGAGGTCTGTCCATTAACTTTCCCTGTGTGGGATGCCAGCAGGCATTCTTGTTATTTGGAGCCAGATCCAAAGAGGAGGTCCTGGAGAAGTTCTGGTTTCACATTCCATGCAAGAATTGTTATGACAAGTAGACTGTGCAAGGACCATTTGAATTAGTGGGCAGTTCTGTGAAAGAAGTCATTAGCTAAGGTTGAAATGGTTTTGGCCATATTCATGTTACTGTGCTCTAAAGAAAAGGAGTTGACTACATGAATAAGAGTACTTTTTGTCTCCTCTGCACATTGTTCTCAAATACAGTTAATGGGCTAAATATTTAAATGTCACTTAATACTTTTAATAAAACTGATCTCACCCACAAACTTCAGTTTCCCTGGCTCATGTTTTCAGTATGTTTTTCCTCACAGATTAGACTGAACATTTTTTCTCAACTATTCCTTGTCCAGTGACATTTCTTGGCTGCAGCAGAACTGCACTTAATGCTTAAACACAATGTGATGGCAGATTAAAATTGATGGTAAATTCAGCCCACCCTACATATGTGCCTCACCTTGCCATGGGATAAGTAAATGGCAAGTGAAGCAGCTTGTGGACCACCACAGTTTTCAGGCTACTGAGATAAGGCAAGTTGTGTTTCAGGTTAGTTCATTTTTGGATTTTAGATTTAAAACACTCTGGCATTAGCTGTGCCTCAAAGGTTTGGCAGCCAGCCAGAGTCAGAACAATTCCATCCAACCAGATTTAATCTGTCACTGTGTATGTGTCAGGGACCTAAAGGTGAATCTGCAGCTGAAAGAAATTTCTGTTTTAATATGATTGTCATCTATGAAAACCTGGTATCAGTCCTTTTTTTTCTGAAATAAGTGTTTTATTTTGTTACCTTCACACAGTTTGAAAATTTCCATCTAAAATAAACCATACAAGTATACATTTGCCTTCAAAACAAAAAATTCTCTCAGTATCTCAAAAGTGTCACATATTCATAATTGTCAAGAATTCAGAATAATTTTTCTTAAGTTTTTCTTTTGCATTTCCAGTTAGCTCTGTAGAAGTTTCCACTATGTAAAGTCCTGCCTTTGCTGTAGCAATACCAAACACATTTGAGATTTCTGGTTCATCTTCAGACTTTCTGCTGACTCTCATTTATTTATTTACCAAATCTTTTCAGTTTCCTTACTCATCTGCTCTGTCCAGATCTGCCTGCTCTGAAGATCAGTTTGAGCAATTCTCCTTTCAGTCTTGTATTATTGTGCAGAATCACACACATTGTTCTTCAGTACTTGAGAAAAACCAGAAATGTAATGTGATGTTTTAGTCTACTTTATGAGCCACCCCAGAGCAAAATGTTAACTAAAAGTCAACCCTTCAAAGTGTTTCAAGGTCTACTGAAGAGTTTTGCATTTGAAATTATATTGACAAATGTTGCCCTTTTCACTGAAGTTGGTCATCAAATTGCAAGGCCTTGCAAGCATTTTTTTTTTCCTACTGGAATAAAAATTGCTGATACAAATTAAATATGTTCTTAGTATAATCTTGTTTATTTGAAAAAAAAAAAAAAGGGCATAAATTCTGTTTCTGTGTAGGCAGAAGCAGCAAATTCTGGTTGGATGACAGGTCACAGAAAGACCATCTCAGCTTTTTCTACAGGTCACAGTTTTAAGTCTTTCCTCTGTCTTTTTGCTGTTAATGTTCACAGTTTACAAACCACACCCCAACCTCTTTTTTTTTTTTTTTTTCCCAAATGCTTAAACTTTTCTGAATTTATCTTCCTTAGGTCTGTCCCTGCATGTTCCTGTGCAATTGAAAACAGGTCTCGACTGAGAGGCTATTTGAGCTGATCTCAGTGAGGTAGAAACTTCTGATGCTTTAAATTCAAAACAGTATGGCAAGGACTTTTTGAGGTTAATTTAGGAATTTTATAACCACAGATTAATATTATTCACAATATTTACTTTGTACCCACAGTAGTCTTTTGATAAAACTTATGTTGAGGAGGCCACATTACCAAAATCACTGTACATTTTGGTAAACATTGCAAAAAGGTCAAAAAATTCAGTCTATGGCTCTTATATGAATTCAAAGAAAAGAAAGACAATCTTTTAATCAGACTTTTATATGATTCTCTGACTGGCAGTCTTTTTAATCTTTCATTGCACAATCAAAGCAAGTGTTACAGCACTTCATGAGACAATAGAATAGCTGGCAGATCCCAAAAATTTCATTGTCAATACATCAGACCCAATAATGCATAGTCAGTAAGGCTGTGCTGGCATGGGTGGTTCAAAACAGCAAGCAAACAATGGGGAGGAAAATAAGAAGCAAATGTAAGGAGAAATTAGGCATCCACAAAGTCTCATACAAGTTAGTAAATTTCCTGTTTTTTAACTTCTGGGTCTTTTTGTAGATGATATAGGGAAAAATCCAAGTTGAATTAAAGAATCTTTGTATTTTTTCTCCCCAACTGTCAAATTATCCCAGTGCCAGCTGCAAAAATAGCAACATTCTCAGTGTGGAAATAGTAGAAGCCGAAATCCAATTTTTAAAGTTCCTGGAAGTATTGAGGACCTTTTTTTGCATCATAACAACCAAGTGAGTCAGCCTTTTCTTGCTATATATAGGCTATCTGCAATTGGTCTGAAGATGGCAAAGCCCTGCTGAACAGGGTCAGCTCCCACAAGAACTCCACTTGCCATCGATTTTCACCCTCAACATGAGTTACACAAACAGGAGTGAGCAGAGCTGTAACAAAGCTGAATGCTTCCTGGATAAAATCTCAAGGTGATGACTCTTCCTAGGAGTGGGAGTAAAGTAATACTGTCTGACTTTAATATATGTGATGGAGAGCAGTGTAAGCATGGGCCAGGAGATGAACCTGCACTTTACTGCACAGTTCTGTTTGTGCCTGTAGGGCTGCTGCTCATCACAGCCAGGTCTCAGGAAGACATTGGAACAGCTTGGCCACTCTCCCTACAAATCTGTGCCTTATCCCCTGTAGCCTGAGGCAGGTGTCTCCTGTGAGTCACTTCTGCAGGGGTCCTTAAGTGATCCAGAGTTTTGGGAGAGAGAAGATACTCATAAACAATTAAACTGTTAGATGCGGCCCAGCTGCTGCTTACTACATTCGTGTCTGTCCTGAATCACAGTGGGGGTTTTTTTAAGGAAAGCTGAGGTTTATTTTAGCAAAACTTGGGAGACCTTCCCTCATGATCTGAATTAAACCACTCATTTTAGATAAGGTTTCAGCCTTTTATCTTGCTCACTTTTAACACTGTCTGGTCAAACATGACAGCTTGATGACACCAAAAAACATTTTTCCCTGGATGAAACTCCAAAGAACCACCCTTATGAATGTCTTTTGTACTTAATTACATCTACCTCCCTTGCTCAAGCATTTCCTGTTTCATGTTTAGTAAACTCTGCAGCATCCCCTGAAGGCACTGGGGAAGGTAGCTTGGAATTTGGCCCAGATTTGATGGGGGACTTGGACTAACCTACCTCCAGAGGTACTTCCAAACTAAATTATCATATGACTTTAGGTTTCTTACCTGCTGAAAAATCACTCTGTTGCATTTCTATCACTTTTACTTCAGCACTTACTCTCTCACCGTCATGATTACCCTCTTGTTCTTAACCTTGCACTTGCTCATTGACACAAATTTTAGTGAACAAGGTGAACTTAGGAAAAATATGTCAGTGTTTTCTTTGCTAATCAGCAAATAAGATCGCTATGACTTTCCCAGATAATTGGGTCCCTTATGAATATTAATATGTGTTCAATAATTAATGTCAAGCAGTTTTCTCACACTGAAAATTTCCTGCTAGTATTTTTGCAGAGCTTTTAAAGCACCATGAGAAAAACTCTCCAGCCGAGCAACAGAAGCAGTAACACAGTTCCCACTAAATTTAACAGACTTTGAATTATATTGTAGACAAAAACTGCATCAGAAAAAAGATGCAATATAAAACAAGTCATAGGTAAGTTCACAGATAAATACTACTCTCAGGCTGATGAAGAAGAACTAATGAATCTTTATATCTACCAAATTTACTACATAAAATATACTACATAAAATCAGTATAACTTGCATCACTAAAGTCCTTGTGGGGTAGTTCTGAGAAGCTAAAAGGAGCAGGTCTTCTCTACAGCTTAACGATAAGGATTTCATGAACAAAAAAGGGGCTGGAGGGAAAGGGGCAGTTCTTTTGCAGTTACTCATAAAAGATTATTATCTATTTGCAAGGCTTTATTAATGGGGGTTTTACTGTACCTCCTGCTTTCTAACCATTTGCGCTTGAGATCCTGATTCTGTAGGTACTGGGTTATAATTGACCTCTTGGGAAGAACATTCTTAGAGTAGAATGAAGGTCATCAGCCCTTTCAAAGGATAGCCAGGGATTGACCGTTTACCTAAATGCTCAAGGCACTCATCTAGCTGTCTGGGAAAGGCACCCTAGTCCAATCTGCTCTACCTTGCACAACCTCTTCTGGGACCTAGAAGTACAACATTCCCAGTCAGATAATACATCTGCCTCTGGTACCTCAAATCAGCATTGCAGCTCTGTTACTAAAACACTTTCTTTCTTCCTTGAAGTTGTACTAAAAAGCCTGTACAAACACACATTAATTTTCCAAGAAACCTAAAGATATGTCAGGAACAAGTAAAGACATTCCTTGGCTAGGAAGGGAAGATTTGGTACCACGTAGAAATAGAGGAGAAGGAAGAGAGTGAAAACACGAACATCATCCCATTAACCACTTAGGGCAGCATTGATAGGTCACACATTTTCATTATTCACAAAAGTGAATTCCTAGGAAGTTTTGAGTGTAGCACAGAGATGTCTCATGAATAGGTTTGGGAATAATATTGTAAGTACACCTTCTGCCAAATGGTATCAGCAGTAAGAGAGAGCTAAATTTAAATATCAAAGACTTTAAAATTGACACACACACTGGCTGCTTGCCAGAGAGCTAGGGAAAGCTGTGTTGTGTTTGGTTTTTAATGAGTTCCTTTTTTGGATCTCAGGGAGGCTGGTAGCAAGCTGTCTGTCAGGGTGTAGCACTGGAGAGGCAGTGGGATGCGAAACCAATGTGTGGAAGATCAGCAGTCGATAAGTATTTTAAAGCTAGTTGGCATAGAGGTAATAATTACATGCACATCAGCAGGAGAGGTCACCCAAGGACAGAGAACTGAGGGTGGAGGGAAGGAGCACTTTTTGAGGGGGGTGCACCGTGAGGTGGGAGGAAAAGCTTTGCAGAGAGATGCTTGAGAGGAAGTACAGACTGAGAGAAAAAGAGCACAAAAGAGTCATACGGCCAATGCTACAAGGTATCAAAGGACAGGACAAGTATTTTATAGCGTGTCAAGCACAACAGATAGATCACAGAGGATAAGGATGATATGCAGGCTTGAACTTTGGTTAGGAAGTGGATTTTCAGTGATATTACTAGGAGGATGTCTGAGAAAGGGAGCCAAGCAGGAAGAGACTGAAACTGGTGTGAGGCTCAGATCACAGCTATTTTTTTATTTCCTTATTGCCACCGCAGTCAGTTCATTCACCCACATTGTTTTTTGTAACAATCGTAGATGAGAGTTCTAGAGCGAAATGTTCTGGCTTTACTCATTTGGACAGCACCAAAGGTCAGAGATGTGAAGGGATGAACAATGGGCCAGGAAGATGTTTCTTCCTAGGAAAAAATAAATCAACAGGGTAACTGAAGGATTAATGCACTGAGCAGAGGAATAGAGAAAAAATGGCACAGTCAGCAACACAAGAAGGGAAGTAACAAAAGCTGTGGATTATCATATTAAACTGAGGTTAGTGGGCCAAATTAATGTATGTTACCTTTGCTGGGTTTGTTTATGAAACCCACAACTACTCCAGAAAGTTGCATGTTAATTTAAAAGAAATCAAGAAACACAGATAGTATCATTTATTGCTAAAATCAAAGTAGTCACTTAGTGGCTTATCTTGATAAGGACTTGCTGAAGTGGGGTGGCATCTTCTCCACAGACAGAGAGCTGAAGAAACCTCTCAGGAGCCACTCCCTTAAGCATGCCTTCTGCTGCCTTATTTCATTTGCATATAATTTTCTAAGCACTTAATTGATTAACATAATTTTAAGTACATTAGGATATAGCTAATACTGGCTATGCAAATT
Organism: Formicarius rufipectus; assembly: GCA_013399695.1. Taxonomy (NCBI): domain Eukaryota; kingdom Metazoa; phylum Chordata; class Aves; order Passeriformes; family Formicariidae; genus Formicarius; species Formicarius rufipectus. The sequence continues at coordinate 2,124,619 of VXAU01001251.1, forward strand.
CATTAAATCAAAGTACAACCTGCAGCTCATCTGCAATATATTGAATTTACATCATGTTTCTCAGGCCTACCTACTCCTGCTCGCTCTCCTGCAAAGCTTAACTCAGCAGCAGGGAAGGACAGAGGGTGAAAAGATTTCTAAGGACTATTCATATACCTCCTAACAGGGCACAGCAGATTTTAACTCCCAGCTTCTCCTTCCCTGGGGCCAGCATTTCAAGAAACACCAGCAAGTATCAAACTGTGCAGGCAGGAATGGTCAGACCAGGGCCTGTACCAATGACGCTGCTAAAAGACCTTGAACCTTCACCTGGCTTAATTCTCAGTGCTTTGTCCTGCAAAATGGGCATAATTATACCCATCTGCTATTCAAAACTGCAGTGTTTTCATTAGCTAATATATGCTAAGTGAAGAAACTCTTGGCTCCCATAAATGTGAGGGAATGTATATAAAAAGAGAGAGAACACAAAGGCAGTGAAAGGCCTCAAAAGATCTGTTCAGAATGAGGTACTGTGCTCAGATTAAATAGATGAAGTGTGTTTAAAAAGACATTGGTGGTATGAAATACTGACACCACATCTTCTCCTCACGTCTTGCAGGAACTTGTGCAGAACCTTCAGGATGCAGGGACGAGCCAGCAGGTGGCTGTAGATGCCTGGAATGGGGCAGGTCCCAGGGTGCCAGAAGAAACCTGGAGTAGGCTCACTGGAGTTATTAACACCAGGTACCTTTACAAGCAGCCTTATTGCAGAGTCTGGTGCTTAGTTATCCATGCTCCAAATAGGCTCAGCCAAAATCAATTCTCCTGTTTCCTTTCTGTGCAGTGTTTTGAAGTCAAACCACTCACACCAGGGAATTTCTACTTCAGCAGTTCCTACTGCTGAGTAAATGGTTACTTTGCACCCAGTAAAAGGTAGTGGAAAATCATAAATATATTTATGAAGGTGTTTCCCAATGCAACAAGCCAGGATACATCAATTTGGAACTAACCTGAACTCATTAACTTACACCTCCATTTAATACTCTAATTTTGTCAGGTTCTGGATCAGAAATTCACATCCTGCAGTCCACCAAACACACTCGCCTTGTTATGGTGACTGGGACTTCAACGAGAAGGGAGGTGCCTTGCAAAACATTCTCTCTAGTCTCATTGAGTGGATTTTGCATTGCCCTGCCTGCTGGACTCCCATGCACTGGATTTCACAACACTAGTGCTTTCGGGTGGGGGTCTGTCTGTCAGAATGTTCCCATGTCAAAGGATGAAGAAATCACTAGGGTCAATGGAGGCATAAGAGAAGGGAGCAGTACTGGAGCCTTTCGTAGCTGCACAAACCAGCGCTAAACCAAGAGAATTACACAAGCATTACACAAGGGAGGCTTCACTAGAAGTGTTGCCTCTGGCTCACATTCCTTTTAAGCTGTTATAAAACTTTAAATATAATTAATAAATAACCAGGCCTCTCAAGCAGAGATGAGTCCAAAGCTCTGCCCCCTGCATGAACCGCGTTTGTTATTTCAGCTCTTGATGTGAAAGCACAGCGTACCACGGCGCTGCAGCTCAGCTCCTCGAGCGGGCTGCCGGCTGACCTCAGCCAGGCTGGCCGGGCTGCATTGCTGCTGAACCAAAGACCTGTTCCAAGGCAGGATGGGGGTACATCCTGCACACTGCCGCTGGGATAAAGGGTGAAGAAGGTTATCTCCTCCCCGACATCGGGATGCTTTCCTGCTCCTCCTCCCCAGCCTGCCCCTTGCAATATCGTGCTCGCGGGGCTGGGAAATCAGAGTTGTACTTGCAGTCTTCATCTCGGTGTCCCTGCAGGAAGGAGGGGCAGGGTGGCAGAAAAGGCCAAGGAGTCACTGGGTTGAAGAAAGAAACCTCTGTGTCTTAGCGGCCTGACAGGAAGGGAGTTTTCACCTCTCTCACCTTGCCCTCCAGCAACTCTCTAAGGGAAAGCTCTTGGACAATCGTCTTCCCTTTCTTTCTCTCGTTTATCAGCTCCTACAAAGATACTGATCAACTCTAGAATTAAAACATTCTCAACTTCTTTAAGTATATGAAGACAACTTTTTAAACCCATGTTACCCTTTGGTATATTTATCCACTCACAGTAATTTCTAAATTATTAGAAACCTGTTCTCTAAGAGACTGGTTGCAGGTAATTTATTGGTATCACCTGGATTGTGGTGTCCCTTTGTGCTACAGCTGCTGCTGTGGGCCAGTTCCTGAATTTAGGAACCACTTCTCTAATACAGCAGGCTATTTAATGGGAGTGATTAGGCCAAACTGGTCCTGGGAAGAGGTATGACTAGACACAAATACATGAGAGTCAATATGCACTATTGATACTTAGAAACACTAATAATTACTCTTCATTGATTTCAGCTGGGAATTTATTGGGGTTTTTATGTTTCTGAAAATCTGATCATTTTTATCTGAGGATATAAATAATGGATTTAAGAGTGCAGCTTTCTGACGGCTTTGAAAACATTAGCTGTGGTTGCTGATCTGTAGCTGAGACAACATTGACTCAACTTCTAAAGCTGAGAAAATCTCTGTGGGTGTCAAATACCACACAGAAGGTTAAAGAATGAGTATCATAATTGCATGCTTTATACTGTAGTATTTTTCCTAGTAGATGCAGACTAATAAATTCAACATATGAAACAAAGTAAACACTGAATACCAAATACTCAGCAGCTAGATGTTCATAGGTAGAGATGAAGAAAAGGAATATTACTATAGCCTTATAAAATGTTCGGCTACTATGAAATACTAATTAATAGCAAGTCTTGTTTAAAATTTTTAATTAATGATGCATGAGAAATGGCAGCTCAAAATTGACCCAAGGAGTGCATTAAAATTCATTGTAAATCATTTTCCAGGGTTGTCACAGAAGATAAAGCCCATAGAGTATATTAGATGGCTAATTTGTGACCCCCGGTTGATGATCCATGATTTCAAGACTAACTCTTGTAGCAATATATTCTTACAATAAATCAATTTAATATTTTACCATGTGTAAAATGGTGAAAAGTACCTCATAGTCTGCTAAGAACCCACTCACAAACTCTGGCTTTGAATTTGGAAATATGAGTATACTAAAGGAATCCATGAAATCTCAGATTTTGCTTAAAAATAAGATACAGTAAAAGTCATAAAGATTACCTACATAGGAGTCAGGAACAAGAAACAGGTTTTATACCAAGGATGATTGTGTGCTTAGCTAATGCATTTGCATATCATGAGGCAACAGACTTTTTGGTTGCTGCAGATTTTCCTTGTCTTCAAGTGTCATTGTTGACTCATATCCTGAGGCATCTGAGAACTGAGACCGAGGTTGGAATAGCAACAAAGAGAGGACGGTGGTTCAGGAGCTTTATGTACTTCTTACAGACAGACTTTAAAAGTGTTGTTTTATCTGTAGTATCCAATATAAAACACCTTCCAAAAAATGCTGCATAGGTATGTCATATAGATGAGATGTCATTGCCTACTCTGCTTTCATAAGAAACTGTGAAGTTTGAACAATCATAGGTTTTGTGACATGGCTGAGTATCCCTAATGTCTCATTGTGTCCAGGAGACATGAAAAAATAGAAATATTGTTCTGCTCTTTCTAAAAAGAAGCAAGAAAATTATTAATTCGGAATGAAAGGGAAGGAAAGGAAAAAGAGAAAGGAGATACCCCAGTGTACTTTTGGGGAGACAGGAAAAGGTTAACCCTTTCTTCATGTCTGCTAGCAAGCCCCTGCTGCTATACCCTGAGGGCACCTAAACTACAAGACAAGTTGTATCATCTCTGGGAGCTTTCTGATAGCCATGTTTCTAAACAAAAAGGGGCTGTCGTCATAGGAGGAAAAGGATGTTGTAAGTGTTCACTGAGAATGGCAATGGGACCAGGATCTCCAGGCAATGTAAGTAGGGGATGCCCTGACTGTAGAGCTTGACAGGTGTTTCTGAGCACACCTAAAGGCAGGAAGAAGTCTAGGTTGCTGAAAAAATCTATGAGGGAAAGTTTAGATGTCTACAGACATCATATGTCAGTAGCTCTAAGTGAAATTTGTGAGATTTACGTATTTTGAAGTTAGTACCTAATCACCACCAAAGCCCAGCTTTGAGGCATTCATGGCCCTTCACAGTTACAGCCAAATGGGCTTAGAGAGCTTTAGAGGAAAAATCATAAACCAAGTAAACTTCAACATCTATAATAAACAAATGTATATGTCAAAGTATTCAAGAAACTTAAACTTTCCAATTCTGGATCAGTTCCCACATTCCATTGTGGCAAGACTGAGTACAGACTTTTACACATTTTCATTCACTAGTCTATCAGCTGATATAGGGAAAGGAGAAAGAGAGTTTCATAGAGAGACAGACAATAAAATAAGACAGTTGCCATGGTCTTCCAGCATTCTTAGAAATTACAGATATAGACGAAAACATGATTACTTTGTGTTTCTCAAAAACAGCAGAACATAATCCTGATAATTCTTTTTGAAGGAGTTATATGCTGAAAAGTGGCCTTAAAAACATTTACAATATACATTTTCTTTCACATATTATTTGAAAACTGTAAATCACCATTCTCCCATTGTCCCATGTGTTCCTGGAAGTCTGAATTGGTGATATGGAGAGTGTTGGGTTTCAGTGGATAAACTCCCACTGTAGCACTGTAATAATTTGAAAGGACGGTTAAGGTGGTATTGGCTGGAATAGAGTTATTCTTCCTGACAGAATCTGTGTGTTTTGGACTTGTACTGGCAACAGTGTAGTGACACAGGGATGCTTTCATCACTGCTGAGCAGTGCTTACATGGTGTCAAGGCCTTTTCCACTCCTCACCCACCACTGAGAAGGCTTGGGATGTGCAAGGAGTTGGGAGGGGTCAGAGCAGGCCAGATGACCCCAACTGACCTAAGGGATATTCCATACCATGGCACATCATGCCCAGCATATAAAGCAGGGGAAGAAGGACAGGGGGATGTTTGGAGGGATGGCGTTTTTCTTCCAAAGTTATGCATGACAGGGCCCTGCTTTCCTGGGGATGCCTAAACACTTGCCTGCCCGTGGGAAGCAGTAACTAAATTCCTTGTTTTGCTTTGCTTATGTACACAGTTTTTATCTCAGCCTTCAAGTTTTCTCACTTTCACTCTTTCAGTTCTCTCCTCCATCCCACCACAGGAGAGCGGTTGAGTTGACAACAGGGTTTAAATCATAACAATGGTCCACAAAGATTATTTTTCTCTTAATATTTTTGTGCATGTCTTTATAATGTTGTATCTTAAAATAACAACATTAAAAAGCAGCAGTCTGCAGGGAAACAAGTCTGATCATGGAACTGAGAGTCAAGCATTTTATTCCCACTTCTCCCACTGTCCTCTTGGCTGGCAGAATATGTCCCTCACTTGCTCTGCCGGTTTCCCAATATGTTTTCCTGTAGTATTGATTTCCCTTTAAGTGTGCTTCACAACCTGAACGTACCACCTAAAAACACTTCATAAGAGCAAGATCTTATCACTTAATGACTTGTAGTACCATTCATGTGTTTTAACTTTGGTGTCTATCCAAGCAGGTGTTTTATCTTTCCTGTGAACAGCCTTCATGATTAGAATTCATTCCCTATTTACATGTCAGTAATAACAAAAAAAGCCCCTTCTTCTACTTAATAGCTGGATACTGTTCACTAGAGACTGAATATTCTTAAAGATACTAATTCCAAATCGAAGAAGTCTTTTTCCCCCCCTTTTAAATCATCACAGGCACCAAAACGGAGCTGGACTACAAGTATTCTAGCTGTCCAGACATAGACATGTATTGAATGACAAAATCTTCAGCACCACTACCACTTACAAAAGATTTAAAAAAAAAAATAAAATTAAATGGGACAAGAAGTGATTTGTCCACCTTATGTTGTGCCTGGTATCGGAAAAGCAGATGATGTAACCTCAGGCATTTTCACTCACACCTCAGCTGTTCACCCCTATCAAACACAGAAGACTGGCTTTAATACACCAAGAAGCTGAGCCAACACTGCAGCACCTAATCTCACTGGCTAATTAGAAACACTTGAAATTGGTTCTTTCTGAGGGCCAGCAACAGCTGGTACATTCAAATCTGCATGAAGCAGGTCTGGTGTATGTAACTGCTACACCTGGGAACTGACACCACCCCTAGAAAAATGAGTCTTAAGGTGTCAGTCCTTTTTGAGCTGGTGCAGTAATGTACCATTTCAGTGGATCCTGTGAGTGTTACTTGGAATAGTGAAAAAGGAGTAACAGTGATTTATGCAGAAAATAAGTAAAGCTACTCTGATGAGGTGTCACGACTTAGAGGAGCATGTTTTGCTCTGCTGCTACTCAGTGCATCCATTTCTCTTCTGCCTTGAATCTTTTAGGTTGTGGCAAATTGTCATCCTGCCCTTAGTACGCGAGTGTCTTCAGGAAAAAAAAAAAGAAAAATCTTCTTTTTACTTCCTCTACCCTTCTTCAGTGTTTGTTCTGCCTGTGCTGTGTTACTGCGTGATCTTGCCTTCTGCTGGTTATTTGGGTAATGTAGACATCTACAGTTGTCACTACAGGAGTAGGAGATTAGATATTGTAAAGGCTTAACTTCTCTTACATTATCAAACACTGATTTGTAGCAGCCTTATTGCTTTCTATTGCTGATTAGCCTTTGATGAGGCCTGGTAGCAGTGCTGGCTTACATAACCTACTCGAACCCTCATGACCTTGAGATCTGCCTGTATTGTTGAAAGTGGAATTTGGCCTGTTATTTATTAGCTTTCTAAATAGTGTAACTTCTCTTGTCTTAGAATTGAAATAAATAGCACAAGTTGTGAGATTTCTAAATCATTAGAACTTGCACAAAGACACATAAATTCCTTTTAATTTTGGCTTGAGTTACTACTTCTGTTGTTTGTATCAGCCTGAAACACTGACTATTCCTGTGATAAACTGTGCCTGTAAATGAAAAGGCAAAAAAACCACTAGTATAACTGTGCTTGTAGTTAAGGTCATGTGTAAAGTAATTTAATTCAAAGTATCTTTAACTACCTTTTTGTTTATATCTATCTTAACATGCAGCTGTTATAACTAGTAAGATACATATACGAGTTCATAGTGAAAAACTGAGTGAAGAGTATGTGTTCAACCTTAACCCAGATCTTAACTCTAAGGGAAAAAGATTTCTTATATAAGAAATAGAGGAACAAAAAAGACTATTTGGTCTATTCTATTAAAGCTCACTCCATTCAGAAAACATTTCCCTGCGGTCAGAATCTAATTGCTTTCTGAATAACCATTATGTATTCGCCTTTGCCCACTGGGCCATTCCAAACATGACATTCCTTAGAGGGGAGAAAATGACATCCAGCTGTCTGGTTTGAATTTCTTTTTTGCTAGTAGATACCAATATTTTATCCAAGAAGCTATATTAGAAGAAAATTGAGTTACAAATGCAGTAACTGAAAATAAGTGCTAGAATTCACATTTCCCACGTTACCTTCATTTATTGCCTTTCTGTGTATTCTGGTGCATGTTTTCATTGCACACTGTGCCATGGGTTCCATATGATCCTTGCTTTGCTCAGTGCTAAAGAGGGGCAATTGCTGCTGAGTGATCAGCTTTTAGCAGTTTCCCTGTGCAGCTTCAGGCTGTGTTTCAATGGGTTGTTTAATACTACACCAAAGTCACAAGTGCTAATTTCCTCACTGGCTCCTTTGTGATTCTCCTAACTATCATTAAAGTTATTGAATTCATTTTCATACCTTTCTGGAGATGAATATAATTCCATGTTTTACTAAGGCAGACCTGAAGCCCAGTTAAGCAAATATCAAAGACATGCAATTGTTTTGGATTTCCATTTCGGCTTCATGAGAAGACTAAGTTTCTTTGGATTACTTTACTTGTGCTGTATATAAGAACATATTAACACGGAATGAAACCAGAGATGAGCTAAAAAGTGGTAAATTGTTCAGTATGGCCCCATGACAATTGCTTTTCTTTACACAGTTTCATTCTGTTGCAACCCGTCCAGAGGCTCTCCTAGTCACCTAAATACTATTTTCATTGACTGTCAAGGTCAAGTCATGCTGCTGTTCTAATCTTCCTTCTGTTTAATCTCCTCCAATTCAGCATCACAGGATATGTCCAAAGTAAATGCTGGGAAAAACTATACTGCTAACAGTGTGGGAAAGGGGAGTATCCCAGCATCAAGCCTGCAGTTGTGGCAGTCTTTGAAGATCCTTGTTTTCATGGTTGCTGGTATCATTTGTATGGGAGGCATGAGAGGAACATGGAGTGCCAGCAGAAACAGCAAGTATAAAGTGAAGAGGTGACTGGTGGATGAGTCAGACCAGGAGTGGTGTTGGAAGAAAGCAAGAACTGCAGTGTTTTGTTTTATTTGGTTTTGTACTAGTTTGTTTAACAAGTTTAACATTAAGCCTCAAGCTTTTGTACTTGAGGCTTAATGAAATAGCAGCAATGGAGGGCGCAGGCAGGCAGGGGATAACAGCAGCAAGGCCAAAGGTAAGCTGATATGGCTAAGGCAGCAGTAACTGCCCTGTGACCCCAGAGCCACACATGGATTTCCAGCAGTTCCTATGTAACTCCTGTTCTATGGTGCCTGGGGCCAGCACAGCCTAGCTGTGATCATAAACCTCATCTGTGGGAGCAAGCAAGTATGCAGCTGCTGAGGTTGGTATCATCAGATCATCCAGAGGCCAGCTGGGTACCTAAGACAGGTTTGACTGGCAAGAAGGGGGTGAGGTCCTTGGAACCATGCGTTTCTTTTCCAGGTAAAATCTGTTGGAGATCTCCATCCATCACCTCTCTGTGGTGTCATCATATGGCTGCTGGAGACAATTTGTCAACAGATACTCTAGTAAGGTCAGGAAGTTTGGGTTCCCTGGAATTGCAAGACAGGAAGTAGAGGAGATAGCTGTCGTTTTCTTGAAGGAGACTAACCTGTGTGACAAGTTCAATTGATGTGTTCCAATGAATCCTGAAGTCTGAGATGGGATACACCTGTGAGATGAGGGGCGGTTTTAGCATTTCTAGTCCTGAATATCTGACCACTGTATATACTCCCACGGCTGCTGAGATAGTTTGGTTTTCATCTCTATGCATCTTGTAGGGCTGTGGTTCCCCACCTGCGAGCAGAAATTGTGTCTTGTTGGATAGACAAGTGTGTGGGCTGTGAGTGGGCTTTTGTTCAACTCGCCAAGGAGAGGTTTATGCTGGTTTTAGCCTTCTGCAGGAGAACAGGCATCATACAGCACAGCATACTGGTTACCCTGCCCAATCTACAAAAATGGTTTTGGTAAAAAAGAACTAGCAAATTGAGGGGGGAAGGGGAAGGCGTTACTAGAACCAGTGTTTGTCATGATGTGTATGTGGTGTTTGAGATGTAGTATGAGGGCCTTGAACACAGACTTGAGATTCCCATCAAATTGCAGTCTGGGTTTTACTAGAGCAGTCCCACTGAGTTAACCTGAGAAGTAAAGGTAAATAAATAAAAGTCTATATTTTATGGTAGAATTTAGTGGCCTCCTTTTCCTTCTCTTGAAACATGATAAGTTTCTTAATCATGTACAATTTTCTTTTCATCTGAATTATAAGCAGCTACAAAAATAAGGTATGTAAAATGTCAGCAGGAGACTGACCTTTTTGAAACTTCTAAATAGCCATTCTAACTTTAAATCTGAAAATATAGGTCTAAGTTTAAATGCTGGCTCCAGGCAAACTGTTTGAATTGTTCAACTGTCTAAAAATATACTTAAAAGCTGCATATGAGGAGACAAGAAGCTGATGTAGAAGCAGAGGAAGAGACAGAATGTCAGAGCCTTCAGGAAGCACTAGCACAAAGACTTCACAGATGTTCCTTTCAAATAACCCCTCACCTGCCTGTGCTTGGTGCAGATATTCGTGTGCAAGGAGCATACTGAATTCTTCCTTGCAAGTTACATAAAGAGAAGTAAGCTAAAAATTACATTTTGTGACCAGGAGACCTAGAGGCAATGAAGAGGAGAAAGATACAAAATATTAGAATTTAAGAAGGCAATTTGCTTCAGATAATCTTTCTAGTAAGCAACTAGGGACAAAAAAAAAACCAACAAAAAACAAACAAAACAAAACAAAAAAACCCCAACCAACCAAAAAAAAATAATGCTATAGCCCCTAAACACAGAAGACCTTGCAAACTCCTTAGCTTTTTCCTTGCACACATGAGATAGCAAGACTTTTTTCTTGAGTGCTGGGTCTGCCAGATCAGGAAGAGAGGAAGATAAAAGCAGGAGATTGCAACAGTGACTGAAGGGACAAGGCTGATCAAATGGGCTCTTGAATTTTGTTCTCTGAGGCGAAGAAGATTTTGCAAGGCAGATCACCTGATTCCTTGCTCCATGCAATCTCTTTTCATTCAGTCAGCGGAGGCTGGAGGTAGTTTATGTTTCTTTATAAATGGCTTTGAAAGATTTCTGATCTTCTTTTAATTGGGTTACCATCCTGTCTTTCCCTGCTGTTCTGTGTGAAATGCTGCTTTGTGACATACATTTCCTCTTCCTTTCTGTACAAAAGCAAAGGATGAAGATCAAGTTATTTCTGAATAACAATGTCTAGACTCTATTGCTGGACTTCATCCAAAAATGTTTAAACAGGTCATAGCCTAAGATGGTGTAAACTGGCACAGCTGCACTGGCTTTGTTCTAGTTATTCTGACTAAGGTAGGTGAGGATGTAGCACATGTTAACCAGGCCCTTCTTGGTCCCTATGTTCTGACAAAGACTTTTCTGATATTTACTCAGGCTTATTCATTTTGGGGTATACTGAGTGATGCTTTAATGTGAGAAATTTTGAACTGGCTTTAAGTGCATGACCCAGTGTCTAGACTATTGCTGGCACTTAATCTTCTGCCTTCCATATGGGCATTGTCTTTGTACATTTTTTAACATTTTACTGCTGTTCCTGCCTGTGTGTTGGACTGTGTACTCATTTGAATGTACACTTTAAGGAATGAACATAGGGGTGGCTCAGAATTGCAGAGAGATTGCTGTAAATGCACCGTATTACTTCTTTATGCCTTCTCTTTTGCTTCCTCCTTCCACCATCCTCAACAACCTTTGGTTTGGAGACAACAGCATCAACAAGTCGTTATGAGTCACCTAATCTGAGAAGAAATACTCATAATCACCTGTTCTGTCATCACTAACTATAGAAGAAACAAAACACTGTCAAGATTGACTGCCATACTTTTGTAAATATTCTGGTCTTGCTGTTTGCCTGCTGTTGAAATGAGATAGACATTGGGCTGTAGAGAGATGGGCCCAACCCCTTTGCCCAGAGTTTTACAATGACTCCTCTCATCTCAATATGTGTTCATTGCCGGCATCATGCAGGTCTCAGCACGCTGCACTTCATCACAGCCTTGCTAACTCCACTTCAATCAGAGGAAGAAATCCTTTCCTTGTTAGCTTTGGAAAGATTTGGGTTCTGTTTGAATGCATTTAATATTAAAACAAAAAATATATAGAGAGGTGAGACAAAATTGTTGCTGACACAGAGCTGGAAAGGAGTGTGTTATCTCAAGACACCCAAAGGCACTTTGTTCAGAAAGATTCAAAATGCAAATTTCTTAATCTTGATTGCATTCCAGATGATGGTCCTGGTTAAGCAGTTGAGTATGTCTTAACCCTGCGAACTGCTGAAAATGCAGGAAATAGTGAATAAAAGCCAGCAAAGACCAGCAGTTACCTTGTTGCATGGGGTTTGAAGTGGGAAAGGGCCACCTGTGGCCTTACTGCGTGGGAACTGGAAGCAGAATCCTGTGAGGTGGCAGGGGCAGGCTGTGGCAGGGGAGGGCTGCTGGTCAGCTCAGGCATGAGGGACAGAAGGAAATGACCAGGCTACCATTGCCTCAGCAGTTTTAATTGTGCAGGTTTCTCTCTCTTTTTAATGTCTAATTTAGCAAAACAGCTTCTGAGGGCCAAGGCACCCCAAGAAAGCTTGCCTCTGTATTAATGGATTTAGGGGGTTTGCCCTTTGACTACCTAACTCTTTTAATGGAAGGAGAAATATTCTTTGGAAAGTCAGTGATCATTTAGACAGATTGAGTTAATAATACTCCTGTTCACAGGAAAGCCTTATGGAGGCAGGGAAGTGATGGATCCCTCTCTGTGCTCTCTCATAGCCTAATAGATAATGTGATGAAACTTGAGGGTATTTTTTTCAACTATCTATAAATAATAATGCCTGGGAAAAGACATCTGAGACATGGTCTGTAGTTTAACTGCTGATACTTTTATAGTGAGGTATAAAAAAAGATTTTGAGTCCAATTTGTTCCCCACCAACCACCACAGCTTCCAGATCACCCTCCTTTTCTCAGAGCACAATCCTTTAGAAGGTAATTGCTCACAGGCATGTTCCTGACTTGGCTTTTCTCTCTCTGCTGTATCTCTAGGGCGCCTCACTCCTCGCTAGTGCCACCACACAGTATGTCTAGGAGACCAGAACCTGTATCTCTCTGTTCACCACCCTGTTTGAACTTCACACCCCTGCTGCAGCTGGGCCTGTCCTGTCTTGCTGCTGCCAACCTACTCACCGCGCCTTTGTCCCAGTCCTCCCCTCCTCTGTCTCCGAACTGCCTTCTCCTGTCACGCACACACCCTCTCAGCTGTGCCAGATGCCTCAGCCCCTATTTTATAGTCAGAAGGTTGAGACTTGGGTTTCTTTGGGGTTTTCCTGCCTCACAATGGGGACAGGGAAAAAGGATTGCACAAAGCTTCCTGATGATATGTTAGAAGGAGCAAGAAGTGCCTGGACCATCTCCAGAAGGCAGAAGCCCTCCGCATCCCGGCTTTTGGAGCAGGGCAACATGTGGGGCTCCAGCTCAGTGTCTGCTGCATGTTCCTTTGAGCCCACCAGCTTGCAGATGGAAGGGGGCAGGGAAACCCTTAGAATTCTTAGAAAAACTCAGAATTCCCTGCTTTCCATGCTGGCTCTAATTTGATGGTGCAGCTCACTTCAGTGTGCAGAGTACCCCCTTGTGTTCTGACATTAAAGGGGAAAAAGCAATCATTTGAGGGTATCTGTGGCATAACTCAAGCTATAGTTCCTGCCCGTTTTTTTTACAGAGTAACTTCATTTCTTATAAGTTGTTCATGAGTAGAGCACATTTTTCTGCTCTTTGTTTTTGGATTGTTGGTTTTCTTTAATTTCTTAAATTTTGATTATTTTCTATTAATTCTCTCCTTGATATTTGTGAAAGAGTGGTTACAAGCATTTGGCAATCAACTACTGAGTATATAGAGCTACACTAGGTTTAAATTTCACCTAATTATGACCTGAGACATTTAATTTGACTCTTATTCAGTCTGTTCATGGAGCCTCAGAAGTTTAAGCAAACCTTAAAATCAACTGATGGTTGAAAATGAAGGCATTAAGTTGCTTGGGAGCTCAGGTCAGTGCTCCTGTGCATTCCCAGTGGTATTGATAGGAAGTCAATACACTCCAATCTATGTCTAATGAACCTGGGCAGCAGTGGGATCTGGGAAGAAGAGGAAGATTCTCCCCTTTAGCCTAGTGGCAACCTGAGGGTATGGGCCCAGAGCTCCCACTTCCTTGAAGAGTGTCTTAACTATGCCCATGTATACACAGGGAGCAATGTTTTCCAGGTGTCTGCTTTGGCAGGATACTGGCTTTTAGGTTTGTAGTGCTCTGTAATATATGCGGAAAATTATCTGTGAACATTCCTGGCAAACAAATCTGTGTGTGAAAATATCCTCAGGAAGTAAGTTACAATTCTTTGTGCAGCTCCTGGCACGATGGGATATGAGGCTCTAATCAATACTCTGTAATCAATACTCTGGGTCAATATCACAGCAGGTATGCACCAATGATATATCTTCTCATCATCCTGCAGCAGGAATCACTGTTACCGCACTGACGCACTGTGTGTGTTGAAGAAAGAAAGATCTGGGTCTGGAAAATATTTCTCTTGGGTGTTAGATGAAATGGTACAAGAGTTTTATAGTAAAGTCTATAAAGCATAGCAAAAAAAAAAAATCCTAGTCATCTGAACTGACCACTATATTCTTGGTATTTTTATATGTTTTAAATAGTATTCTACATGGTAGGTTCAAAGTGTAATTCTTTTTGCTTCAGTTCTCCTTCAGTTGTCTCAGCAAATTAATTGCTTCAACCCTCTTTCCCCACACACAGAAAACATGTTTTTATAGACACTGTCTTTCATTAGCTAAAAGCCAGGGTATGAAGCAGTTGTGCTTGGTGGGGTTTTTGAAAGATGACTCTCTCCACAAGACATATCTACCTTTGCAGTGAGCTCAATGCCTTGTAAAACTTGGCCACTCACTCAGTGCCATTGTATTCTTCCATCAGGATGTTTCAATTTGTGGCACAGGGCGGGCTTCTGGCCTCTTCAGAAGAGCACTGCAGGAAGAGGGAGCTGCAGTATATCATCTGCACTGGGTTGTGCTATTCCTAAGCTTCCAGTTCGGAGACACTGGCAGGATGAAAGGCACCGAAACCTCTCCCTGGCACTCACTCCCTGATTGTGATCATAAGGTTTCAGATTGCGAAGGAAGCAGGATGGTTTTTCAGGGGGATACTGTGGCGCTTAAGACGCCTCCAACACCTCTGCTCTCTGCAGATTTGGGATTTCCTACAGTAGGAAGATGATGATCCTGTTCCCTCCGAGGTAAGCCATCACAGTGGGCAGCACGTGGTACAGGGACGGTCAGTTCTGGCTGGTGTCCTTTAGCTAGTCCCTCTGGGAGACCTCCCACTGCAGCAGGCAAAGGCTGGAAACAACCCATTAGCCTCTCGCTTGTGTTTCCACTCCTGCAGGAGTGCAAATTCCTTTTGCCCTGACCCAGGATAAACACACCTGTGTTCTCTTCTTGCCATAGCATTTTATTTTGCCCCAGTGAATAAGAGCAAAACAGAAGAGAGAGCTTTGTGGTTCAGGAAACTGACAGTTATTAAAAGTAAATTTTACAAGAAGGCAAGCCAGAGGAAGGGGATTTCTGACAAATCCCTGAAATGTATGGAATGTTTTGTTTTGTTTTGTTTTTCATATGGGAATAAAGCCGAGTTCAGAGTTTCTTCAATTACGTTTTGGGAGTTTCGTTATTTGAAAATAATTGTTTGTAGTTGCATTATTTTTCCTGAGCCAAGGCAACTTTGATTGAAGTAACTGGAACAAACAGGATTGCATAAGTCTGCAGAGGTTTCCAGGTACATTGGCGAGGCTTTGTACTGATTTTTATCATAACTGTGAAATTCTCACCTGACATCTGTACTGGCACATCATGTCATTTGCAGTAATGCTCACATAAGGCATTCCCACAGAACAGTCTTCAGCACGTCACTACAGAGAGGTGGGATGCAGACACTGTGAGTTTCTGCTGGACACGGATGCAGCAACAGTGAAAATAATACCCCTGATTTAGCAAAAGAAACCACAAAAGCCAGCTCAGCTTTGGGTCTACAAATGGTTCAACATAGATGACATTTTTTTACATTACTTTTGTAATTCTACAGTTGTTGTCTAGAAGCAGTGTGGGCAGATGCAAGTGAATGAAAATAACAGCTCCATGGGGCTTTTCCTAATATTTTTTTTTAATACTGCCTGCCATTTGTATTTATAACGAGTTCAAAAACTTATGGTATTATGGTCAATGCCTTTTGGATGGCTCTAGAGTTTCATATCAAAAGAACTCTTTGATAGACAAAATGCAATAATCTACTGGAGACAAGGTTACTACCTGAAATGTTTGTTTGCATGTGAAAGAAAGCCAGATTTTCAGAAATACAAGATAAAACAAAAACCTGAATGTTGGCAGTAAGAAGAGAAAAGACATCTGTGTTTAAGACATCCTGTGACTATGGAGGCAATAATTCATTGCAAACAATTGAGAGCTGCAGAAAATCACCGAAGGAGGACTGTTTGTGGTGACTTAAATCTCCTTATATTGACCCTGGAGTGCTCCCCTTGCAGGTAATATAAAAGTCCTTTGGGACATCAACTTGCAGACAGATTTACAAAAGCCTAGAAAGCCATTTTTCATCTTCCATCTGACATTCTTCTGCCTGGAATGGCATTTAGTAGTGGTCACAAAGTAATGGAGAGCCCAGTGCAACATCACTTCATCCAGGGCCACTCTGGGCTAAGGGAGGCATCCAGCCACCAGGATGGTGCTGTCCAGATGGTTTGCAGGATGGAACAGATGGCAGATTATTCTCAAGAATGGTTGGGCTTTTGGAAAGGTGAACAAGTAGCCTTGGATTTGGGGTAAACTTTTCAAAAGCGCAAAGGCCAGACACAAAAAAAAAGTTCTTAGTTGCTCTTTGCTCCTACTGATGTGCCTCACAAGGCCATATTAGGACAACCAACTGAAAAAGAAGCACTTTGGAGTCTTTGTTCCATTTCTTGGTTGTGAAACTCAAGCTGTTGGCACAGATTCTCGAAAGTTTTTGGGCATGTTGGATCCTACAGATTCCTGTGATCAGGTAACTCGGCTGCAGCTGCCTTAGAGACTTGAGCTCGAGGGCTTCCTATCACTTCTGAGAAAGCAGATTTGTACTTTTAAGAATTTTACCCATTATTTATGGAAGCAAAGAACCCTTTCAATAGAGAAGCTTCTAATTCCATAGCACAAGGCCAGTAGTGCCACCATTCCCTGGGGTGAGAGCTGCTCTCACTGTGCTGGGAGCAGCACTGAGCTCCATTCAGCAGGACAGTGGTTCTGAGCGGTCCTTCCATGTCCAACCTTCAGCAACCCCAAATCAAGGTCAGACTTCGGCACTAGAGTAGCCCTGTTGAAGGATATACCTGCCTGAGGTAACAACTGATGTTTTTCTTCCTCATTCCTGCTTATTTAAAAAGGAGGCAAGTAGTGATGAGCTTTAAAACAATTCCAAGAAGTTTGTAATTGCAAATGAGCTGTGGGAACTCTGATTTAAGTCCAATTTTTTGTTTTGTTCCACAGAACATATATCTGTTTACACCAGGAAACTAAAACATGGAGTCAACAACAGCCATCAGAATAATTCTTCAGGATATGAAGGGCAGTTTTAAATTCATCCAATGACTGGCTTCATTCACTCTTCCCCTCCCTGTGTAAATCTGAGAGACAAAGAGCTCTGAAACAGCAAGTGGGAGCTGTGTCTGCATTTGGAGACTTATGGATTTTCATTTCATTCTTCTCTGTGAGCTTGGTATAAGCCAGTCACTGGCGTTCAGTAAAGAGCAAATAATAATACACAGTAATAGCTAGTGTGGTGCCAAAACTGTAAAAATGACTGACATTTGTGGGAGCTTCCAGTGCTCGTGAAATGCTCTAGAAATGTGAGCCCTAATATGTATGACCTAATGAATGACATTTCATATTTTCTCTGATAGTTCAAAATCTTTATGTTCATACATTACTCTTAAGAGGCTGCAGCTACATCAAAATTCTTGAGGAAAGTACATGCAATGGTAGGACTGGATAATGACTTTGTGACCTGGATTCCTGCTGTGCAAGGAACATCTCACATAGGATGTCCTATGATGTTTCTTTCTTCTGAGCATAACATTCATATTTTTTTCTATTTTATAAGGTCCAAAGTCTCACGTTGCTTCTATAAAAAATACAGAACTGCTTTGTACAGAGTAGAAATAATATAGTCTGATTTTCCCTTTTATGTGAGTCTTATAACTGGATTTCCATTGCCTGAGAAGGATTGAGTAGCTCCTTCATCCCTGTCTTGTTGTGTGTCTGTCCATTCACTCTGCCTCCCTCATGGAGACATTTTTCATGAAAAATGTAGTAAGAATTTTGCATACTTGAGATAGATTTTTCTCTGAAATCAACTAGAAGATTTGGAAGAGAACTTCATGTGAAAGAGCAGTGAGAGTGCCAGTAGCATTTGCCAGGGTGCGGTGATGAGCCAGCTGGGAGCTTATGGGTCAGGATTAAATGGCAATCCAATGTGAGCAGCTGTGGTGGGTGTCTGCTCCAGATCACCTCGTTGGGAAGAAGCAGCAGACAATTGGGAGAAGCCTCATGTTTGGTTTTTGAACCACCCTGGCAGCTGCTGGGACAACACAGCAGGGCACAAGCAATAAAAGATATAACTCTCTTCCAGATGTAGGTGGTGAAGCCAGTCAAAGGAAGTTCTCTGCTCTACCTGACACTTACCAGTGTGGAAGAACTGGTAAACAGTATGAAAGTTGGAGGTAGCCTTGGTTGCAGTGATGATAAGATGAAAATGGGGCAGGGAAACTGGTGACAAAGGACATGGAAAAGGTTAAAGTGCTCAATGCCTTCTTTCCCTTGCTTTTTCAGGTAAGATTTGCCTACAAGAATACTAGGTGCCTGAAACCAGTAGGAAGGTCTGGAGGAAGGAAGATTTGCTCTTGGTGAGTAAGGATTGATTTAAGGAGCATTTTGGCAGACTAGATACATACAAGTTCATGGAATCTGATGGGACAGTCCCATGAGTACTGAGGGACCTGGTCAATGTCACAGTGAGACTACTCTCAGTTATTTTTGAAAGGCTGTGGTAACTTGAGGAAATACTTGAGGGCTGGTAGAAAGTAAATGCTACTTCTGTCTTCAACAACAAAGCGGGTAAGGAGAATCCAAGAAACTACAGGCTGATCTGCCTCACCACAGTCCCTAAGAAATGAGCAAATAATCCCAAATAATTGCACAAATTTACAAAATTTAAATCATGTTTGACCAACCCAACAGCTTGCTACAATGACATGAATGGAAAGCAGTGGATGCTGTTTAATTTACAAGACTCTTGATGTTGTATCCTGTAAAACCCTCAAGACAAAATGTTGAAGTATAGACTAGACAAGGGGACAGTGAGATGGATTGAGAACTGACTGAGCTGCTGTGCTCAGAGGCTCAAAGTCCAGCTGGAGGCCACTGAGGTGCCACACAGGTTGATACTGGGCCAGTACTGTTTAATCTCCTCATTAGTGACCTGGAGGGTGGAGCCAAAGGCACCCTCAGCATGTTTGCAGATGATAAAGAACTGGGAACAGTGACACATGGAAAGGTGGCCACCAGCCTTCTGGGCTGCATCAGACTGCATTGCCAGAAGGTCAGGAGAGGTGATCCTGCCCCTCTGCTGGGCTCCCTTGAGCATGAGAGACATGGACCTGCTGGAAAGAGTCCCACAAAAGGCCACAGAAATGATTCAGGGCCATGTAAGCAGAGGCTGAGAGTTGATTATTCAGCCTGTAGAAGAGAAGGCTGAGAGGAACTTATCAATGGTTATAAATATCTGAGTGGAGGGGAGTATGATGAGGAGGATGATGGGCCAGACACTTCTCAGTGGTGCTGCCCAGTGACACCACCAGAGAGGCAATGGGCATAAATTGAAATATAGGAAATTCTATGTGAACCAAAGAAATAACTTTTTAACTGTTCAGTGGTCAAACACTGGAGCAGGTTGCCCAGAGAGGCTGTGGAGTCTTCATCCTTGGAGGTACTAAAAACCTGACTAGATGCAGCCCTGAGCAAACTGTTTTAATTGCCCCTGCTTTGACCAGGGTTTGGACCAGGTGGTCCCCAAAAATGCTCGACTGTTCTGTGATTCTGTGGGGTGGGCACATCTGCACATTATACATGTGTGAACACAGATAATTTCACTGCATAAACTCTTCAGGAAATCAGGCTTACAAAGACAACAGAAATTCTGTGAGCTTTGTTTCAGGGGGAGTTAAAACTTTTGGTGCTTGTATGCTGAGCATTGTTCTAATCAGTCTGTGTTTAGGTTTGGGTCTTCTGTGCCATAAGGGCTACAGACCTTTTAGCATATAATATCTAGATGTGTGTTTAATGTATTTTGGTGCAAAACCTTCAAAACTAGTAGAAAATGCATAATAAATGCAACACCTCCTATGTCAAGTAAGCCAGTAGGACCAGGTTTTGATTGCCTTGCAGTGTCTCTCACCAAGTCGTTGTGTCCTAGCTCAGTGGTGTCTTGGGGCACCCATTCTGCTTAGCCTGTATTTATTCAGTAAACACACATCAGTCTGGGACCACTTGGAACAGTCACAGAAATATTGGGAAGAATCTTCCTGCTGAATATCTATCCTGTACTATAATTAAAAAAATCCCAAACAGATCCCACATTTTGTTTCTTCCCCTGGTGACCAGGCACCAGTATCTTGTTTCCATTGCTTCTTCTTTCCTCTGACAGTGCTTAAGCCCTTTTGAGCAGCAGCCCGTAGAAGGGGATGGGTGGACAGATTGTCTACTAAAACAGGTAAGTTATTTATTGTGCAATAAATAATTCAGCACAAATCATGAACTCTAGCTGGTGTGTTACCCTGAATGTCTTTAAATCAACACATATTTTGTTTGTTCAATCAGCTGCAAATATGATGCAGAACACAGAACAAGATCAAAGGCTGTGTATTATTTCACTGCATAAGTCTATAATGGAGGTATAAAGGAGAACAATTTCTCCTCTTCAGTCTATCATGTCATTGAATGTCAAGGATAGTAAATGAAGGCTCCTTCCTGATGCTGAGTAAAAGATTTAACAGGAAATTCTTGAGCTGAGGACAAGACAGAATTGTTCTGGGGAAGTGCTCTTGCTCTCCGTCACCTTCCAGGGTCTGCTGTCACCCTCCAGGATGAGCCTGGATCTTGAACCCAGTCTTATTTTGGACCAGTTAGTGCAGCTGAGACAGATAAGCTTAGATAGCGGAAACACGGATGTTATAATTGCTCTCTTGCTGTGACACATTTGATTCCTATTATTTGTAGTATGCTGGTTAGGGTCTGAGTCAAGGAAACATTTGACCCTGAGCCTTGTTCACTCAAATTCAAAAGGGCATTTTAGAACTTTGCGCACTAAAGCATTTTCTTGGAGTGTGGTGGTTTTCTGAGGTAATGTGTGTAGCCAAACTAGTGGAGTTAATGGAGAAAGAACCTGTTGACTCTTGGAGTCTTGGATTCAGCTTTCTCTTTGGTAAAGCTGACAATGCTGAAAAAACCCAAGGATCCTCTAACGGGCATCACACATAGTATGTAGCCCTGGAAGGGGACAGGATTAGTTAAGCCATCACTGTTTTAACTTGGACTTCCCTGGAGTGGCAGAGATTGAGACCACCTGAATGTTTCAGAGGGCCAATAGTGAAGAATCAAGGGCAGTTCAGACAATTGTGGAGGAGGTAAAAGTCTCCTTCTCTCTGCTCTTTGGCTGAGAGCAAGCTATTATTACAGTGGTCTGGATGACTTGATGTGATGGTGGAGACTTTACCGATGATACTGGAAGACATCAGATCCCCAGAGGACTAATTTCTTCATCCCCTTCTGTTTCCATGAACCTAGTACCTGCCAGAGCATAACAGAGTTTCCTCTTTTCTGGGGAAAGGGAAGATGCTCTGGGCTAAAGGAAGAGGACTAGCACTGTGGCAGGATGATCCACACAGGTTGCATTGTCCCAGCTCTGGATGTGAGCACAGTGGGGAGAGGGGCTCAGCTAGGCCAGGCAGCGCAGACCTGCAGTACTGTTGCTACATCTGGAGCTGCAGAGCTTACCACTAGAGCTTTCCACCAGTACCTGGTGTTGCTTCTGCAGTTCTAGGACCTACTTAAAGGGTGGCAGTATCAACCACCAGGCTCTTTGCAGAAACACCATTCCTGCTACCAGGATGCGCCATTTCTCAGAAAGTGTCTCTATAGATGGTTCACAGGAGTCCTGCCCTACTCAGGAGCAAGGCTTTCAACCCCTCTGCAACAGCACTCTGGCCTTTCTACTCTGTATGAAGTGGTGTGGTGAGTTCACCATCTCACCCATGTGCATATTGCTGCTCATACCAAGAGACCCAGTTAGCAACACGCAGCCAGGACCAGCCATGGTAACAGCGGGTGTACAGTGACCTACTTTTAACGCAGTTTATGTAGCCTTTCTTACTTCTTTATGCTTGAATGGCAGAATTTGCAACAAAAGGTCAATTTATGGTAGCCTTTTATTGCAAGGTTCTTTCACTGTAGTCCAAAGTTATAATGACAAAATGCTCATCTGAGTACAATGAGAGCTGC
This sequence comes from Formicarius rufipectus, assembly GCA_013399695.1. NCBI lineage: Eukaryota > Metazoa > Chordata > Aves > Passeriformes > Formicariidae > Formicarius > Formicarius rufipectus. The sequence goes on from VXAU01001251.1 coordinate 2,146,687, forward strand.
AAAAATCAGCCCCGTTTTTTATGTAAGGCTTTAAACTTTATCTGTTTTAAACACATTTTGGTGCTAAGCTTTTTGTTGGTTTCTTTGCTCTCTTATGAGGAGAGCTTTATCACGTGCATGGAGAGCAATATGAGAATATTAATAGGAAGGCTCAGGAATTGAGTGTTTAAGTAAAATCATAAAAAATATTTGCAAATCTCAGCAAACCACCCTATTCATGGAGGGAAAAGATTCTAAATCACAGCAGCCCAGAAAAGGGAAAACTGCATTGCACAAATGAAATGGGAACCTGCCCCATGCCAAGGGAAGGCACAAAGTAAATCTGAAGTGATCCAAGCATGCAGGGTCATGAACAAGCTGAGATAAATGCAGGAGGAAGGACACTGTGACAACAGTTAGCCCAGAGGGCTGAGACACATGGCTGAGTTCCTACATGTCAACTGTGCTGCAATATCTGACTGATTCATACACCTTGCCTACGGCAGCTGGGAGGTGAAACACATTATGTTAAGCCTCAGTGGAAGAGGGTTGGGTGAAGGTGCTCTCCTTGCTACTTGTAAAGGTGTGAGAGTGCATCCCCTCAGCAGAGCTGAGAACAGCTGAGAACAGCTCTGCTAACTTGGACACCCACCACTTCTCTGGGCATCCATGGGATCCCATTCTGAAATGACCTTGACCCCTTTCTAACGAGGCTTAGCCTGTTGCAAATGGGAGCTGTGGAGTTGTGTTAGCACATACACTTTTCACCTCCAGCTCAGGGTAAGCATATGGTGGAACAGAGGGTCCCTGATACCATGTGGGACCTCCTTAGGTCCCATGCACAGGCACACATTGTGCTTGGGGAAATGCTCCAGTGTGGTACAGAGCCTTCTTGAGCTTACAGGGTGGCTTGTTATAAGTCTTGGGTGATGGCAGCCTGTGCTATGCTATCCTAGCAGGATGCCAAGGACTGTGCCCCCTTAATGAGCAGAGCCTTGTTTTCCTCTCTACTCAGCTTTCTTCAGATACCAAAAGCAGCCTTGCCAAGGTTGCTCTATGGCTTCTCCTGCTGCCAGTAATCTGGGTAATCTCTTATCTCAATTTATTTTGCTGTTTATAGCCATGACAGCTGAACCCTAGACAATGTGTAATGTGTGAGTTATGTTAGACATCGTTGAGCCAACAATGATCTGGAGCCAGGGCACTATGAGCTGTGTACAAGAGCTCAAAGCACCAGGGTTGGAAATCAGCTGTGGCAAGTGATTTGGGAAATCCCTGTGTCCCAGCTTCAATTTACTCACTCACTGCACAGTCTGCTCTTTAGGACTGATGGAAGGTTTTGCCTAGAAGCAGTTGAGTGTTACTGGTTATGAGACAGTCAGCCACAACTTCAAGCAAAAGGTTTGTTAGTCATCTTTCCTTCTATCTCATGTATCATCACAGCTGCCATCCAGGATGCCTGAAGTTGGGCTCTCTCGGTTTGAGCCTTCTCTGTCTGTGTGTTCCCAGTGCTTTGGGTTTGTGCTGGTTAGGACTCTGGCTGAAGTCAATCTCCTGCAGCAATTGGAAAAAATACAAAGAAATCATATCTTTCTTAGTTGAATTGACTCCTGCATTTTGGCAGGACTAAGGAATTCAGCCAGCTAATATTATCATTTACTTCACACAGAGCATCATCTTTTGTATGCAAACATATAGGTACAGTCCCTTTTTGAGTCTTAATTATTGGGTGGACCTAAAGATAAAGGTGATTAAAAAATTTCATCAGTCATGAACTGACATCATTGTTTGCATCAAAGAAGCAGATACACACTTCTGGAATACCATGAAATGTTAACACAGGCCATCACTGTGGAACTGGTGATGCTGATGGTCTTTTTATAATAAATAGGAGACAAGAATTCTTTTAAAGACCTGATCTTATGTTGAGCTGAACATCTCATGAGTCCTTTTCTAGGAAGAGCTCAGTACATTTCTAAATGAGCTGGCTGAAAGAATGATGAACTGTGAAGACTAGTGCCTGGATGTATGAGTTTTCTCAGATAAGTCATAACCACATCCTGAGTTAGGAAGCCATTTGTAGTCATCTTATCAAACAGCCCATGCTGTTATCAGGATATCAGCAACAGCAAGGCACGAAGCAGAGAGAGATAATGGAAAATTCTCTGAGCAACCAACTGGGAAAACAAGTAATGGGGTCCCCTAGTTCAGTGTCTTTTCCATGTAGGAGGGTCCCCCCATTGTAATGTCCCATAATAACAAATTTTTATCAGGAACTGTTTTGGGGAAATTTGTGCTTTATTCCTTCTTGCAATGCTGTTGGACGAACACTGTGATCAGGGTGGGTGTTGCATGCCTGCTGACTGTTAATCTGCATATTTTTGGGTCCCCTCACTGAAAGCTATCACCCAGGGGAAGAGAAAGGGTGGACATGAGTCTCACCCCAGTGGCAGTTGCTCCCCTTGGGAACACACTTTAACAACAGTATCAAGATTGCAGGTTCAAGGCTGTAAGAACAACAGCATGAGAACAACTGACAACAGAGGAAAACAACTGTCCCAGAAGAGCTGGAAAATACTCCTGATGAAGCTTAGGAGAAAGGGTACAATGCTGCAAGTGAAAAGCAGGCTATAGAGTGGCAGCCAGGAGGCCCTTAGCATGACATGGGCTATGGCACCTATGGCACTGCCACAACGAGGAAACTGGCACCCCAGAATGGGACCCCACAGCATCAATGTGCTGAGTAGGACATGGCCAAGAAGTAGCCAACCCTGAAAATGCCACCTTTCTCTTTGACTTAGGTATTTATCTGAAAGCCCAGATTAGATGTTAGCTGGTAGCTTGTGACATCCAGATGTGTGTCTGCAGAGCACTGATGATCCTCAGTTCATCTCATAGTCCTCCATACAGCCAAGCTGGGACCTGGCTGGGGCAGGTCATGACTTCTAAGCCATACATCCATGTCTTCTTCCTGTGAAAGCCAGAGAGTGGAAAAGAGTGGAAGTTTACTGCACACCTTGGTGTCCCCTGGTCTCACAGTCAGGATATGGCAAAGGCAATCATCCAGGATCTGCAGAAAACTCTCATACTTAACCCTAATCCTGCCCTTGGTTACAGATTACCAGTTAGCAGTTTTTTCTTTTCTTCCTGACTATTCCTGGAACAGGTAATTCCTTCTTTTTGTACAAAAACTTTCTAGTTCAAACACTTGCCCAGAGATGGCGAGACCTGGGATTCACACCCCCAGCCTGATTTCAAAGCCACTGCTTCCCTTTCTACATGAGCACCTTCACAGGTTTGCTGGAAGTCAGCTAGGGAAGGAAATGTTCTCTACACTTCCCTAGTTGTGGCTGGTCTATTGTGAAAAATGGAGTGGATCTGCAAAAGAAGACAAGCAAAAGAGATCCTGCCTCTGTAGCATGTTGTCTGGGCTCTTCCAGGATGGGGAATGAGGAGCAGTGGCTCATCCTTGCACCAGGGATCTTCTCTAATCCTGCTTCATGGTAGGAAATGTATAAATAACATTAGGAATGAGGAGCAGAGGCTTTCCTTTCCTGGTGGGAATGCCAGAGGCTCCTCACCAGTGAGAGCCCTCTTTGGTCTTTTTTCATGTAGGGTTCAGCTCCAACAGAAAGGGTAGGGAAGAGTCCACCTTGCCACCACTGTAGGTGGGGTGCTCCCAACGTTGGCAGCTGTGGACCTTCTGTTTTAGTCTCCTCTCTTGAGCTGGCAACTTCGAGACAAAGCTGAGGTGTTTGTGATGAGTCTGTACACTGGCTAGAATAACATTGCCAAGCACCTTGCTATTATCTTGCTACTTTCATTAATTACCTAATTAAAGGAGCTCATGATATGTTAATGTTAAACCTTAGCCTGATTTCTGAGGAGAACAGAAAATTGCCTTAGTTTTTCTAGTTTTGGTCTCATTAAAGCCTCATGTCATTCTCATTATAATGTGATTTTCATTACTTAATCTATTATTTACCACAGGGAGAATCTGAAATGCACAGAATATATTTACAAAGTGAACAGGCTCCTTGGGTACTAGTCTTTGAACCAATGGTTTTGTACAAGGAATTGCTTTACAAGTCTGTCTTGTGGCTACTTTTAAAAATAATACTATTTAAATACTATTTAAAACAGACATTTAAGGGATGAGTAACAAGTCTTGGCTTTGCAAATGCAGACATTAGATCACAGTGACCCTCTGCCTCCTGGGAACAACTTCCCTCTCACTTCCAAGCCATCAGATAATGTGTGCTGAGTAAAGTTAGCTTAGGTCAGAGAGCTGTTCACATACCCTGCTAATTGGTGAACTCCTCGTTTAGTGTTTTAAGGGATCTGGCACCAGGTAATGTTTCAGCTTTACTCCCCAGAGGACTCCTTGATCCAGTGGAGCTCACTTCCATTATTTTTCATTTTAAATAACAATGCTTTCTCCCCAGAAGTTTTAATACCCATGAATCCATGGTGTTTTTTTCTGTTTTATTCAGAACATAGTACCTTGACAAGCACTGTGGTTTCCCATCTCTGTCAATGGGTTCAGCAAGTGACTCAGAGTGACACATAATGAACAGTCAGCGCCGCTCCCTGCCATGTCTGGCCATTTGGAGAACTCCCTCACCACCCATACATCTTTGTGGTTTGAGAGGTCTGACAAGATTTCATCAATAGGGGAAAATTTGGGAAAGCCCAACTCTGTTTTGACATCAGCCACTGATTTAAAATGCCAAGACACAGAGAAAGCAAAGCCACAAGATACAGGAACTGCAATGCAACAGTTGTCAAGGTGAATCAAACAGCAGGGCGTTTGTAAGCTCAGTTCTCCCTTACAGTGTATCAGAAAATATATTCATGAGGATGCTGGAAGGGAAATGGCACCGGAGTTCCCTTTCTTGTGTGTACTCAGTGGATGGTCCACCGAGAGCCTTATCTCTTGCTCTCAGGAGGAGATGAGTCTATCATGCCCAAGTGGAAGATGGAAGATGCAAGAAGAACATTGAGCTCTCCATCAAGCACGTCCTCAGAGGACAGATGAGCAGGTTCAAGGTTTTTCAACAGTGTTACTGAACATGTTCCTTCACAGCCACTGTACTCTCCAGCTACTTGGCATTTGTGGTTAAATCTGTGGATGTTTGATATGCTCAGCACTGATCAGGAAGAGTTAAACAGTCTCATTTCTCCAAAGAAAACAGAGTCCCTTGTCTTCAAGGCATCACATGTTTTCAAGTCCCTCCATACATGAATATCCACCTGGAAGTCTTTTTGGATCTAGTGCTTGATGCCCTTGAACTTCACAGCTATAAACAGTGTTATGAAGCACCATGCTGTTCAATATTTGGGAAAGAACATATGCCTAGTGTTGAAATATGCACTTGAGGCATCCTTTGAAATACAAAGGAAAGGCAGGCAGCTGTTGTCCTCAAACAAAGGGAATAGGAGAGAGCAGACTAAATCATATCTGGTCTTTGCCTTCAGATCCAGCCATTCATGATGCCCTCTTTTTACTCAAAATGCAGCATGCATTGAGATTTTGCCATCTGCTCTCTTTCCTTTGAGGAAAAGTCTGCTTTGTTTTATCTCCTTTGCAAAAACTAACATCATAACGAGGAAAACACTTTCCTGTACTGGTTTGCAGTACACTAGAAGACAAAATGACCCACAAGTCCATGTCCTTGGCTAAATTTGCAGTGTCTTGGCATCTGTGTGTTTATAACATGTAAAAGGTATCATCATCAGGTGATATGTGAGATGGAGGGAGCAGCAATGCCAGAAAGCTACCTCTGTGTGCTGAAGGGTCATCTTTGTGTAGGGAGTCAGTCCTGTAAGCTTTTTAGTGTGGGAACATTAACAACTGCACACTATCTCGAGTCATTGTCTGTACTTTTATTTGGTGTCCTAAATCTGCTGCCCCTCTGGAGGAAGAAGGGATGACTTCTCTCTATCCATGGAAATCCCACCAGCAACAGTCCCAGATTACATGCTGGATGCTTGGACATCCCCACCAGGTCTGCCAAAGATTTTAAAGAGACTGTAGCCTGGAGGTATTTGGGACAGGACCCACAGCATGGAGTAGACTGGCAAGTTTTAATTGCACCCATTTGTCTGAGGATGACCTCCACCTCCTTCCTCACCCAAATTACAACAGCAAGGTAATTTCTGGTATAAAACAAACCACCTGCACTGAGGGGGCTGAAAATATAAGTTCAAGCACAAGGATAAATGGGGAAAAACAGCATGGCACAGTCATCATCAGACACAGGCCAGAATATGGAGGTGGCTCTCGAGCTGCTCCACCAGCAGATCATTGTGGTCAGCAAATTTCTCAGGTACAACAGGGCAGGGCTAAGTCTTCAGACAGATTTGAATCTCAGTCAAGTTTTTGTGGCAGAGGTCATGAAGACATCACTTCATGCTTCAAATGAACTAGAGAGAACTTACTGAGACATTTCTGTGTGATCATGCCAAATGTCCTGGGCAGAATGAGATTAAACCCACTGCCATCAGGATGAAGAAATGCAGCTGTAAAGACACATTAAAATCCTCCACACCAGTCTCTGTGGAAGAGAACTGGTACTGGGTGCAGTAAAAGGCAATCAAGTGTTAGTCCAAATGGAACTTGGGTTTCTTTTTGTAAGACCTGATCTGGTTCTGCTTTGATATAAAAAAAAAAGAATGTGTCTGATTTCCTGATTAAAATTGAGCTCCATTTGTTTTGAATGAAAATTTTCTCTGTAGAAGAATGACTCATAAACTGCAAGTCAGAAAAGAAAAGAAGAAATAATCATGAGGGAAGTGAAATAAAAAACAAAACAAAACAAAAAACAACCCAGAAGTGCTTCAGCTCTATGGTGCTGAGAGAATGAGTGTGCATCCTGTGATGCAGTTGGCTGTATGCAAGTGGCTTTCCTCCTGCGCTTTCGTCTCAGTAAAATTAGAGGTTGGAGCTCAGGAGATGTAAGTTCAGCTTTTGATTTTGCAAAGCTTCCTGTGAGGCACAGGATGAATTCTGAAATCTCTCTGGGTCTCACCTGTAAAACAGTAATAACATTCTTTGTCTATTCAAATTACTGTTTCTTCCTATGAGTTTCTACCAGGCCTTTAGTAACAGGGCCCAAATGTATAATTAGAATCTCTAGCTGCTACTGTGCTATGAATAATAATGTTTATTAATCATAATAAACATGTCAGTGCTGTCAGAGCATGTGCATGGAGCAAGTAGAGCAGTGTCTGACAATCACATCCTGCCATGTAAAGCTTGGGGTGGAAAATGAGACACATTCTGCAGGTAATGTCAAACCCAGTGCTGGCTAAAGTCTTCCTGCAGGTAATATTGGAGGAAAAGAGAAAAGGTCATGTTTGTTCTAAAAAACAATGCAGCAGTATAGCTGTGTCCCTCTCTAATGTGCCAAGATAGCTCCTTGTATTTCCAGACTGCAGTAGTGAGGAATCTGAGTAGTGTGCATCCAATCCAAAATACATATAATAACAGTCATAAATCCCAACTTATATACCAAAATTGCCTAAATTTATTCATTAAATCTTCCCCCCATCTACTCTCCTACACTTCCTCCAAGTCACTAGTTCTGTTAAGAGCTGAAGAAGGGCAGAATTCTGTCTGGTATCAGTTGCCAGTCCCTCCACCCATGTGCCAACAAGGGATGGACCAGGTTCTGTTTCTGACTCACCATACTGAGAGAAAAGTGAAATGGAAGCCCACTTAAGAGAACCTCATATTTTGCAGGCTTAAGAAGCTGATCTTATGATAAGGAACATCTCAAAGTGGGATGAGTTACCCCAAATCAGACTTCATTTGCCAGAGCGATGTAAAAAACGGAGATCATTCCAAAACCAGCTGGGGTAGGATGCACCTTTGCACATATGAAATAATTGCTGCTGCTGACAGCAGGGAGGTCAGCTCAGATTTTGGACTACTTATACTAAAACAAGACAAACAAAGCCTTTGAAACTCCTGGAGTTACTTGAGATTCCAGCTGGTGTAAAGGAGATCAGAACCTGCTTCTAGGTCCTTTGGTTGAATCTTATTGCTTGATCTATGCTGGAGATACTTGCTGCAGTTAGTCATTCTTATGTCCCGAAGAGACCTCACAGCACTTTCTATTTATCAGAAGTATCTGCTGGGAGGAATTGTCTGGTGAACCACAGGACTAGATTTGGGAACAAAAAAAAATTAAATTCTCTATATTGATAAAGAAGCTAAGCAACACAAACTCTGTAAAAAAATAAATGGTGTGCTGTGCAATGGGGACACAGTCTCCCTCCTTGCCTGACTGCCTATAGGTAATTACATATGGCTGATTTATTCTCCTCTGGAGCACACCTGATCCCTTGCTCTGGTGCAATCCATGCCTGGCCACTCCTGCCAGCACCACTGTCTAGGAGCCAGACAGGCCACAGCCACGCTGCATCTGCCAACAAGCCTTTGACTTTCACTGACAGCATCTCCTCGACCCTGCAGCCCAAGCCAGGAAACCTTGGCTCAAACTGAGGAAGGTGCATTAATGCCCATTTTTTTGTTAAATTCAAATATCAAGTGTTTGTTTTAAATGGTGAAAGGTTCTGGGCACTCAAAACCCACTGAAAAACTGTAGGATCTGAAGACCCAGTTCTCTTCTGTTCTTTCACAAATTTGAGCTTCAGAGTTGCTCCAATACGTGAACTCAGTCGACACTTCAAATGTGAGTGCCTTTGTAACTGGCACTGTCAATACCTTTGTGCCTTTCAATCATTTCATGTTTGTTCAAAACAAAACATTTTATTTGCAAAGTGTGTCTGCTCAAAGCAATTCTCCAAACTGCTCACATTGTGTGCATCACCCACACCAGGAAAACGTGTGTCTCCATATAAAAACCAATTGTGCACCTCACCTTCATAAACCTTCTGTACTCAGCTCCTCCATGGCATCAGAGAACAGTGATGTTGCGTTTGCTGCTGTCTTCTCACTGCTGCTGACAGACAGAAACAGCCACAATGAAGCAAAAGCAGCACATTTACTTAACCCACGTCCTTGCAAGTAAACAGTCCCTGGAATTTGCAGCCATGGTCATGACGAGCCAGGCTCTTAGTACACCTTGCTACTTTCCCAGCACCAGCATTTCTGCAAGGCTGGAAGTACTGTTTGGTGCAGGCAGAACAGCAAGAAAAACAAAGCTTTGCCCCAAGTCACCAGTTCAAATCAGTGGTGGAGACTAACTGATGCCAGGAGATTCCCAGTCCCTTGTTTCAGCCACAAGGCAAATCCTGTTTTCACAGTCACTTGAGGAGCTCACTAAGACCAATTAACTGTGGCATCCAAATCCTTTTTACAAGCTTTGTGGCACTATGGTTTGCCACTGAACCCACAATGATTTTCATCTAAACAATTTTTCAGCTGTGGATGTTAAAGACATAGGTGGATTGCAAAACCGCACATGGAGCATCTGTCATTGTCCCACCTTTTTCATTGTCTTTGATGTGGGAGCTGCACCACTGTGTCCTCTATATCAGTACATTATCCAACACATTCTTAAAGAGTTGCTGAACTGTCTATACTAAAGCGTGAAAATATGTCAGCTTATGTTTTATTTAGACCGAGAGCACAAATCCTTACCCTTCACTGCCTTCAGGAGAAGTGTCCATGCCCAGGAATGAAGCCATGGTTCCAGCCAAACCACATCTGATCCAGAGATGTCACCCCTGACATACAGGTTTGAAGATGCCATCTCTCAAATGCAAATGTCAAAGTGGTGGCATTCTTTCAAAACTCAGCCCCCTGCTTTTGCTAAATGTATAAAACACCTGTGAGTGTGTTTAGAAGCAGCCAAGGTGCCTCAGACCAGGCTTTGAAACAGGAAATCTGGGGTAGGGAGGAAACAATTTAGAAAAGGGTGAAGAGGGCTGAGAGGGGGAGGAACCCCCTGCCAACTGGGATAGTGGTTGGGTGCCAACACGGTATCACCACGAGATGAGATCTTTTCCTAAAATAACCTTATTTGAGGATTAGCTCTAGAACAACATCTGTTCTTGATCCTTTCCAACCTTGCTTAGCTGCCATTTGGCTCCTGCCCCCTACATGCCAAAGGCAGCAAGAGCCACACAGATGGAGTGGGAACATTGGCATTGGCACCTCCTTGCAGACCATGTTACAGGGTTAATGAATACTCAACAGCACATGTAATCAGTCTTACAGCAACATGAACCCTCTTCCTTTCAGTTCTTCAGCACAGCCTGTACCAAGAAAACACCAGACATCCCTGACATCCTTCTAAATACCATGGAAGGAGGGTCTGTTCATAAAACCCTCTTAGATCCCAGTTTTCCACTCAAATGAATAACAAGCATGAAGCACTGGGTTAGCTCCCCTCCTCTTGGAAGCATCCCCCACTTGGCCAGCAGAATGGAAGGACCCAATAAAATCTGTTTCAGACAATCTGTATGACAATAATGAGAATTTCTTCTTTTTTTTTATTTATTTTTTAATTTGCTGTTGAATAAGATTGCTTCTGGGATGCTTCTGTAGCTGTTGGCTGTGGCTAGATAGCAGGAGAAGTCCCAATAGCAGGAGTCATATGACTATGCTCTTGTGCTCTTGTGAATGGAAAATCGTGTGACTTCATAAATCACAGGAATATAAAGACCATATGCAATGTTCAGAGCTCCCACATACCCACATGAGAGTGGGCCAATGCTAGCCAGGAAATCTGAAAGTAGAATAATCTGTACTATGCGTTTTACTTTAATACTGAAAATAAGTGGAGATAGAGAAAAAAAAAAAGACAAATAAAAGAGAATGTCAAGAATAATGAAAAAAATGTATGTTCCAGGCTCAGGGAAATTATTTTGACACCAGCTTTCACATTTTTTTTATTATCACCCCTTTGGGCAAAGTCATTCAAAAGAACAAACAGAAAATCATACTGCAGACTGTGATACAGAACCTGTCTCTCTCAGCAGACTGGATGTTACAGAAGAAATAAGACTCCAGGATAAAAGGGTTATTTTAAAATATTAAAAAGATCCCAGGATCCAAGCATAGCAGAAAACACAAAGGTTGATTTAAAATATTGCTGTTTTAGTAGGTGTGGAGATTTGTGAACTCTGTTACTAAGAAGGTGATTGCCTTACCCTAACCTTACCCTAATTTTCCCCCTAATTTAATACAGGCAGATTGAACCTCCACAACCTGAGGTGATAAGCACCTGCCAGGGTCTGCTCCAGGACTCATCAGAGGTGTCCATAATGAGACCTGATTTGCTCTTGAGTGTGTCTGTCCCCTGTGGGTGCTTGAGAGACACGCACAGATAGTGCAGAGGGTGCTCTTGTGTCTGGAGCCACATGTGCTACTTCTAATCTTCACATGGAGTACCTACCTACCAGAGCAGAGTTAGAAAAGATTAGTTGGACTTCCTTTTGTAGCAGCTCTCTGCAGACAGGATGGTTCATAGCTGCCTTTCTTTGCTCTTTTCCACTGCTATTCCCATGCTGCCCTCCCAGCTCTCTCTTGAGCAAGAAATCTCTGCATGTCCTCCTGATCCTGCCAGATGCCTTTTTCTCTGTCAGCCTCTTCCTAACAAGATCCTACTCCGAGCTTCCCATTTTCTTCTACTCCTCTGTGTTTTGTTCACCCTTATAGGGTTTTTATGTTTTTTCAGCCTTCTTAGGTATATCACTGTCATGGAAGCTGTTTTACTCACCTTTGAGTTGTAACATATGAACACATACAATTAAGACCTTTGGAGCATTGGATTAGCATTCCTCCTCCCTATGGGGCTTCTTCTTTTCCCATGAAATCTGCTTTCAGACTACTTTTGGAGCTATGACCCTGGCCTGTATGAACTGAAGTAGCTCCCACATGTTTTTACAGAGGGAAGAAAATTTAAGGGACATAATCACAGAACGGTTTGGGTTGGAAGGGACCTGAAAGATCATCTAGTTCCATGCTCTCCTGCCACAGGCAAGGACACCTTCCACTAGGCCAGGTTACTCAGGATCCAACATGGCCTTGAACACTTCCAGGGATGGGGCATCCACAGCTCTGGGCAACCTGTGCCAGTTCCTACTCACTTTCACAGTAAAGAATTTCTTCCTAACATCCAATCTACATCTCCCCTCTTGCCATTTGAAGCCATCTTGCCTTGTCCTACCACTACCTGCCCTTGTAAAAAGTCTCTCTTCAGTTTTCTTGTAGGCTCCCTGTAAGTACTGGAAAGTGCTGTAAAGTCTCCCCAGAACCTTCTCTTCTCTGGAATGAACATCCCCAGCTGTCTTAACTTGTCCTCATAGGAAAGGTACTCTAAGCTCCCTGATCATCACTGTGACCCTCCTCTGAACTTGCTCCAACAGATGCATGTCCTTCTCGCCTTGGCGGACCCAGAGCTGGATGCAGGACTCCATGTGGGTTCTCATGAGGCCATCACCTCACGAGGACCAATCACCTATTAAAACTGAGAAAAATGTTCTCTAGTGGCTGTTTTGCTGGCCTGTGTCTTGGAATAACTGTTTCCACATCGTGTTCAGGCTTTCCTCATGACCTTTAGAAAGCTATTTAGGACCAATTCCTCCAGGCTCTTCAGATTCTGGAAGCCTGGGGCATAGGATGTGTCTATCTTGCAGAAATACCAGCTGGATATGCAGTCTGGCATTCATCAGAGATTGGTTTATCTTTCTTAAAATAAGTAAGGGAAGTGCTGAACTATGGTTTACGATTAACTGGTTATTTAAACCAGAGATTTCTGTTGTATCGTTACAATACTGCTGCCACTTTTTAATTGCAGTGAAGACATGCACGTGCTGTTGCTGCAGATCTACTAAGGGACGCACCCACTGAAAACTGGGAGACATGAGGGCACTCACAGAAATTACCACCAACCAAGCAGGGAGAAAAAATCTGCACGTTTGCAAATAAGATATTGCTAAACCACAAAGCAAGTCAACATTTGTTTGGCATGAAGAGCACCATAGAGCAGGCTCAAACACTGGAGCATCACACTGTGAATCTGTTGGCGTAGTCTTGGCCATGATTATGGCCCAGGGTATGCAGCACTCTCCTAAGCAAAGGTTCAGGAGTTTGTCTGGACCAGGGAGTACTAATAGTAGGAAGTTTGCAAACTTGTTTGGGTATTTGGAAGTGAAGCTAAAAGAAGGGAAATGGCCAGAGGATGCCAGCTGGCCCCAGGACCAGTGAGCACCAGTTCATTAGCACAGGTGCATCCAGGGGGGTCACCAACAGCCCCAAGACACATCAGTCACCTGGCACTCACTTGTTCTGGGCTGTAATTTTTTTATGCCCTAGAGCAGCCGGCACCTCCACAGAGTCAAGACATCTCTGTTCCAACAAGTCTCTGTTAAGGTGTAAAGGAAGTGTAGCTGGGCCAAGGATGGAGGATGAGACACAGAAGGATATCACAAACCTCTGAATTCTCAGCCTAAGTGTTGACATACTTCAGGTGAAAAGAAGTGTTGGTGCACATGGTGTGGACAAAGCCATATAAAAACAGCCCAATGAACACAACGAGGAAGAATATTAAAGAGTATCAATGAGTCTTTCTGTCAAGTCCATCACAGTTTCAAGATGACTGTGGCCTGCACAAATAGACTGAAGGAGCAGAGGGATAAGAGTGTTTTTCATCCAGTTGACGACATGAGCTGTGAGAAGATCTACCAGGTCAAGCTTTGCGTATTTGATTGGAAGAAAATCTCTGTGAAACTTGACGATGTTTAGACATGAGCTTGGTCTACAGAGACACTTCTGGTCTTGCCCTCAAGTCATAACTCATAGTGCCCTAAAGAATTGTGATTCTGGCTCTTCTCCCCACCTCAGTGCCTGTGTCCCCATTTTATCACTATATTACAGTCCCTCATCTGAAAGGTACCTAAAATCAAGATACACTTGAATTCTCATGGCCAAGGCCTCATATTTTGACTTGGATTAAAATGTCCTCATAAACAGAACTAATTCTGGCCTTATTTTCTAGCAGAAATGTCACTGAGGTGTGTCTCTTAGGCACACCTCAGGGTACAAGGGATCTATGTAATAATCTGTACAATAGAGGACCTCTGAACTTACAGCACTGGCTGAGCATGGAGAAGAATCTTCAGAATGAAGCCTCTGATCTGCACACTGATGATGGCCCAGGGAAAACTGAATGGACTCAGAAACCTTTATCAAGGCTCACAGTAAAGAGACAATGAGAAGGAAGATTCATATAGCAAGAATAAACTTTACCAAGAAAATCAACCCTTCCAGCAAAAGACACTTTTTGGGAGAGCATGGACTTGACATTCAAACAAAATATCTTGTGAAAAATTGTTATGAAAGGATGCATCTGGTGTTTGAAATACCTGGTCTTGCTGTGCTTTCACCAACTGTTGGGCTGTGTTAAGTACTTTGCTTGGTTAAGTCAACATGATTGTCCTTGTAACACCGGCCTGACTCAATGGGACAAACCAGCAAACCAGCACACAAGAGAACCAAGCTTTGTGACCAGCAGCAAAGTGACACTTAGACCTGAAGGGGGACATGGAAATGGAAACAGTATAAATTTGAGGATAAAAAAAGTCAGGATAAACTCACATGACTGTGTTCTCAGAGTCCTGTTTGGGGTTTGTGATGGTTAACTCTAGCCCTGATTTCTGTGTGGAGACATGATCCAGAAGAGAAATTCCAGTTTTGAAGTGCATCCCCATGAGGAATGCATGAACTTTTCAACTTAGCACTGGTTTCCAAACATTAACTGCAAGTTTGCAATTTTTCTTCAGAACCAAAGGAAAACAGTGAAACAGAATTTGCACAAAAAATGTGTTCAGGTTATCAGTGTAGAGCAGGACTAAGATGGAGTTCTTGAACCCCACACTCACAATGTGAATGATATTCACATTACATTAATAGTGAAGGGAAATGAAGAAGTAGAGGAAAAAATAATCTCTCTGCATCAGTGTGTAACTGTGCTATATTTCATAGATGAATGATAATGCTTAATGGCTTAGAATAAAGTGAGGAACTCAGGGTCTCCATTGACTGTCACCATTTAGGACTGCAGTGCTATATTTTTGATATAATTCAAATCTTTGAAGGTCTAATTCACTTGTGCTTCAGCCTCTGAAGTAAGAAGGAGCATGAGCGGGGTCACAGACAGAGTGAGAGCAAGTCAGTGAATTTAAAAGAAAAATAATATCAGTAGATCAGAACATGGTGTCAGTCTAAGACCCTTAAGGGTGACTCCTCTCTTTGCAGCACTTGGGCTGAGGATTCATAGATGTAAACTGCTTTGAGATTTCAATGGGAGAGGAAAGCAAGTGTGAAACACTGTTATTTGCACTAAGTAATTGCATACAGAAAATCCAAGAATCAGATGTTTGTTCTAAATTCACAAATCTATTCCCTTAATGATCTCTTTTCAAGCCTTTCGAGCTATAAATAGACCTGTAAGTATAAGAGCTGGAAATAAGTCACCAGCACTGTGACTGAGTATTGTGAGAAAGGTATTTTGGACTGGGGGAAGGGTCTAGGTTAAATCAGCATGGGGCAGACATGCTGAAACCAGCCTGTGCCTATTGGGAAGGAGGCTGTGGGCTGGGATCCACTGAGGGGATGAGGCAAGGAATGAAGGGAATAGGGAAGAAAAGCAACCCAAAATCAGGGGGACCAATATGATACATACCAAATGTTAAGGTTTTTGAAAATAAACAGAGATAACTACGAAAGGTCCATGCCTAGCTAAAAATAGTTATAGGTTACGTATACAGAAGAAAAACACAAGCACACAGACTTGTGCTGTAGGAATTTCTTTGTGCAAGTGGTGAGTGGAATGTGTTTCTCACAGCAAAAGACACTCCATCACCAGTTGCTGTCTGTGTAATAATGGCCCAGCATGGCCAAGCACCAGTGGCACGTGAGAAGCAAGTGGCTGTGATGGAAATCAGAGAAGTGGGACTTAAGGATTAATTCACTGCTGAATTAAGGATTTCTTCCTGCCCCAAAGATTTGGAAATGCTCTGCTTACCTTGCCAACTCTACAGACTCCAGGTACTGACCTGAGGACATCATTTGCTTGGAGTAAGGCAGCATCTGGAAGGAACCAGAGTGCTAAGGCATACAGCATCCCACCAGTGCTCTGTCCAGGAGCAGAGGCCAGTCTTCAGGCTTTAGACTATTTTACCTCTATTTGACTGAACCTTTGTACCTTCTTGAGGCCCCAGTTTTGGTGCTATTCATTGGGAATTTAGTAGAGACTAAAGCAGCCTTTCCCTGTTTGCAGAAATTAGTTTAGTTTCATGTTGTTCCTCACACAACAAAGAACTGAGCAACGGTATCACTAAGGATATTTTTTAATAAACTGTGTTAGCAAAAATGAGTCTAAACATTTGTAACTTCTCAGATGTATACATTTCTCTGGCCAAAAACTGACTGAAAGGGACCTTAAGACCATCCTCCTCCAGCACTGCTCACAATAGTAGAACACTGAGGTCTACAAAATGTCCTATACTCTGCACCCAGCCTGACTCCTGCTGAAGACACCAAAGTAGCTGTAGTGACATCTGCAGGAACCACTTTTGTGCTAGTCTTTGGTTCATCATCCACCTTCTCTGTCTTTCACCAACGTTTCTAGTGAAATCTGCTCTTAACTATCAGCTACCTACAGGGTTCCCTGTGCATTGCACCAGGCTTCAATCTCTCAGAGGGACAACTAAGTGTATTGCTTGTGCTAAATGATATACAAGGGGCCAGGGAGACAGGTACAGGTTATGGGAATCAGATAGCAGTGGGATAAAGTGAGTGAGTGTTTTTCCAGCTTATTTTTTTCTCTTCCTTTTCTGGCAATGACCAGTTAGGAAGACACTGACCAGGCTCTTCAGCTATTTTAATCTCAGCAGATCAGAGTTGCTTTTTTAGCCTTTCAATACAGAGAACAGAGAAGACACCTGCCCTTATAGCCTCATGCAGTTAGTCCACAGCAGAAGAGGGAATGTCTCTGAGCATCCTGCTCCTGCACAGCCAATCTGTCCCCCGTCCCACTGTGATCTTGTCCCAAAGGACACAGCCAAACCAGCCTGAGGCAGGATAAGCCTGCAGTCCCATCTTCTCCCAGAGGCTTCCCAAAGCACTGGTCTCCCCTACTAATAACTGAGGTCTGCAGGGAAACATCAGCCAGAGCCAGACAAGCTGTGAGATGGGAAACAGGCAGGTGAGGGATCTTTTGTTGCTGTCTGGGAAAGAAATGCAAGGGGAGATCTCCTCTGGGTGCCTGGCTATTGAGAGGATGGTGCTACGTGGGCAGTGAGAGACTGAGAGCAGAGGCAGACGTGGTGTGAGGAGCAGCTGCCGTTTTATCACGCTGAGCCAATGTGTTTGCACACACACCCCGATCCCTCCCGGCTCGGCTGCCGTGGGAGGCAGGTTTGGCTGAAAACCCGCTCCTCACTGCTGAGTCACCCCTTGCTGCTGATACACTCCCCAATTCCAGGCCCCCTCAAGGATGGTGAAATAAAGGTTCCAGAAGCACTTTTGAAAGGTAGGGTGCAGGTGAAGAAATCCATCTGAATCCTCCTAGGAATGGGAAAGAAAAAGTGGGGATATGGGAAGGGCAAAGTCATTGGACTTCACAAATTTGGGTTTGATTCTTTGGATCTAACTTTTCAATATCCAGTGCCTGGTCTCATTTGCTAAGAAGTTGAAGACTATCAATTTGGGATCCTCAGATGTTCAAGTGCCTTGGAAAATCAGGCCAATCATGCCAAAATCACTGTACGTTTAAGGAAACAAGGGCTCTGCACGTTACATTAGAAGCCTGTTGTCAATAGCCCCAGAGTTACACTCACCAGAAAGAAAATGCTTGTGATTTATCAGTCATCAGAATGCATTCATTGCTTTAGTGCTGTTGGAAAGAGGACAGAGAGTGAAACACAGTGTAGATACACATTCCTTAATGGCACTTTTAAAGTATTCCACAGTGACAATAAAATACAAAAAGAGGGAGAACAGAGCACAGCCTTCACTGAAAATGGAAGAAGGAAAAAATAATAATCACAAGAGCTTTTCACTGATGTGGGCTGTGGCATGGCACTATCTGCTGCTCAGAGCAGACTGTTTCCAAAATATACACAGCACAAATCCAGCTGAGCAAAACTTGAATAACTAGTCACGATCCCCTGGATTTAAATAGGTTGCCAACTCGCTATGGAAAGGGACACCAAACCTGGATCACTGGAATATTCCAGTTGTCCCTCAAACAAACAACCTCTGCAGTAACATTTGATTTCCACCAGTTTCCCACTGAAACTACAAAGATCTGGTCACGGTGCCCAGTGATACATGAAATTGTTGATCCCATGCTCAGGATGATTTGTTGTTAGCCCTTGAGAGAAGGATGTGACTTATCACAAAACAACGGTGAATTTCACAGGAGGGTACCAGGCTCTGTGTGGCTGTGATTGAGAGGTCAGCACTGAGCAGACAATGTTTTGTATGGTCCTGGAAATGTTTAGGGACTGCATTACAGAAAGGTGAAATTCAGGCATCAAAGAAGTTGATTCCAAAACTCCTGTTGACTTCACCAGAGCCAAGATTTCTTCCAAAGAATCCCTATGTATTTTTTAGGTTCCTGGAACTTTGCTTTAATAGCAATGTTTTCCCCATGGAACTAGAAATAGAGAAGGGGAAAATGGGAAGTGAAAGTATGTGGGAGAAAGAGGAATAAAAGCTTCCCTCCCCCATCTCTTTCATGGGAAGAAGTTCCTGATTGCCCTCAGGCAACCACATCTCCCTGTTCTTCTCTATCTTTTGCTCCTACAGATCTCATCCCTTCAGAGTAAAGGAGCCCACAGGCAGCCTGAACCTGGTAATGCTCCACCACTAGCACTTCTTACTCAGCAGGATCAGCCAAGATCCTCAACAATACCCTGCTTTATTGTTCACCTTTATTCTTAGTTTTAAAAGGTTGACAAGACTGAAATGTGATCGCTTCACTGCACCCACAAAGTGAAGAAAAGACAATGAATTCTTTCTAATGAGTCCTGCTGAAGGTCCAGCTTGCAAATGGACTGCAGTGGGGCTTTAGCTGAGGCATCCAACTAAGACAGGTCACCAAGTCCCCCAGTGTGTTGCAGGCAGTCAGTGCTGAAGAGGGAGAGGGAAGAAACATGAAAAGCTGTATCTATGATAGTCTGTTTCACATGAATATCTTACCTTTAATCACAAATAGTCAGAGTCTGACCTAGTCTCCAAGCAGGAAACTTTCTTCTGTTTTCCAAAACAGTATTGATTAAAAACTGTCATTAGACAGCCTTGCCAACTATAGAATTGGCAAGATTGCTTTGATTTGATTCCAGTGAAAATCTACAGGCAGGCTGTCCACAGCTAAACTTCACATTAAAAAAAAAAAAAAAAAAAAAAGGCAATTTTCTTATTTTTGTGAAAGATATTTGCTATTTCAGTTACACAAATGGAAGTGGGAGGATGTGGTGCCTGGAGTTTCAGAAGAGGTTTTGTCAAGAAATCACTCCTTGGAGAAAGCTGTATGCAGCAGTGCACCTCGCTCTCATTTTTTAATTTCCGCTCCCCCCCAGGAAATCATCATTCCCACAGTGTGGGGAAGGAGGTTGTGCTGCAAAGAGAGCCACTGCTCGCAGCAGGCTCCTGCACACACACCGCAGCAGGTGAGGAGCAGCATGTCTGTCACTGTGACCAGATCCCACCAGCCAGCTGATGGTGATTTCCTGCTTCTGGGACAGGCTGGAGCAATTGGTCTGTAATCTGATTGAATTTTGGCCAGAATGCAGCCCCGGAGACTCACTGCTGAACCCTTTCACGTTGACAGCTGGCAACAATTTGTGGACCGCAGGCACGGCTGCCGAGCTCTGTGCTCAGAGGGGGATGTAGGCTTCTGCAGAGCCTGCCAATGTGAGAGACACCTGCTCCTGCCTCCCAGCTCCCACCTGGAGATAAAAGCCTCGGTCTCCCTCAAGACAGAAATTTTCCTATCACTTGTGAAATGCACGAGCCCCCAGCAAATAAACTGTCCCTCTTTCTTCTCTCCTTCTCTATTTTGACCATTGCAAAAAGTAACTTGATGAAAACCTGCTTTAGTTTCAAGGACTAAGTTAAGCTCAAAGAGCCTTGCTCCAGATCAAGGCATGGACATTAGATCAATTAAATCAATGCAGTGTCATATCTGCAAAATCCTCATTATCAGATTTCACATACAATATGCCGTTATCACAACAGACAGTTCCTCCTCCCAGCACTGTCAGTGGGAGCCTTGCTGCTAGCATCAATAGAAAGTGCACAGAATTCTGAAGAAATAAAACAGCAACCTGGCAGAACAAGACTCAGACATTACACAGACTGCAATGGTATAAATAACCACCCATATCTTGAAAAATTAATGCTCCAAAAGCTCTGTTTTATTGGGATATCAGGGAGACAAGCTGATGTAGTGTTTCAAAGAGCTTATGCTGCAGCAGCAGTGCATGTAATGTGCCCTCTGTATATGGTCCACATGGGAGCAGGAGGACAAGCCTTCATACAACAGCATGGCACAGACACAAACCACCATTCCTCCTTGGCACACACAGCTTCTTGCCTGAGATGGAGGGATGGGATGGAGAAGGAAAAGCAAGCCCAATGAATGACCACAGTGAGAGAGAAATAACAAAATCTGGAAGCATATTTCCTATTTTTTCTTTGGTACCACTATCTTAGATTGCATTGGCAATCAATGAGTGATTAATGCAAGGGAGTATTATTGTGCTCCTTGTAAAATTACTTCATCCAGCTACATTAAAATAAATTCATAAATAGAAATGGTGGAACGGAATATATTTATTTCACTAGTCCTGATAAATATTTTAAATGCATTGCTTGCCATCTTTGCATTTACTTTATTACTTGGAAAGCTCAGTACCTTTTAGAGTAAAGTTGCTGAATTCAACTGAAAGTTAAACTCTTGGCAGGTGACAGACAAACAGCTCACTGGCTTCTCATATTACCTTATTTTTAATCCACTTGTGCCACTGCAGTGCTCTGCAGTGTGTTTTGTATACAGAAATAAACCATTTACACTTTTCAGTGAAATACCCTAATTCAGCGATTTGAAAAAAAAAATCCCAAATGTACCTATACTGTCAAATTATATGCATCTGCTTAAAACATTCTTCACTCAAACATCTCCAATCACATCACACTGCCTGCCTTTGCAGCATGGGGAGGATGGGCTTTGCAATCTGCACTGAGAGGTGGGGAAGGCAAGTCAGTTCCCAGCTTCAGGAGCCCTTTGTGGGAAACACGGAAATAAAAGGTCCAGTCAGTTTGTCTGGGGCAAGTTCCAGCTCAGTTTGGTTCTGCTCAGCTGAAATATAGTTGTGTGGCACAGGGCAATGTGAAGCCTCACCTCAGAGTAGGGGAGCACCAGACTTTTAGGGCCTTCTGACAATCTTCACAAAAGTCAGCAGGGCACTGGCTTTCAAGGCTGGTGGTCTTCTGATGAAGTCCCCTGTCCTTAACCACAGAAGTGATCTGAAGTCTTCAGAGAGAGGGAAAACATCTTGGACACACTTGTTCCTCAGGAAGTTCTCAAAACTCTGTCCTATTGCCTCCCAGCTTCCCATCACTCCCTCCTCCCAAGCAGCCTCATCACTCTGACTTCACTGTACGGTTGAGCATTTGGCCCTGGCATGACTGTGGATATAGAAGAAAGATCAGAGGTTAATCACAGGTTAGTGAGGGAGGAAAAAGAGGTGGCTTGAGTTGAAAATGGGGATGATGTCTCCCCAGACCAGCCATTGTCACAGTCCTTCCACTGGCTAGAGCACTTCCAGAAACACTGTTATTTTTATTACCTCAAGGAGAAAAGCATCAGCCAAAGAGCACAGGGCAGGGCTGTCAGAACTAATCTCCTTTTACCTTCCCCCTTCTTTAGGAAAAGAATGTCTCTTGAATTCTCATAATTGTCTTTACTGCATTTTTTTTTTAATTTTAAGGAATTGTCAGGCTCCAAAGTTGCATTTTTATGTATCACAGAATAAAGCTGCATTGTTTCCCCTTGCTTCTGCGTTACTCACTTTGCCCTAAAAATCCTCCTGAGTGAATTATGATGTTTATCACTCTGCCTTGCAGTATTTTCTTCCCACTTATCTGAACAATCTGCAAGAAAACCTGTCAGTAATGGTCTCTTCTGTCATGCATGGCTGGATGACTAGTGGGCCTGTTCACTTCATCCCACCAAACACCAAGCCAAAACCACACTGTCTGCCCCACTGGACAGACACCACCATAGCTCTGGTGTAGCTCACAGGGCTGGCCAGTCCCTCCGAGCCTGTAGCCCCTCTGAGCCTGCAGCAGCATTCTAACAAAGATAGAAAACCAAGGAAGAGTATTTTAGTCTGAATGATTCACTTCAGGACACACGAAAGTGGCATGGAGGAGCAGAGAACCAAGTCTGCAGCTCCACATGGCTCAGAGCAGAACGGAGCACAGGGATTTTATTCAGAGCGGTCAGCAATGCACCAGGTTCAACCATGGAGTCTCCAGTCCAGGCAGCTCTTCTCCTGGTACTGCCAAGGGAGGCAAGGGAGTACAGCACTGTGCTTCATCCTGCTGCAGGATGCTGGGTCTTCTACAGGCCTTGTGCTGTCACACAAAGCAAACAAGGAGAAGGAAGTTTTCCTTCTCAGATCCTCTGCTAGTGTCCTCTTTACTGATATTTCTAGATAAACCTTTATATCTGTTAATTTTTTAAGAGAAAAATCTAGATTTACCAATCTAATTTGGTCCTAGTGAAATTTTAGGGGCAATAAGGGTTTGCTTTTTGGCTNAAGGTTGGAAAATACATCCAATATCATTGAGTCAACCCTGTGACTGAACACCACTCTGACAAGTAGACCATGGCACTAAGTGCCACGTCCAGTCATTTCTTGAACAACTCCAGGGATAATGACTCCACCACCTCCCTGGGTAGGCTGCTCCAATGCTTAACCACCCTTTCAGGGAAGTTCTTCCTGATGTCCAACCTGAACCTCTCCTGTCACAGTCTGAGGCCATTTCCTCTTGCTCTGGGCTCCCATCCTTAGCTCATAAATTGAGCTCCCTACTCTCCATGGACATACTATTGTGCTCATGGTTAGAGGCGCAAGGAAAGCAGGGAATGGAGGTGGCACATTTCTCTTCTCTCGAGGACAGCATATGATTGAAATGTGTCAGGATTTCTGAGTTAAAGCAGCATAATGAGATGTCAGGGAAGGTGAGCAGAAGGGGAATATTAATGCAACAGATTTCCCTGGGAAACACTGTTTTCCAGAAAAATCATTGGAGGAAAATGCTATTCCATAATGTTTCATTTGTTTGGGGTTTTTTTAATTCTCCAAGGCAGGATGTAGGGCAGAGCAGAGACCAGGGGAATGGCAGCCCCGACGCCGAGCCAGCACTGCAGCAGAGCTGATGGACTATCTAGGTCAGCATGCAGCAGCAATTCTTCGCAGATGACTGAGACCGACAGGGCCGAAGGCCAGCCTTGGTGGGAGAGCCAAGGACTCCTTTGGCAACTGAAGGGCGTAAAATCAGCTCCCCCTTTCAGGCAGCATTTGCAGGAGGGACCCCCACGCCGCAGCCTCCATCAGCTGGAACTAACACCCGTCGGCTCTGCTCACCCGGCCCTGCTCAGCAGAGCACAGGCTGGGAAATCAGCGTTGCCATGGGATGCAGATACAAAAGGCCAAAAGATGTGGATGTCAACCAAGTACCCAGATATACAGGGAGGATATTTTCAGCCCTCAAACTAAAACTGATGTGGAAGCTCTTCTCTAAGAAACAACACTTTGCTTTCTCATGCATGAGAGCAATGTCAAATGTTATCCAAATTTTTTATATTTCGTATGTCCTCACTTATCTTTGAAGGCTTTTGTATTTCACACAGGTTTTAGGAAGAGCTCATGCACTCAAACACTTGGCTACTTTTTCCAAATATCCTGCTTGGCCTAATGAGATACATTACTTCTGCTGACAGCCTTAGTGCCCTCAGAAGACATACAGCTCTGGAGACCCAGTGGGCATGCACAGATCATGTATCATGGGATCTTTCTCCCTTCTGCTTCTGTGCCTCAACCCACTGGGACAGGAGCATGAAAGGATCAGTGCTTCCCCTATATAACATCCCTGAGCATCAATAAGACTGGCAGCTGCCTCTCAAGATTTGTGTTAAACCCTTCTTTAGAGGTTGATTCACACAGCCACAGCCTTCAAAGTCAAAAGACACTGTTAGATCATCCTGTCGGGCAGCAGAGATCATCAGGGTTTGTGTTGATTTTTGTTTTGTTAAAACATGTCCTTCAAAAAGACACAGTCCACTCTTGATTAGATAGCCACAGCAGTGGAAAGATTCCCCTGTACTGACGGAACTTTAGAAAGTCATTCACGAGGTTTATCCTCAGTTGTTGAAAGTACCAGGAGACTCTTCCTGGTGATCTTGATTGCTGGCAGAAGAGTACATCAAATTTTGTGCTCAGGAGCTAAACTTGCAAAAAGTGATGCCAGCCAGCTGACTAACCTGCCTTGCCACTGAAGATTTAAAGACATATGATAGATGAAGTGCCCAAGTTTCAGTAGGAATAATAGAAAAGGATAGCACCAGAATAAATGTTCCTGTTTCTAGAAAAATACATCTGCTTCTGCATATGCTGAAAAAGGAGGGTGGACATTAATGTAAGGATTTTGAGGCAGGAACCATCTATTACAGATATTTAGGATGACAGCTATCACATTATAGGTGTTTCTCTAATAATATTCCCCTTAATACTGGTATGCTTTGTCTGAACTAGTCAGCCTAATGCAGATCACTCCTTTGTTTCTGCCACAGCAGAACTTGCTAGAACAGCATTTTTTATTATGAACATTTCTACTTAAATCCTTCATGTTCTGATGCTGGGTAACTTTCTCTTCAAAATGGCATTATAGGGCAAAGGGTAAAAAGATCCAAAATAGAAACCAATTTAGTGAGTGAATAGTATTGCACTCTTTTTATGTGAGCACATATAGAGATAGAGCCTTTGACAAGGCATGAGGATTCCCACCAGCCTCTGATCAGTCCATGCACTTTTCTCTTGGTCCATAGAGATGACCCCATAAAAAGTGCAGGGATGACTGTGCACAGTCTGAGTGGTGCAAACAGAGATGTGTTTTCAACAGCATATAATGCACGTTTCATTGTATTTATTTAGTGGCCTTGATTAGAAAAAGATATGACTTTTGCACTTTTTCAGATTGTAGACCTGTTACACTGAAAAACTGTCTGTCCATCAGTAGATCCTGCATAGGCATATACTCATGAGGGGCTAGAGAAAATAAGAGGGCAGGAAGGACCTTCAGTAATCTCTGTATGTTTTGCATCCTGCTGAAGCTTCACACATCTACTCACTAAGAAGACAAAAATAAAGGCTATTATGTGCCCCAACAGGTTTACTGAGAGTCTTGTGGAGTTTATCCACATGGTAAAACCGGTACAAAATGTTACTAATCAAAGGCTTTCAAAGAAGATGAAAGGAAAAGGGAACAAAACTGTCATTACCCACTATTTTGACTGTTGAATCTGGACTATTCATAGTAACACACCAACTGTATCTATCCAATTGCAGTAATGAGTGATAGATGACTACTTAGCAATTAGGTTTTCCTTCCCCACCTCTGAAATTAAGGTCATAACCTTTTCTATTTACTTTTGGGATGTGGTAAATTAGAGCTTTGGCTTCAATACAAAAATTAATTAAAACAGTCACACAATGGCACCATTCATGGCTGTTCTTGTCCCTCCCTGCAGTATGTCCTCATGTCAGCTCTCTTTGGTTTTAGTCCCAAATTCCAGTACGTGCTAGTCTGCCTGTATTATTTGGATCACTAGACTAGATTTTTCTTTTTGTCCATCTTCTTTGATTCATTGGAAGGGTTCCCCTTGTTTCTAATTCTTCTGGGTTTTTTTTTTGTTTGGTTGGTTTGGGTTTTCTTTTTTAAAGAAATTGTACACTGCCAGGCTCTCAGCATGATCTGATGTCCCCAAAATGCTTTCTGGACATGGAGTTTGCCAGTAGAACTGACAAGCAGAACTTTAACCTGGACTCACAGCAGAGATCTCTACCTAACAATCTCTACTTACTGGTATCCCAGGTGTCTAGGTCTGGAAAAGAGTGTTCAAATTGTTTCAATCAGGATTTCAAGAACTAAACATAACTAAAAAGATGGGGGGGTGGGGGTTGGGAAGGCAGGGAAGAGGGAAAGAGCCTGACTATTCCACACTTACACAGAGTTGGAAGTCTGCCCATTGAAATATGCTTTATTTTTTTTTTCTAAACCATTTCTTTGTGAATGTAGTGCTTGTTTTAAAAGCTGGATTTATGAACTGGCAAAAAATAATGTTTTCTTTTATAGGAGAGAGTGTTGCATTATGTTTCACATGACCATGTCCTGAGGTGGTTCAACACACTGAGTTCTGCGTGTATCAATAAATACGAATCTCTGAGACTTCAACAATAGTGATTTACTAAAAATTATTGCTTGATGGGAAGTACAGAGGAGCTCAGATTCATTTTATATAACACCTAAAGGGAGAAATGGCCAACAAAGACTTGGACTAATAGATGTGCTGGAGATAGAGCCCAACAGGCAACTTTGATGTATATGTGTAATTATACTGAACTCAAAGTTAATGTTCCTCTGAAGATAAGAACATGAGGTATTTGCAAAAGCGACACCTATTACAGGCTTTATTTCTTCAGAGCGTTTAAGCATGTATGTAACTGCAAGTATAATCTGATTTTTTTTTTCTCTCTACTGCTTGACTACACAGATGCATTCAGGAAATTTTATCCTAGTTAATTTAGGGCATGACTTCAAGATGCATCAGCTGAACAGCTTTAAAATGTGAAAGCGAGGCCTGGCTTTGTGGAGTGAATGTGTCCACACCTGAACCTGATGTAAGTTGATGAACACAGACTGAATGAAGGTACAGTCCAACAGTTCTGTTTCTAAACTTGTATTGGCTGTAAGTGAGAAACAAGAGGGCATCTACTGGGGAATGAGCATTGGAATAGTTATACAAGCTGCCCCTTCTTTGTGAAACACAAAAAGGCAGGATCCTCCTCTAGGCCAAAATAATCTTGTAGGCTTAGTTTCCAGCTAAATGAGGTCCCTGTGTGACCCATCGTGTGGCTGCCTGAGCTCCAGTGCTGGTGACAGGGATGGCACGGGAAGGAGGCTGTGGCTGAGGAGTGAGTGTGGAAATACACTGTCCCTGCCACTGCAGACCTGCATGGGATGAAAGACCCCACATAATCTTGGCCATTTACTGAGGTTGATTATGGAAGAGTTTTAAGAGCAATAACAGGAATGTTGCTTGGAAGGAGGTGATAGACCTCAGTTCCTTTTGTGAATCCATCAGCCTGAGATGCCACATGTGAGTATGAGTATCTCACCTTCTCACTACTCGAAAATGTGGCCTCTCTGGCAGCCCTTGATATAACACACAAACCCCAATTCTCAGATTTTGTGCCCTGTGCACAGAGATACCTGGGGCAGGACTTCTTTTCCCTATTTGTTGGTGAGAAGGGAAGTGGAAGACTACTTTAGCCCCTTAAAAATAAGCATCTTGTCCTCTATGTGCCCTGAATAAATTACATCCCATGTCGAACTTCGCTGAAAATGCCTTTTTTTTTTCCTTCTGAGCAAAGCCGAAAATGAGACCGCATTGATATTTTACTGCAGAGTTGTTGCCTGTAGGTAGGCTTTAGATGGAGCTCTTCTATGGAAATCAATCCTGGTACAGCAATAACAGCTGTTATTTTGCCAGCAAGCAGCAAGCAGAAACGATTGCAGAGGTACCCCCACTACAGCAATGCTAGTTGGTAATTTAAAAACAATTTGGGACATAGAAACAGATAAAGCTAGAGAACCACAACACTGTTAATTCTCCTGTTCTGAAACCACATACTGTAAACACATGCTCATGAAAAAAAATTGAATTCTCCTTTGTCAGGTCCCCACCTCCATGTATGGCCACAGAACAGGATAATACAGATTTTTCACTAGTGATAGGGAGGGGTCACTATTTAATACTTGTGAGGCTGCTGGAACAGCTGTCTCAAATGGATTCTGTTGTGTTTGCTCCATTTTTCATCTATTCCTTTTGTCATCTTTCTGAGTTTGTTGCCTGCTATTGCACCTCTCCATCCAATTAGGCATTGCCAAGTGAGGTCATCTGCTTTCATGGACAGAGCAGGATCGTACTCTGTGAGCACCTTGAGGACTGGAGCAAATCATGTCAGGGACTCCATCTCTTGGAAACTCCTGAGGTCTTTTTTCTCAGTTTATAAAGAGGAAAACACCATCATCCTTCAAAATATAAATCATTAATGGAAAGCTTCAAATGCGGACAGAATACTGGTTTCATTAAAAAAAAATTATACATTTGCTTCTCAAGTTTATTAATACAGTTTACAAAGGCTCAAGGATGAAATATTCTATAGCAATATAATGGAGTACTACAATATTAATTTGCATCAATTTCTTAAAGAGATAATTCAATTAAATAGTTCACCCTTTAGCAACCTATTCTTTTAAAATCATCTCTCTTTTTGAACTGTCAACCACTTGAAGGAACAGCCCTTGATTCTTTCTTGATTGTATGCTAGATGAGGCAATTTTTCCTTGGGGAATAACATTAGCTAAAATAGGAACACTGTAATTTAAAGGTGATTAAGTACCTTTTGTGATTGTTGTTCTATGGCTTCAATCTGATAACACTTAAGTGCATGTGTAATCTAGTCTTCCACAGGGCTACACACATTCATAAGTGGGCTTAAATCCTTATAAGATCAGGACCTAAATAAGCACCAGAGTTAAACCTTTTACAGCACATTGACAGAGGATAAATTTGTTCTGATTGCAGTGACATTTCACACTTGTGCTTGGTGCAGAAACACTAGGAATGCTTTTAAAAATTGAGATTTTCATTTTACAGAAGGAGAAAGCAAGGCACGGAAATGTCAATGAGTACATTCCGGTCATGAGGCAAGTCTGCTTGCAGACCTGGGAACACACTGTGGACTTCGGACCCTTATGGTTTTCTGTCCTGCTTCACTCTGTACTTTGTGCCTTGGTGCTCAGCATGAGGGGAGCAGCCGGAACAATCCAGGACAGGCAAAGTGACCAAGTCATTTCTCATCCAGCTCACTTATCTCTGGATAAATTCTTCCTTAACCATAAACCTACTTGGGGTTTCAGTGGAATAGCCTTTTATCAGCAGAGCACCCAAGGTGTTGAAGGATGTCAGAGCATGGGCTACTATTGCACTGTTGACCAATTTTAAGGTTGACATCTGTTGGGGGTTTCCAAGTAAGATGCACTCATTGCCAAGAAGTGGTGCTGGCATTTGCCCATGAATCAGGATATTTTACAGAGTGTCATCACTTGGTAATGAAATGCTCCCCATAAGGACGGCTCACGAACACAGAAACAGACTTTGCCCATAATAAAGTTTTGCAAATAATGCTTGCAGGAAGTGATTTGCTAGGAATCAATCAAGCAGATCCCAGAAATAATGTGACAGATGGTAACCCGACATTACCACAACATCACCCAACTACTTCTTACTCGCACCATTTGGACTCAGGTCTTTAAAGAAAAATGTTAACTCTCACTCTACAGCAGGTTGAAGTTGAATTGTCACCCTGAAGAAAATTCTATCCTTAGAAGTCACTAAAAGGCAGAATAAAAATAAAAGTCTGAATTGTCCTTCAATGCAAACAAAAAAAAAATCCATTATCAAGACCCTATTTTATGCCTTCAGGCTGTATACTCTGGCTTTATTTTTAGCTGTTAGGCTACAAAGAAACAAAAGCTTTAAACTATAATATTAGCACAATCTTTATTTTAAGTGATATACACAATGAAAATTTAACAAAATAGATTTGGAATAGAAAATACTGGAAATAACAAATACTTTCCTGTTTGCACTTTAATTTTTGAATATAAAAGTTTGTTGAAATCATCATATCTCCATTTTTCATGACCTAGCACCTTCTGAGAGAAAATATTCCAGCTGAATAGTTCTGATAAGGTCTCTCTAGGTTGTGACCAGGAACACTTGAGCTAAAGTGGTTTAGCAAGTTACCCATCATAATCAGTGACATGGACAGTTTCTCTTTTCAAATTTGCATTATTTTACATTGTATGCCTAATTTACCTGTTATAATTTATTGAGGCTTGCAATTATTACATTTTTCTGCTGTATACCTGCATGGTCTTTCATCACTGTATGAAGACTTGCTTGCTACAGAGAAGGCAGCCCTGATTTGTTAACTAAAGTATTAATGCAGTCCTTAAACAACAGCTTTTCTTTATAGGAGACTTTTTCACTCTCCTCTCCCATGTTCATCGTGCACTCTTGCAACCTTTCACCCTGGAACTGCTCATTCCCAGGAAGGAGGTTAGCCAAGCTTCTGTTTGCCTTAAAAGGACCATCCCAGAAGCAGAGCAGCTGAAGAAAGCAAAGT
Source organism: Formicarius rufipectus (assembly GCA_013399695.1). Taxonomy (NCBI): domain Eukaryota; kingdom Metazoa; phylum Chordata; class Aves; order Passeriformes; family Formicariidae; genus Formicarius; species Formicarius rufipectus. The sequence goes on from VXAU01001251.1 coordinate 2,177,194, forward strand.
AGGCCACCGACTTTCCCTGCCGGATAGCTGGCTGTGACTGTCCCAGGGGAGCGCTGTGTTGTGTGAGGGCACCTGAGGCTCTGCATGCGGCGGGCAGGTGTCATTATCACAACCCTCTGGGGAACTTTGCTGGGCTTGTCTTTGGGAATGCGGGTCAAAATGCACCGCCTGGTCAGACCTGTGCCGGGTGTCTCCACCCCAAAGCAGAGGCAGACTGCAGCGAAAGCCTGAGCTGCCTCCCTGCTGGAGGCAGGACTCCTGTCCAGCTTTCACCTCGGCAATCCCTCGTGTGCACGTACCCAGGTACTGCCCGAAATGAAGCAAAACACGCTGGCACTCACACCGGCTCTTCTCAGGCAGTTTACAGGACCAATGTTAACAACTCAGAATTCTAACCCTCCTCCTCCGCCGTGGCGGACCACACACCACTGTGTGTACGCACAGAAAGAGAGAGCCCCCGCAGCCCCTGCACGGTCTAAGGCTGGTTCTTGCCGCACACGCGTCCCCGGTTGTACAGCTGGTTCTCGCGAAGCCGGGGAGCCTGTTCTCCTGGGCGTGCAGCCTCCCTGGGTGGGGGGCAGCGGCACCCCCACCTTCTGGGGGCTCGAACAGCTGCGCGGAGCTCCGCGCCGGGATGTGCCGCTCGCGTCCCGCAGGTCCGCGGGTGCGGGCCGGGAGCGCTGCCTGCCCACCTGCCGGATCGAGCATTTCCAACAAATGTTTTGCGAAATTTGGCAGAGGTAACGTGCAAACTGAATGACTTCGAACCCCCACGTTTTATACAACCCGCTCTCAAACCCCTGGGTGTCGTCTGGCATTCGTGGGACGGGATGAGCTGCCGGTGCACATCCAGGGTGTAGCCCCGCTGCGGGCTCTCAGCCCGGTATCGGGCGAGCTGGGGCAACCGCTTTTCACCAGAAACACTCGAATTTCGGCCCTTTCAGCGAATATCACCAGAAAACAAAACAAAACAGCTTCTTCGCCGAGGTCTAAAAGCGCAGGTCGGCGCCCGCCCTGAAGGACGGGAGCAGGAGCGGGACGCGGCGGGAGCGGGACTCGAACCCCTGTTCCCAGTAGCGGGGCCTGCGCGGGGCCAATGGGCGGCCGCGCCGGTGACGCGCGGGGCGGGCGCGGCGGGGCGGGGCGGCAGCGGCTCGGGCGCTTTA
>VXAU01001251.1:2178838-2264167 GCA_013399695.1 Formicarius rufipectus
TTGCCCCCCCCCCGCCCACTCCCTTTCTGGGGATTTTCGGGTGAGGTGGGAGCCCGGGGTGTGTGGTTTCCTCCAGCCGAGCAGCGCAGTTGCGGCGGTAGCGGTGAAATCTGCTCCTCCAGGGAGCTCCAGCCAGGAAAATGGAGGCTGTGATAGAGAAGGAATGTAGTGCGCTTGGAGGGCTCTTCCAGACCATCATCAGCGACATGAAGGTAAGAGGCCGAGGGCTTTGGGGTGGATACAGCGGAGGGGAAGTCTCTTCCCACCTGGCCTGGCGAAACTTGGCCCCGGGCGGTGCAGCCGCATCGGGATCGGGGGGCGGCGCGCAGGGGGAACCCGACCCGGGGCCGGGACCAGCCTGGCCGAGGGAAAAGCGCTGTAAATGCTTCACCCCCGTGGTCTGGGGCGTGCGAGTTGGTTGCAGGACACCATCTCTCCCCTCCCTCCTGTCGCTGTCTCTCCTGCTCGAACGTGCAAGCTGTTGCCTTGCAGCGGGGTCAGCGTTTTCCAAGCCTGTCTCCTGTCTTGTTGAACCTTTTCCTCCCGTTTCTCCGTGCCCGCTTTGGGCTGTCAGGGGAGGGAGCGCCGTGCGGGGCTCGCAGCGTGTCCGCCCGGGGTGGGGCTGCGTGGGAAGCGCAGCGTGGGCATTTCGGTGCCGGCCTGCTGGGCGCGACGGAGAAAAATCTCAGCCCCGAGATGCTCAAAAGTTGATGTGCGCTTGGATTAAAGCTACGGCTGGGTGGGTTATGTGATATTGTTTTCACGCCGTGGGTGCTTCAGGGAGGTGGCGTTCGCTGCTTTCCGTGCACACACCCCAAGGGCTGGGATCGCCGGGGCTCTGCGCCAGCCACGGAAAGCGGAGTGTGCCCATCTCAGCGCCCAGGGGTTCCTCTGAGAGGGGCGCTCCCAGTCCATCCTTGGCAGCCAAGGGCACTTGTGCGCGGTTTTATTCGGGTGAGCGGGTGCCTCCCAGCCTCCTGTCGTGGCAGGGAACAGCGTGAAAGCGCTGCTGTGTTCTGTCAGTCATCCTCCCTCACACCCCGGGGCCCTGCTGCAGAATACTGCAGTGTTCCCCCGGACAAGGGCAGCCTGTCTCCTTGCGGGCCCCCCGGCAGGGATGCAGTGGTGGGGACATGTGGAGGGGCACCGATAGCGGGGGCACGGGATGGCTCCGGGTGTTCCATCGGCGTGGGGATGCTGAGCAGGGAGGGCTGCGGGAGAAAAGAGCGGCCAGGTGGTGCTGGAGGAGCACAGAGTCTGCCCTGGCAGAGGTGAATGCCTTCCAGTGTGTCTTCTGTGCGGGGTGGAGTTGCTGTGTGCACTGAAAGTTATGCTTTGGCGAGGTTCATGTGTACTGTCCTCTCAGCTCATCTAACGAGGAGACATGTCATGAAGAGCGCGGCTTGTCAGGAGCAGGCGGATTGCAGAGAGCAGGAGGAGTGCGTGTGTATCTGTTGCAGTCCTGGGGGGGGTGGTCCTGGGCCTCTCAACCCCCTTGGATTTTAATAATGACTGGAATTTAAAATAAACGCTTTAAAAGCAGGAAATGATCACAAATCCTGGAATCATTTTTGTGGGCTATGCAGGGAACACGCAGGAGTTGTTCTGTTCCAGATGAAGTGTGGTTTTGGGTTTCATCACAGAGGGACACCGAGCATGTTTATTCTCTCCTCCTTTCCGTAAGTGATGCGTTTGCTCTTAAGCCAATAGGCCTTTGTTGTGTGGGTTTATTTTTTCTTCTATACATTGCTACTTGCATGGGAATGCTGCTCATCAGAAGTATGTTGACATGAGCTTATGGAGATGGGCACAGGTGTGAATATTTTTTTCTTAATGCTCTGTAGTAGCGGAACCTGTTTTGTGAACTGGCAATTACTGAGGGGGGAGGTTTGGAAGGAATCACAGCAGATCTTTACCAGCATGTTGGTTGTTACAGTTTGAAAAATCTGCTTGCTATTTAGCAGGAGTAGAACAAAGAATTCTTACCTGTAGTTTGGTTTGATGCAGCTGATGCCATTCTGCTGATGAGATGCACTAGGATTCTTTGTGAATTGTGCACAAAGGAACATGGCATTTTCTAAGGAAAAGTAGCTGTTTTTTGATAGCTAACCAGCACCTTTCAAGTAATCATACCTGTAGTAGTAAAGTGGAAATTAGCATTTTAAGTGCAGTTTCACGTAGCCAGGTCTGTGTGGGCAGGCTTCTGGCAGGATCTTGGAGATGATGCGTAGGGGTCTGCCCACACATACCCGAGTGCACTATCTGTGCTGATTTCTCATCGCAGTGATCAAGGCCCCACATGCCCTGCAGTGCTGAGGGATTTGCTGCAGCATCTGCCTGTTTTAACTAAATAGTTCACAGGTTCATAATTTTATCGTATGTATTGCTCTGCCTCAAACTTTGTTGTGAAGGTGGTAAGATTAATCAACAGCACAAATTGCTCTGAAGTCGTGCCAGCGGATGCAGATGGGTGCTGCAGCTGAGGTGATGAAGGCACAGTACACGTGGACTGATTTTTCTCTTTGTTCGCAATAACACAGAACTAGCTCAGGTGTACCTGTTATTAATTTTCACCTCTGCTTGATTTTCACAAGGTTACAGAAACAGGAATTATAATCCTGAGCAGGGTGTTTCCATTTGTCTCTGTATACAGTGTTAACTTTGGAACTTTGTGTGGGTGATATATGTCAGTGTGACTAACATCACATTTTTTGACAGCAAGATTATCTCCTCATGGCTGAGGTCTCTTGAACTGTCTTTAATGTTTTCTTCAGAAGCCCCAAATTTCTCTCCACCTTTTATACCAAAAATATTTTTGTAGCTAATACTCCATAAAACATACTACAAAATAACTCTGCGTAAAGCTAAGTGAGTTAGAGAAATTATGTTATTGAGTAAATACAAAGGCAGTTAATAAACATCCAATTTACACAGCACATTATGTGCATCACAGAATCAGAGAATATTCTGAGTTGGAGGGGCCTCACAGGGGTCAGTGAGTCAAACCCTTAGCCCTGCACGGGACCCTCCCCAAGAGTCACACCATGTGCCCGAGAGTATCATCCAAATACTACTTGAACTCTGGCAGGCTTGGTGCTGTGACCACTTCCCTGGGGAGCCTCTTCCAGTGCCCAACCACCCTCTGGAGGAGGAGTCTTTTCTAATATCCAACCCAGACCTCCCCTGACACAACTCCAAGCCATTCCCTTGGGTCCTGTCACTGGGCTCCACAGAGAAGAGATCAGTGCCTGCCCCTCTTCTTCCCCTCATGAGGAAGTTGTAGACTGCAGTGAGATCTCTCCTCACTCTGCTCCGTACTGAACAGGACATCTGGAATTTCCATCCCCTGTCAAGGGAAGTCCATTTTTTCCGTGCAAAACAAGAGTCACATTTGTTCAGTAGTGTGGTGATGTACATGATGACAGGTTTTTTTGTGGAAAGTCCACAATGGGAATTGTACGTGGCTGCTGTGCTCTAGAATTGGAATTCAATGCTTTGAGATTTCAAGATCAGATTTAAGAGTCATAAAGGTGGGAAAACGTCTGCCCATCCCATCCTTGCTTTGCTCCATTGTCACAGTCCTGGTGTTTCCTATGATACATCACTGAGCGTGTGGCACTTTTGTTATATTGTTATGCAAGGTATTTTTCAATGCAGTTGAAGTTTATAAAAGCAAAAATAAAATGAGCATGTCCCCTCAGAGGAGTAGTTCTCTGTGCTGCATGGGAACACCATGCAGTTTCTCTTTGAATGTAGCATATTTTCTGTAGCTCCCTGCGAGAAGGGAGTATTTGAATGGTTTGTAACTGATGTCTGGCAATTGAGAAATGAGATGCTGCAATATGCTGCTAATTTCAATATTTCTTTTATTGCAAAGCAGATCAGTGCAGATAGTTTTTGGGAGGGCCTGTTATGGATGGGTTTTAAAAGAACTTGTCTTCTCATGCAGAACAGATCTTCTTTAATGCTGTTTTTCCTTCTGAGTTGATTTTACATTCCTTTTAATCACATTGTTCTCTGCTATCCTGAAGTAAAAAGACAACACCTCTGAAAATGTTGAAACTGGCAGTGTTTGTAGTTTGCTTGATGGTGTTCCTTTGCCTCTTCTGCTGGCCTGTGTTCTGACAGAGCAGGGGTTTGCTGTGTATGTACAGCACCTGACATCCGTGGAGCGGGCATGGGAGGAAGATGAGTAGTGAGCAACTGGATGAACACAGGTTTGCTATGACCCCATTTATGCCAAGTGTGAAATTTGCTAAATTTTTATGGGTCAGATTTGGATTACCAGTTAGTCTCATTTATCTCCCTGCATGTGAGGAATGGGCAGGTATTGTTGTCATGTTAGTGAACAACAACAAGGTTCCCAAATGAGATGTGAGATTTTGGAAAAGTTTAGAAATTCTAATATTTTATATGTATGTACTTTGTTATAGTTGTTTAGTGGAAAACTCAGTAGAATCAACCTTTTCCTTCTGTCAGTAACCTCTACCTTGATACTCTACCATAGGTGAAGCCTTTACTTCATTGCTGCTGTGGACCAGGCAGTGGTCCACCTTTGCTTTCAGTCATGCAGAGCTCCTGGTCAAAGCAGAGGAGACTTGAACATGTGGGCATGAGAAACATGTGTGTTTTTGCAGCCTCTTACCTCCTGTTAAGAAGTGACCTGTGAGAAGCAGCATTTTAATCTTTCTTTTTGTGGATGTTGGGACTAGGGGGTGGCCACATCAAGGATTAAGAGTTGTTTGTTGCTTGGGAGGGATGGCCTTGTGCTGTTCACACAAATAATATAAACTGAGTGGGGAAAAAGTATTTGATGGAACAAATGGAAATGCTGAGATGGTTACTACACCGAGTACAGCTGCAAGTCCTCAGCATTTGTGTTAATCCAGGGGACAGCACACACGTACCAGAGAACCTGGGCAAATTTATTTTACTGTGACATGTCCTAGTGTGACAGCTCTTCCACAGCTGTGCTTTATTTGAAGCTTGAGATCTCTGTGACAATTAGGAATGTTCAGTTGAATGATTTTAAGGCCCAGTTTCAGTCCAGCTGTTAAGGATGATAACTGTGGTAAGGAAACACAACTGTGTCACGTATTGGGAGCGGTGCTGTTTGCCGTTGTCTGCAGCACAGACAGTGTAATCGAGTTCACCCTCGACAGGTTTGGTGACAACACCCAGCTGTGTGCTGTAGGGGAGCAATGCCATCCAGAGGGACCTGGACAGGCTTGAGAAGTGGGACTGTGAATCAGGGAGACCTTACTGCACCTTCAGTACCTAAAGGAGTCTACAGGAGAGCTGGAGAGGGACTTCTGAGAAGGACATGCAGTGACTGGACAAGGAGAAAGGGCTTCAAACTGAAAGAGGGCAGTTATTAGGTTAGATGTAAGTAAGAAATTCTTTGCTGTGAGTGTGGTGAGACACTGAACAGGTTGTCCAGGGGAGCTGTTGATTCCCATCCCTGGAAGTGTTCCAAGGTCAGGTTGGATGGAGCCCTGAGCAACCTGGAAGGTGTCCCTGCCCGCGTCAGGGGAGCTGGAACCAGATGATTGTAAGGTTCCCTTCCAACCCAAATGGTTCTGTGGTTCTCTGTGCAATAGACAGGTACAGGCTTGGAGTGGAAAGGGCACCTCTCTTCTCCCTTTCCCACATATGCTGTGTTGCCCTGGCATGTGCTTTACATGACAGTCTTTAGGGCACCTATCTATTTCAAACCTAGCAAATTGACTCATCTTTCCTTCCCCAAAAAGGAGTTCGTGTGCAGCTTTTCTTCCCATTTGTTTCTTTCCTTGAAGCCATTTGGAGCATAGCTGGCTGCACTGATTGCTTGCCCCCACTGCCTCCCAACAACCTGCTTGCTCAAACAGTTGGTCTGCATACACTGAAATTCCTTGCCTTTTCTAAGCAGCTGCAGTATCTTTCTGTAAACATTTTGGAGGGGGAGGGATTGACATGCAGTGGAGACTGAAAGATGGTGCAGGAAGAGAGCCATTGCATGCCTACATAAACACTGGGGTTCAAGCAACAGGGCATACTTAACAGGGAACGTACTTAAAAGTACTTTATTTTTTAGGGACACATGCTTTCTTGATCCAGGTACTCTTGTGTGAGTGTTAACAATTTATACAACTGCTGAACATTTGCTATGTAAGTGTGTATGAGGCTGGCTTATTTTGTGACATACCCAGAGCAAAGATTTTTAATGTCTTTTAAGAGTATTCCTTCTGGACCTGGCAGGGCACCAAGAGCTGCACAGTAAGATTTACGAGATTGTAAGTGTGGAAGGAGTTGTGCAGTGCTGCGTGAAACACAATTGACTGAACAAATGTTGGAGGACAAGAAGTCTGTGTAATTACAGGCTTGGTGCTGGTTAATACCTAACAGAGGATGATATTCAGTAGAGTTTGCTGCTTCCTTCCTCAGTTCTGAGTGCACGAGCTGTACCAAAATCCTTGTTACAAAATACCTAAAAAGCTCTGATTTTTTTTTTTTTTTTAAAGTACAGAAGCTGAAACAGTTGATGGAGTATTGTGAATTTGCAAGCAGCATTTTCTGTGTACCAACTGGTGTGTTTTTAGCCTCTGAAGAACATTTTTAAGGTTCATGGTCTATCCATAGACAGTGTGGTCTTGAAGATAAGTGGAAAGCAATACATGGCAGAAAACAGAATAGGAACTGTATCTAAACAGGCTTTTGTGTCTACTTCAGAAGTGGAAAGATGAGTACAGAGGTTGAGTTAGTACCATAATGGGGCTACTCAGTAGAGTAGCTCTTTAGGCTTCATATAGAAGTGCATTTCCCTCTTCAGGTGTATGTTTTCAATTTGAAGATGATGTCTGCCTTGATACTGTAAGGTGCCAAGCACTGCTCTGTTTTCTGGGATCTGTGCTGACTTTGAAGGACATTGATGGACTTCTTCCTGCTGGGCTGTGAGATAGCTTGGGCACTGAGATGTTTGGAAGGATAGGAGACAAAATGTCTGGTAGCTCTGTGGTTAGGACCATAGCAGCTTTCATCTTCAAAGTGCTCTCTGTGTGACTTAGCTCCAAAGAATGGCTCCCATTTTACAGGAAGGCAATCTATGGCTGCAGGTTTAGTGGCTTCTACTCCCTTCCCCTAGGACAAGAAGGAATTGGGTGCATCTAGAGTATAGAGTTAATGAGGGGATGTTTTTTAAGCTCCCAGTAATTTCTATCTTCCCATACATAGCACTTAATTTTTACTGATTGAGAGGTATTGGTGTCACCCCTGCAATAACCCAGCATTGTCAGGCAGAAGAGATGACATTGCAGGTGTCTCAATGCAAGTGTCTTGAAGTCCATCTTGTAGGTGAAACTACAGCACATCTCAGATTTTAGTGGAGAAGTCTGATTGGAGCATCTTAACCATAAGCTGGTCGATCAAGAAGAATTTGTCTGTCTGGTGGGGTTGAGTCTGAGCTCAGTGTTTTTCACTCTTCTGGTCAGCAGCCGTAAGTGATGTGTAGCTGATCTTGATTCTAGAATGGTAACTGGAGTGCAGACATCCTTTAATAAATCAGTCTTGCAGGAATGAACTTGTGTTGGTGTGTACAGTGCTACTGATGAGTGTGTAACTAGAGACATTTGGTTCATGGTACAGAAAGATACAGATTTGTTCCCATTTTTGTTTTCCACTGCCACTATGCATCTCCCCTGAACATGAGATACAAGATTTTTGGCTACAAAGGTCACATATGTTCTTTATAGTCTCTGAAGCCCTTTGTGTAGTGGTTTGGGATTTTTTATTAATAAAACTGTATTTGTGATGAGATGCCTCTTAAGAAAATCATCCATGAGCAAACCTCCTGGATGCTCATTGCCCATAAGCAAAACAAGTGTCTAATTTGGAGCCCGAAGGGGATTATTTGTCTTCTCGTGAGTGAAATGGAGAGAAAGTAGCCTGCAACAGGCGTAGTTGCACTTTACTGTTGGTCAGGAGGCAAAGTTCTTCAAACAATGAAAACCTGGGTACCTGCTGCTGTGTTTTTCCCAGTGAGATACTTTGTGGTCGACTGAAACACTTGTCAGTGCTTTGGGTCCTGGAGATTGTTAGGACTGCTTGTGAGGTGGAGATTTTGTTGAGTGAATGCTCAGAAGTTATGGTTCCTGCTTGATGGGGAAGAAGTTCTGAGACTCCAGTGGTGTTATGACATTACCAGCACGGGGCTGTTGGCTTGAGGTTGTCCTGTGTAGGTATTAACTTGAATGGCTGCCTCCTGATATTTTAATTATCTTCATTTTGATCCAGCTGAAATATTGTGGGTTTAGAAAATAGCTGCTGAGAATGTACAGTGGCCACTTAATGACTGAGTGGATGAAAGGTGGTATTGATGAGTCTCTGAGGAGAAATCTGCTATTCAGGCTTGCAAACTCGTTCAGACCTGCAGGGAAGAATGTGGAACTAAATGTTTCCTCTGGAAGACTACTTAATGTCCAACTTTTTTAATGTGGCATAGGATGAAAGGTCTCTAGAAGCTGTGGCTGGTTGTTTCCCACCACCCCCCTCCGTCTTGTGAATAACTTCCTATGTTTAGAGAGGGAGAGACTGTGTGTTTATGCGTGATGTATTTTCTCACAGTATGAGTCCAACTTTTGTTTGTTAATTACCCAATCTTGGATTTAAAGCATGAAGTGGTTGCTTTGGAGCTGCATTTCTTCATGTTACAAACCATGAGACTGAACTGTGGATGGTGCAGATTTCACGTGGTCCCTGTTGGCATAGGAGGAGACTCCTGAGTTGGGTGATAAGACAAGCTGAGTGTTCACAGGTCCCTGCTCTATTACAGACTGAAGTCACAACCATCAGGCAACTGGTATCCTCCACTGGGGATGTTTAAATATGGGCTAGCACAGTGCTGGTGTTATTATAATACAAATTAAAGACTCCAGAGCTCTGACAGCGGAATGGTACCAGACTTCAGTTCCCTCTCCCTTTAAATGATTAGTGAGGTTTAATAACTATCTGTGTTCTTGCAAAGCCAGTGCTGCATTTTAGTGCTCAGGGAACTGGGCATTATTTAGAGGTCTTCAGGTGGTTTCAAAATGTGGAAAGAACTGATATGTGTTGTTGTTTTGTTGTTATTTTTTTTTTCTCTCTAGTGGAGTGAATACCCTCTTCTGGACTTTCCTGGCTGGGTTTTAGTCTTGATTTTTTTTTTTTCTAGATATCATGCTATTATCTACATTTTTTCATGTCTTAATGTACTATTTAGACTAAAAACTAAAATTTTGTTTTGAAAATACTAAACAGGTGGTTCTGTGATATACAGAAGAAATACCCAGTTGACAGGTTGTTTTAAAAGCCTGTGTCATGTCTTTGGTAGTGTTTTGTTGCATAATTTTCGATGTGATAGTGGATCACCTTGGAAAGCAAAGCTTGGCATGCCTGTCCATACTGTGTACGCTGAGGGAAATTCCCTAAACAAGTGGCAGAAATAATGGAAGTAGATGTGTGAATACGAGTCTTTGATTTTAATGACCCCTGCTTTCTTTCCTGAAGGGTAGGTACCAGCTGAATGACATCTTATTCTGATCTTTGACATGCTTTTTCTTTCACCTGTGTGCACTGTAGTCTCTCACACCCCGAGTCTGGACCTGTCTGCTCCTCGGTTCACTGATGTGTGTGTTCAGCTCTTGCTGTGAAATCCTGTGAAGTTCATGTCTTGTCTTTCACTGTTGATGACTCTTCATTCCTGGCCCAGCAAGGGTTTGGCAGGAGTTGAGAGTCCTTTTTGCTGATGGAACTAAGCTCAAACTTCCCTGTGCACTGCAGTCAGTACCTTTAGCACAGAAGGACAGATGGGACTTCGCAGTCAGATGGTTCCTTTATTTGCCTCGTGGGAAGTATTCCTTTTAGACCTCTCATAAATGTGTTACTCTTACAGTGAAAGGAAACTCCTGACCTTTCAGAGTTGCCTATTTGGTCTTGGAGTTGAATGGATTGTCCAATCTGAAACTTGTTTGCTGTAAGTAAAACGGATTTGTTTCTTGTTGTGCAGCACTGGAAAACAATGATGGACATGAGGCTGCAGGATGCTCTTGAAGTCAGTACTGGAACTCACTGTTGGAGTTGTGGTTTTGACTGTAAAAAATAGGGGGTTGATGGAGAGGGTAGATTTAGACTGGACACAAGAAATTTTTTTACAATGAGAGGGCTGAGTGAGTGGAACAGGTTGCCTGGAGAAGTTGTGGATTCTCCGTCATGAAAGTGTTCGTTTTCATATTGGAGGGAGCTTAAAACAGCCTGATGCAGAGAAAGACATTCCTGCCCATGGCAGGGTGGTTAGTCTAGATGATCTTTAAGTACCCCTTCTAACTTAAGCCATTCTGTGATTCTGTGTATTTCAAATGAGGTGGGTGAAACCAAAGAAGTAATGGAATAGGTGTTGTGTACACCTCTGTGTCTTCATAGAGTGAAGTCTCTTGCTGGAAAAATTTCTTTTTAAGTCTGTTGAAGGACTTGAGACCATTCTGGTGAGTGACTGCGAAATAGGTGCAGCTTAGAAACGTTCATGAGACAGGCTCTTGATATTTTTCATCCTAGAAAGAGGCAAAGCCAATAAGCAGAATTTTTTTGATGGAGCAAAGCAATTATGAACTTCTGGCAAGGTGATGTTAGTTCTGTACTCACCTGTGTGTTGCAAGAGCTTTTGTGACATGTTAAAGGTCTAGGCAGTCGTATTCCTGAGTCATGGACTTGGCTAACCAGGCGGATTGCACAGAGGGACGTATTGGGGTTTGGTAGCACTTTGTAACTCTTGCAGTTATGGCTGGCCACGTGTCCTTTCCCTCCGTTTGATTGCTGGTTCTTCCAGAAAAGAAGAAAAACTTCCAGTGCCGGATGTTACCTGAGGAGGGGAACTTCTGATTGTCAACCATTGTATCACCCAATGTGTTGAGACATCTGTGGCCGGAACCCCCTCCCCCTCCCCACCTTAATCAGACTATCAATTTTTTTCCTGTCCCACTCCCATCCACTTTTTTCCTGTTTTTGCCAGTTGAAGGGCTCCTGGAAAAGGGATAGTCTCTATGTGCAAACTTTACTTGCTTATCCAGGCCATTCTTTATGTGTAACATCTGTGACTTTGTGTGGTGTCTAGCACAATAAAGTCTCTTTGCTACTTGGAGGTAGTGGAGTGAATGCTACAGAAATGAGACATTCCTAATAATCTGTGTGATTCTCTTATCTGGTGAAACTATAAAAAGAAATCTTTTGTTTACAGCATAATTTTCTTTGGAGGGGTAGGAGGAAGCAGAAGCCAAGTTACGAGTTTTGTTCCAAAAATAGATGTATGGCATTTGAATGTGTTACTAGGGTGTGAAGCTCTGCAACAGTGCTGTGTGTTTGGGACTCAACTTTCTAGCTTGTCATAGCTGAATGACTACACTGAGGTAGAGAAATCCTAACTCCTGTAGCCTGTGAAGTGGTTTTTTTCCCTTTTTATTGAAGTCTGCCAATAATTGTTGTTAGTACTTTTCTGAAAGGCATACAGCTCTTGCTTTGATAACCTGTGAGATAAACCAAGGCACTGCTTGCCTGGTTTCTTTTTCTCCTGCCTCTCTAGATGAAACAGCCAAAATTAGATTCTGAATTTGCTTTACTAGAGAGCAACTCTGTCTCTCCCCTCCCCGCCCCAGAAGTTTAGGTGGGTTGTTGCTGTGAACAAGATGCCAGACTGTTCCTGCTGTCTTTGTACTTGATGTCCCTGCAAGAGCTGATAATAAAAAAACCTTTCTGGTATATGAAAGCACTTAAAAGAACTCTGTCAAGGGCTTTTGAAGATGTGATGTGTCTCATCTGTGGGAATTGGGGTGCATGGAAATAAATGAGTATAGTAAGTGTCTTTTCCCTTAATGGAAAGAGAAGAATCATAACTTGCCAGCAGGAGTGACAGAACATTTTAGAACTGTCAAAGGCTGCTGATACTCAAGTTGTAATCTTAAATAAGTGGAACAGTTTGAGTTCCTATTCTTGCCATTAGATGTAATCAATAACAATTTCAGTAAATATTACTCTTTGCTGCAGGTCCACCCTTCCTTTATTGATAAATCATTGAGTTTATCATCTTTGCACTCCTGCTGCAGAATTGCTGTTCTGAAAGGGAGGGAAAAACCATCTCCCCTCAATCTCTTGTAGAGTTGTGTTTGTGTAGGGTGGTTGTGCTGGCTCACACACACACAAAAAAATTCCACCCAAGGTTTAAGTTCTTCTTCCAAAGCGTCATCTTGATGATCATTGCCTGTTCTTTCCTGATGTGTTGGGCTGACCTTGGCTGGCTGCTCTTTATCTTTTCCTCCTCAACAGGATGGGGGAGAAAATAATATGAAAAAGCTCATGGATTGAGACAAAGACAAGGAAACCACTTGCCAGTCCCTGTGATGAGCAAACCGGATTCAACTGGGGAAGATGAAATTTGTTGCTAATTAAAATAGATTAGAATGGTCAGGAAGACGGATGAATACACATCTGCGTGTGTCCACGGGCCGGGATGTCGGACGGGATTCCCCTGGATGACGATGGTCCCCCTTCCCTGCGTGGCAGGGCAGGAGCTGTGGGTTTGGAGGACGTCGCCGGGCTGGTGCAGTCGGGTCTGGGTGTTGGTGTCTGGCACTTGGGGGTGGTTTGCCAGCTCAGCCTGGTGCCTTCCAGGCACTTGCTGTCCCTGAGGGGAAGCTGTTTCATGTCCCTCATTGTGGACTGGCTACCTGAGCGGCACAGGCGCGAGGCACAGGTTGTTTCTCAGCCCTGAGGCAGAGAGGTGTTTCCCTGCCTGTGTTCAGCGTAGATTATCTGGAGCTGGGCCCTGGGATCAGGTGACTAATCACCTATAAACCCACTAATTAAGCAGTGGCGTAGGATAATGGCATGTTGGGACTTACTGGTGACATGCCTTGTTGGGTGAGCCCCACTGAGCAGCTCCGGGGGCTCTGATGCTGTGCAGTGCCATGTGGGAATGGGAAACACCCATTCCATGAAGGACACGTCAGATTTCTTCATTTGATTGCAAAGAAATAATCAGGCACAAAGTTATTTTTTGGGAAATAGTCCTTGGCTTAATCCATTAACAGTTTTCAGGATTATTGAAATGAACTGTCTCTGTAATCCATCTCTGGTTTAACCTGTGAGGAACCAAACAGGGATTTGTGACCCAAAATCGTGCTGTGGCTCTTTCCCTAGCAGGGCTGGAGCTGGGAGAGGCCTCCTGCTTTCAAAGGTAATGCCAGGCCTTAGTCACCCTGACATTTAAAGAGCAGAAAATTGATTTCTTTATCAGCCAGCTGAAATCAGAAATTGCTGAGGGAAGAGAGGAAGCTCCAGGAGAGGCAGCATTTAAAAACTGTGTTATTATTCTTCAAAAGTGGCTTTATGTTGCAAAAGCGCTTCTTGTATGAAGACATTGAATTCCACCTGCTGTTTCTTTGTGCTTAAATTGAGAAAGTGATACACCCTGAATCAAGGATAAAGTTTTATGGCTCTTTCAGCGTGTATTTTCCACCACCATTAACATTTCTCCTGATGCCTCTGCAAAAGCAAGAACTATTGCTGGAAATGCAGAGGTGACACCGGGAGTGACAGTGGGGCTGCTGTGCTCCAGGTGAGACACAGAGTGACAGTGGGGCTGCTGTGCTCCAGGTGAGACACAGAGTGACAGTGGGGCTGCTGTGCTCCAGGTGAGACACAGAGTGACAGTGGGGCTGCTGTGCTCCAGGTGTCATGTGAAGAGGTCTTGTTGGAGGAGTTGCTGCCCAGGGCACTGGAGCTGTGCAGATTTACAGCATCACTGTGATTCCTGTCATCTCCTTGGTTTGTCCCCACAAGCATCACTTAATTGCTAGGTGCTGGAGGTGGGATAAACCCCCAGTTATTTGGTCTTGTGAAGTGATGGGTGGTGTGCATTTCTGCTGTAGGTAGGAGAAGAGGGGCTTTTGGTTTTAGCAGGGGTGTGGTGATGGAAGTGTTTTTTGGAAATGCTCAAAGGGATGACAGTTCTTGACCTCAGTTGTGTGTTCCTGAGGGAGAGATGACCTTGTGGCTTCAGCAGGGAATTGTGAAAGGAAACTCTTCTGGAACCCACATGCTTCTTAATTTGCAGCTGAGAGAATCTGGAGTTGCAAGAAACAGGTCAAGAGCAGATAATGCAGGAATTCATTACTCGTATAAGACTGAGAAAAGGTTTTCTTTAAAAATCAAAAAACAAAAAAAGAACCCCAGCAAAATCCACCACCAGAGGTATTAATTCAGTGACTTCAAAAAAAAAAAAGGCAAAGAGCTCCATTTTTCTACTGTTTGAAATGAGATCAGGTGCCCTTGGCCAGTGTAAGGAGCCCAGGTGAAGAAACTGTATTTGTTTCAACCAAACAATTATAGCAAACTATTTAGTAAAATGAGCTGTTGCAGCTCATTTGAGCAGGCTTGGCTTGAAGAGAACAGCGTTTTTAAAGACAGGGTCTAAATAGTGTAAATGCTTGGTGACTTTTCCATTTTTGATTGCTTTGTGGCCAGGCTGACCACAAAAAACAAACCAAACAAACAAAAAAGGTACTTTATTGCTGAGCTGTGATTTTTCTGGGAGTGTCTGAAGCTTCCCTGTGAAGCAGCTAAATGCAGGGCTGGTGTCAGTCTCCTACATGCCATCAGGCACGTTTAGCTGGATAATACATGGCTGGGATGGAGACATAATCAGCTGCTTCGGAATCCTCTGCTTGCCGGCTTGTGTTTGGCTGGAGAATCCACTGAAGCCTCGGGCCCTGCTGGTGCTTGTCAGGGCTGAGGCACACACACACATAATGCATGGATGGCGTGCAGGTGACATTGAGAGACCGGGTTCAGAGCAGGAGATTGCAGTGAGACTAATAGGTTTAAGGAAATAGCTTTTTTTTCCCCCCTATTTCAGATAATTGGTGGGTTTTTTTCATTTTTAAAGCATCTGACAGTTTTTGCTTATCACAAGGCACTTCATATTCCAGGTCTTGCCACCCAGATAACTGCTGTTCTCTCTTTCCCCTTCTGCATTTCCCACTGGCTCCATTGTGTATAGGTATAACCAGGTTATACAAACACCTTTTGTTTGCTTTCTTTGTTTTTTTTTTACTTTGTGTGTGTGTGTTTTGGTTTTTTTTTAATTTTAACCAAAAACTCACAAGACTTGCTGAAAAATGTAGAGTACCAGTAGTCTTCCCAGCGAGTGTCTGGGAGCTGCCTTGCCAGGGCGTACCGAGGAGCTGGAATTTGTCTGCCAGCTTTTGGGAAAGGATCTGTCTCTGCCCTGCACAAAACACAGCCTCTCATGGCAGTGTGGGCAGTGGATTTTGGTTTACTTACAGAAAGCAAACCAATTTATAAGGGTGAATTAAGTTTGCTACAAGCAACTGCACTTGCTTGCAACCTCTTCCAGTCAGAGCTGGGATGATGTTAGCCTTGAGGACCTGCCTTATCTGGGTTTTATTGTGTTGTTGCTCTGGTAACAGCAAGTCTTACACCTTTATTAAAGGAAGCAGGGATATTTTATTTTACTCTCTGGACTTCAATCAAAGGAATATGTTGAGGTTTCTTTCTACCACAGTTTTTGTTGTTAGCAGAAAATTTAAACTTTCTATGCAGAGAGCAACCTTTTTTGGCCTTCTAACTTTGGAAAATAAAGATTATAGCTTGCAAGAATATGTGGTGTCCATATTCTTAATAAAAACTCAGTGATTTTAACCCAATTTTAAAAAATGGGGAAAATTTTGCAGGAAACTTGAGGTCAGGAAGAATTAAACCTTCTTAAACACTTTGCATCCACTCAGTGCTGTGCTGCTTTATCAGCTTCAATTCAGAAATTGTCTCCAAGGTCATTCAGGACTGTTTTGGAAGCAAGTCTTGCAAGTGACAAGGCAGCTGTTGGGAACGTTTGTTGTCTTACACTGTCACATGCCTTCTCTGTGTCTGCTGAGTTACTCTGAGGCAGTGTTGGAGGTTGTCTCTTGGTCAAGTCTGACCTTATTGTACAGGCTTTGAAAATTATTTTATTTACTTTTGAGAACAATGATGGGAACCTGATAAAAACACAGACAGTCAGTTGGTAGAGAACTGTGATCCTGCCTTCAATTTTGGGGGCTTCTGTGTACATGTTGTTGCAATGGATTTGGTTTTGGTGTATCCATCCAAAGTGAGGCATTTTTTTTTTGCTGCTTCAGCTGAAACCCCTCTTCTTGCCCAGTGTTTTCTGTTTGGAAAATCTCTGAAGCCTCATCAGATGGCCTACAGTTTCATCTATATTCAGAACAAGATGACATCCTGTCCACTTGCAACTGGTGTCTAAGGATGTGTGGGAGAACTTGCTGGAAAATTTATTTTGGTGTTAATGGATTAGGATTTGGTACAGTCTTAATTATTACTTCATGGCTAGTTTCATTTGATCTGTAGTATCAAAACCAGAATGCTCAAATTAAGTATTCTAAGTATGTATAGTATGTAAGTATGTATATGTAAATATTAAGTATGATTGTATTTTGCTTCTCTTGCAGGGAAGTTACCCAGTGTGGGAAGATTTTATAAATAAAGCAGGGAAACTGCAGTCTCAGCTTCGGTAAGTTTTGTGTTACACAGTCAAGATCCCCTACAGTTTCTTGGATGTGGAAACATTAAGATCAAATGCAGCTTTTGCCAGGATAATTCACTAAGCAGGTCCTAGTAAAATTGTACATGTTTCATAGTCAACACCCACATGTGTATTTTTCATATACTACTAGTGCTGCTAGTGTTTTAATATATTTATGAAAATTCAAAATCTACTACCAGCTGTACATAATAAATATAAAATGAGGTAAATTTCATGGATTTTGATGGAAAATTGGAAAGATAGTTTATTGTTGTTTAGTGAGCACACTTTTCAAGTTGGCCCTGTGTTGTCCTTTTTATTAGTGTAGAATACAGAGGGATTATATTAGATGAGGGTTCAAAATACTAAAAAATCTTTGTCAGTCTTAACAGCACTTTCTTCTGCCTTAAAAATGAAGGGAATTCCTTTGCTGGATCACTTATTGGTGATTATTAAAACTTAGGTTATTGGGGCATACTTTGAAAATAGCATTCTGATTACTTAGTAAGAGCCATTGGTATCACACTCAGAAAAATCCTGCCATTTCAAGTATTCATTCACATGTGAAGTTTGTTTTTGCTAATGTGACTGCAAGTTCCATTTCTTCACAGCTCTCCCTGAATCACAGTCTCTGCTGTGCCCTCCACAGCTTCAGTGTGTTTTTTCCCAGTGGCAGCAGTAACAGGTTGCTGGCAGTGTGGTTTGTGGGTCTGTTTTGTTTCGAAAGGCTCCTCAAGAAGTTGGGGTTTAGCCTCGTTTGCCCTAAATGGCTGGAATATGCTGTTCTGCCACACTGTGCCTAAAACACCACACTTGCATGTGGTTTTTCCTTTCCAGCAATCGCATCACATTGAGTATGGGAGATGCAGAGGAAGGAGAGAAGTGAAATGGAGAACTTTCCTAGCCTTTTGTATTCTTCAAACACAGGCCTTCTGGGATGGCACGAAGGGATAGTTTTGTGTATTTCCCAGTCCTGTGCTGTTGCATTCAGTCAGTGCAGTGCTGCAGGAACATGCAGCAGGCAGCTTGAAAGCCCGTGTTCTAGGATTTGCTGTTTGTTTCTAGCACACGTGAGCCTTTTGCCTCTGTTTCATTTCTGTGTGCTCTGACAAAGGGCCGCAGATGTCATCTGAGCTGGAGCCAGGTCTTCCTGGATCTTGTTACTGGAGAAATGGAGCTTTGTTATTAACAGTGTAATTAATAATTAACAACATGGTACACGAATAACAGCGTGACCCACAAGTTTGGAAGATGAAGAACACAAACACTGTTAAGGAACATCCCAGAAAAGGTTATCTGGTTCCAGGGCTCAATATTGCTGGCGAGCTGTTGTGGGGTTTCTTGCCCTGCCTTTAATCTCCTGGGCATGTGGAGAGTCCTTTTGCATTTGGTTGGTCCTGTCACACCTGGGGTGGTTTTTTCTGTGTGTGTTCAAACCTTTTGTGCTGTCAGTAGGCCATTTACTACGCTGCCAGTTATGTCCTCTGTATCTTGAGCATATTTGGAGTGAGACTCACATAAAGCCTGACCTAATTAAGCAGTCCTGTGGTCTTTCTGGCTGAGAATCAGCTTCCCTGCAGGTCTGCTGGGTTTTTTGAGGCTAGCAAGGAGTTCTTGAAACAAAAGTGAGGTTGGTAGTCGGTGTTCTGGATTTGGGAAATATCCTTTTCAGCTTGGGAAAGGCTGACTGATACCATCAGGAGAGAAAATCAGAGTTAGTGTCAGAAAAGATGTGCAGAGGCAGCACCACGAGGTAACTGTGCAGAAGGCACAGTTGTGCTGTACCTGTAGAGCCCTGGCCTACTTTCACTTTAAGTGGGTCGACCAGACTATAAACCTTCAAAAATCTGGACTCACCTGTGGTTTTCAGGGCTCTGGGGCCTGGTGATCTGGGGCAAACGTGCTTGGAGAATTGTAACTCACATTTGCTGTCCACTTGAACAGCTGTGTGGTCTGTGTGTGCTTCCCAGATGTGGAGGGAGGTCAGGCTGGTTGGCACTGGGTTGTGAAGTCTCTGACATTGCTGGTGCACCTCTCAGGAAGGGTCCTGTTTAGAGAAGCACTGCATCAGAAGGGGGTTTTGTTTGCTTCCTTTATTTTGGGGAGTCTGTGTTCCTTGTGGGTTTTTTTGTTTTGGTTGTTTTTTTCCACCCCCCTTGAAATGGGGATTCTTTTCCCCACCCTTCCATTTACCCAAGAACTCAAAACCAGTCTGATTTCCAAGAAATTGCTATTTTCTGTTTCAAGGGTTGCTCCTGCTCCCTAGATTGAAACACTCAGGAAATTGTTTGGCCAGGATCCTAGATAAAGGGAAGTTCCTGCGTGTTTATTCTTAAGATATACATGTTCCCTGAAAATAGCAGTGACTGTAATTTGTACACTAATAGGTGCAGTATAATGTGTGTTAGATTTGTTTTTCATGTTTGACTGCTTAATATTAGTTCATCAGAGGAAATCAGCTAGAAGGAGGATGGCTGTGCTCTTTTGAAACAGCACCTGTCCTGTGCAATTCTCAGCATGGAATTAGCGTGGCTGCCTCCAAGTCCATAGTGCTGACACAAAGCGAGGAAGGGATTAAGAAATGAAGGAGGGAAAAGGCTAAATTCAGATATAAAAGAGGATACTTTTTGTGGCCTCTGAAAGTTCACAGTGTTATTCATTATAAGCCTAAATGTTTTTGGCAGTAATTAAATAGGCATCAATGAGACACTGCTAATGTTTTGTTATCTGTATGCGTTTCAGGACTACAGTAGTAGCAGCTGCTGCCTTTTTGGATGCCTTTCAGAAAGTGGCTGACATGGCTACTAACACACGTGGTAAGCAGATGTGTCAATATTGAGTTTAACAGAATGCTGTGTGGTTTATACCATTTGTCGTAATAAAAAGGAGTCTTAACTTGTTACATTGACAAGCAGATCTGTGAGACATCTGTTAGATGGACTTGCACTTCGCAAACAGGCACGTGAAAAAGGAAATAGTCTTTTCTTAACAAAAAAAATGCTGGAAACCTGTAATTTAAATGTGTCATCCATCATGTGAACACTTCTTAATTACCATTTGAATTATATGTTGATGAATAATATTTTAGAAAGCAAGATTTACTGAAATCTGTATTCACGGATGCTTCTGTACCTTGTGTAAATGTAAAAAGCTTGATACTCAGCTGGTATAAGTAAGTGTAGGGCTATTGGAGACAGAGCAGATACCAGCCCATCCTATGGCCTTTGGGGTCTGCCAAGAATGATGCCAAGGGCCTGTACTTATATCTTTGAGGGCTGTCTTGGCTTGTCCTTCCCCCTGAGGTCTGACTTTACAGGTCAGAATTCATTTTCCTGGGCTGTGGGCTTCTCTGGTACAGTAAGCCTGGTGAGTATGGAGAGCCAAAGCAGTGCAGCTGTCACTCTTTCCAGACTGCTGAGTTGGAAGGAGACAAAAGGCTGGTTCTCTCTGATGCTGGATGCCTGGTGACCAAAGCGTCATGTGCAGAAGTCCCTGCAGCAGTAGGGCATTTCCCCATGGTCACCGTGTCCCTGGGCTGTTGCTGAAGGCTAAATCCAAAGTGCAAAAAGCACTGCTGAGTGAGCAGATTTTGGTCACCTCTAACCTTAGAGGTTTTGTAACTTTTTTTTTAAAGTCCTAATGTGCCCTTGGCATTTGATTTGGAGAGGAAGAAAGTAATACTGCTGATGTGTAGGGTGTGCATTTGCATTAGCAGAGTTCAAGCTCAGACAGACTTGTGTTTCCCTTCACTTCTGGCTAATAGGAGGAGCAGCAGGTGCTGAAGTGAGTTTAAGCCATGGAATGACCAGAGGGAAGAATATTTTTTTTCCTGTCTAAAGCTAATATTTACATTCTGATAAGAAGTTCCTCATTATATGCATACCTTCTGTAAATTATGGGTAATCTACTCACATAAAATAATAAACATGACAGAAAGTGGAATAAACCAAGGAAGAGACTCAAGGCAGAACGTAACTTGGATTTCCAACATGTCTTTCCCTTCGGGCGTTTTCTGTTCTATTTCTTCTCCCTTCCCCAAGGGGAAACAAAGTAAACTACCAAAATCCTTGAGCCCTGTCTTCTAGCTGTACTGGCAGGCTTATAGAAGTTGCATTGAGATACCAGAATGACTGAAACTTTCCCATTCTCAAACAAAAATGGTTTGTGTGGGTTTTTGAAGGGTATTTTACACTTTCTGCTGTTATTTGGACCCCATCCAGCAAGTGTTGTCTTGTCTCTTATCTCTTTGAACACATCCTTTATAAAAGGAGCTCTGTGAATCCAGGCATGCCAAATTTGTATAGCTCCTCTGTTCTGTCTTCTGCCTTCTCTGTCTGAGAGGATAGAAGGGAATTTTGTTTTTATTTTTAGAAAGTGATGTTCTGGGCAATGAATCAAAACTCCAAGTTAGCTGGTGGTTCTGATCTGCCTCCCAACCCAAGTTCCATTTGTGTCCATTCAAGTGTATATTTGAGGTTGCACATTGGTCCTGTAACAAAAACAGGTCCTTCTACCTTGCTGTGGACAGGGACAAGCACCTGGCCTTCTGCAAGGTGATGGCAGAGCTCCCTATGACCTTCTAGGGCATAATTACATGAAAATGTATTTTGCTGCCAGTGTGAAGATTTATATTCCAAGAACAGAACAGACGTGTTTTTCTTCTGTGATGTGAGGATTTTAATGGGCTCTCAGTTTTCCTTTTGGGGAGTTACCTACCTTGGTCAATTCTTCATTAAATTTTGCCAGTTACTTACCCATGTTATAAAACATAGTATTTGATTATCTAATCAACACCTGGCTATGCTTCACACTGTTCAGAGGGTTAACAGATAAACCAAAGTTTACAGCTAACAGATTAACCCAAGTCAGCAAAGTTCCTGTTCCGTTTCTGGGGATATATGACACTTCCCACGACAAAGGCAGCGAGGTTGGTGTATTTTAAATCATAAGGCTGGTTTATCATTGCATGAGCCACGTCCTTCTCCTTGGAACTAACTGTATATGAAAACACTGAAGCAGGTGCCTCTTCCAGAGGAACAGTGTTAGTTCCTTGTAGGATGAAATGGAACTCAGTAGGATGACTGCAGTGTTGTGGAGCTGGGTGCTGCCTTTAATTTGTAATTGCCAATAGCGTTGCAGAAAAAGGCCTGTTATTTTAAGACCCACTCATTGAGCTGATGAGAGTGTTTTGTCAGTCAGCAGAAGCACTCTCTGGCTACTCTTTAATGTTTGCATCAGCATTAGCTTTGAAAGAAGAAAAAGTATTTATGTGGATGTAAATGTCCACATACACACATAAGGGGAGACGATTTCCTTTGCAGTGTTCAAGAATAAGAGCTTGCTTCCATCAGTGCCAGTCCTTGTCCCAACCAATCTCTTTGCCTTGAGTGCCACCACTGCTGTCCCCAAGCACGGTCTTTTCCTTGCTAGTGCATCATTCTTTCCATGTCATTTACTTCCTTCTAATTCTGCAATGGTAATGAAGTCAATCTTAACATTCCTATTTGGGGCTCAAATAGAAGGCATAATTGGAGCTCTGCCTATGGTTTGATAAGTCAGATAACCTGTACTTTGCTGTGTTTTCTTCACATTGTAGCTTCTGAAGTAGGGAAAGCCCTGAATGTAAAGTACCCAGTGTTTTGTGATGGCTCAGTAACACAAATTATTTTCCCAAGCAGCTCATTTCAGCTTTTGCTTCCTCCTCCTTCGCTGTCTCTCCATTTAAATGTGTATCAACCCAAAGTTTAGTCTCTCTCCTCAGTTTGGTTTCCTCTGTTCACTGCTTTTTGATTTTCACCTGACGTGGGAAAACACAGGGGAAGTAGTTCAGATGTGTGAATCACCAAAATGTGTTATTTCTGTGGGTCTGGTCATCTGAAAAGGCATAACTTGAATGGAGGAGGTTGTCAGGTTATGTTGCTAGTTCTATAATAATGCTGTGCAGCAGTGTGTGCTGTTTTTTGCTGGATCCAGAGATTTTTGAAAACGGAATTCCTTCAGATGTTTTGACTTTTGAGCTCTGACAAGATAGAAACATCTGTGTAGCAGTTTGTGTTACTCAGACTGTATCTGTTGAGCACACAACACGGCAGAACTCCAGTCTGCAGTGGAGTCTGTATTATTTCTCACTATGGTTATTAAAGAGAATACTCACAAAATATTAAATGAAGAAGGTACTTCAGGATACATTTAAATCCTTAATATATTTGAAATAATATGATAACCCTTAAATATTTTAAAAGTGAAGTTTTCTTTTGGGGACATGTGTGCTCATGAGTTTTTTGTGGGGGCTTTTCTTATGTGGCTTATGTCTTTTAATATTTGAAATTCTGAGTGTTTTTATCTGCATCAATTCTAACTGAAGCATGGAAGAGATTTAAGTCTAATATTTTGTGCATTAAAATTTACTCTCTTATGAAAGCAAGAACTGTGCATTCTGAATACAAACATGTATCACATATAAACATAGTATAAGGTTGGGTTTGAACAATATGTAAAAGGATGTGTGTTAACTACTTTGCTTTTTGTATGCTAGTATTCTTCTGCCTCTGCTGCATTTGAATGTCCTTTGTAGATAAGTGCTAGAATTCAGGAACTTGAAAAAGTGGGTGTGAAAATTAACTATCCTCCTTGTGTTATAAAGGGGATAAATGTGAAGACATGCACCTTGTCTATATCCCCTTAATACACCATCAGCAGCTTCCGTGGAAAAAAGCCCTGCTCCAGTCTTGACTACCTACATCTGCACAGGTGTAAATTAAAATTTATGGAAAGATGATCTAAAAGCTTTCATTTACCAAAGCTTAAAATTGATCTTCAAAGTGAGATTGTTAATGAGGCAACTGATACCCAGTCTTGTGGTTTTTTTGTTTTTCCTTCATATCGAAGGGTTTTGCATATACATAGGTGTGTTTGATATTAGCAGATTAGTTAAATCACTTCAAGATACATTTCAGTTTGTCACAAGGCTTTCTCTGGCCAGTTGAATTCCACAGATTTTAATGCTGTTTGAAGTTGCTTCTTAGTAAGTCAGCTTGGCAAGTGCTCCTAAAGGTATGTTTTCCCTGCCTTTGGTAATTCTGACATCTGTCATGCTGGTTGGAGCTATTTACATTTCCAATCTCTTTCATTTTGTGTGTGTCTGAGACAACTTTAAGCATTTTAAGGCTGCTGACAAGAGTTGCAGGAAATTCCAGCTGAGGGAGACCCTCTCTGCTGGTCAGAGGGGTCTGGGGTCATGGGGGGAAGCCTTTGGATGGTCAGCTAGCTACCAGGGGCTGCTGAGTAGACCTAGAAGCAAAACTCAGCTCGAGTCTGCATGGTGTGCAGCAGTGATGGGGTACCAAACCCAGCATAGCCGTCATAATGTTACCCTGTTGAGGGGCAGGATATATCAGTCTGGAAGAAGTGCTGCATTAAAGTGCCTGTACATCTTATGCTCCATTAAACTTTTATCAGCTTGCAAAAATGTAAATATGGTTTAATGCTTTTACGTACAAAATTAAATTTGATTAATATCTGTACTCACAGGTAGCTCTTGTACTGCACTACTCAATGACTGCTCTTCATGTTTAATAAAGCTGCTTTAAATAGTACCTTTGCTGTAGATCTGTGTTCCTGGGCAGACTCTGCATCCATGTCGCTCCAGGTATCCTGTGAGTGCACCTTCAGGTAGTTCTTACTCTGGGTGTTCCATTGTTATTTTAGCCAGGATCTATATGGTGTGTATCTCAGTGTATTTCCAAGGTGACAAGCTGCACAAAGTGTTGCAGAACTGGAATCAGCATCTGTTACCTCCCAAGTAAGTGTGTTCAGGCCCCTGAACCAGTATCTCACTCACTGCAAATTTGGCACAGTGTGATGAATTCTTGGTGTCACAGCAAAATCTTGTGGGCAGTACTGAAAGGTGGCTGTTTATTTTAATAATAATAAAAAAAAGAAGACAGAAATGGAGCCTGGGGAGGGGAAGGACACCACAGTCTATAGCAGTAGACCTAAAAGCTATTCAACATTTTTGAAATAAATTCCTTTGCTACTGGCTGTGGACTGGGGAGTTGTGATGATCATCTGTGCCTAATTTCAGAGTGAAAACAAAGCTGGGTGCAGTAGGAAAGGGATTCTCATTGTCCCAATTCCTTTGTCTTTCTAACTCCTCTTTAATTTTGGATGCTCATACTCAAATAACAAAACCTTTATTTGAGCTTCCTGTGAGTTAAGATAAGACTTGGTAATAAGTGCTTATTCCTCGTATGGAGTCTTTGAAGTAAAATAATACAGTCCAGGATTTTTCTTTTTAGATTTTCATATATGAAATAATCAGGAAGAAAATTATTTAAATGAACCATTCAGTCTTCCATTATACTTTCATGAAGATGATGCAAAACACAGGGCCAGTTCAGAATTGTTGGCAGATAATGTTGAAGCTGGATGCATATTACACATCTGTTGCATTTTTAGAACTGGGACTTGGATACAGTGCTTTACAAGTGCCAAAACTCCAGAACACATATATAAGGGTGATGCTGTATTATTTGCTGTTTTCACGTTCTTGTCTTTCTCTAGACAAGTATCAAATGTCAGTCCACGTCTTTCAGCAAGTGTTACCCTGAGAACTCTGTTGCCAGTGTGAGCCTGTTTGGCTGGAACAGTCAAAATGGGATGAACATCTTATATGCCCAAACACAAGAGAAGTGGTTTGGTGATCAACGAGTAGATTTTATATTTAGGGATTGCTCTGCAGGTGTAACATTGCCATTGCCTTTTCTTTGGGCAAGTACAGGCATTCCAACATAAATATTATTTACACCTTATTTTTTCCTTGAGATCAAAATGAAATCTAGCTCAGGGTCACTGACAGTATTTGTGCTACTTTGTCACTACCCAAGGAGAAATATTCAGGGTGATAGACAAAAAAAATAATTGCTGTAACTGATATACTGAGCTGCCCCTTGGTACAATGCACAGGCTGACACAGGAGTGTGTATTTGTCCTGCAGCCCATTATTTTTTTTAAGCTTAAGGTGCTTTGCTAAGAGACTGAAGTGTTGTTAGGAGGGGGAAAAAGCTGCCAGAAAACTTGGATGTAAGACCAACTTCTTTCAAGGAGAAAAAAGCATGGGGGGAAGAAGCAAATACATTTTTTTAATACTCTACCCAAGGAGTGGGAAGGTGTGTCAAGGTAGCAGTGGCTGGCCCTTTTTTACATGACTGAGTGTAAGTCTGCTCAGCGTTGGCTGAATCGAAGATCTTTGGGAGTGTAGGAAGGGACACAACTAGGAGTTAATTTCTTACACACTTAGTCACAGTTCATCCTCTCTCCTCACTTAAACAGCTGTGTTGCTTTTAGGAGGATAGACTGTTAGGTCCTGGGTTTTTGCAGGCTTGGAATGGATGGATTGATTGTTGTTTCCAGCTGCATGATGACTTTATATCTCTGTGGGCATCTTCACGTGGAGCACCTACGCTTAAGTAACTAATTACTTACTGGTTTGTAGCTGCAAAGAATTTTCTCAGTCTTGGCAACGGAATCAAACTTTCAATGTCTTAAACATCTAGTTTGGGAAGTAATGAGGATAAATCATAAATGGCTCTGAGGAGTTCCTTCAGATAATATATTAGGTTAGAATCAAAGATGGAAAAGCATCCTTTTGATGATGGGATGTGGATTTGAAAGTGGAGGCTGAGGTTTTGGTTGGTGGTTGGTTTTCCCAGCGTAGTGCATGTTCTTGTGGTGGGAGATCCCCTTTCAGGCTAATTCCGTCAGCCTTTTGATGTGATAAATTGCTAGTTGGCACATAGCAACAATCCTATAGTAACCACAAGAGGAGTTGTTGCTGCTTTTGTTTATTTATTTTTAATCTGTCACCAGTTGGATAGCAAAGGTAGCTGAAGATCTGTCTCCATGGGGTTTTATTTAGTGTATTTTTTATTTACCTTAAGACAGAGGGGAAAGTTCTGTGTGGTGTGGAAAGGGAATTAAAACATGGGTTCAGACTAAGCAAGGTTTCTGTGAAGTAGGGTAGTGCTTCTTGTGTCGTGGACCTTGCCTATAGCAAGCTGTGGAGGCTGCAGAGCAGTTGCTGAGCTTCTGCAACCTCATCCTTCAACCTCACAACTGTCTGGAAACGCAGGTTTGTGGTGTGTTGTCCTGTTGGCCTTATCAGGGGTGGTTTCCAGGAAGACATACATGTTGGTGAAGTGTTGGATTGGTGCTGTCAGCTGGTTTCATGCAAGCTCACCAGATGTCTACGGAGGTGTGTGTGGACCTGACTTAAGTTACCTGAACCTCCGTGCACCCCAGTCCATGTGTCCCTTAAACCACTTGTGAAATCCCTTAGTATCAGCAAGGCAGTTTCTGCAAAGGCTCTGGGATAAAATGTGTGCTTTGACTTTGGATGTCTTCTCCCATTCCCTTGGTCTGTTCCTACCCTAGCTGGATGGAAATTGTTTGTTTCTCATGACATAAGCTGTACAAAAAAGTGAAATTACAAGCTCCAGTAGACTAATTGAGAATGGAGCATCCAGAACAATAAGCTCTGTCTAATCATTAACAAAAGTAATTTTAGAAGTAGCAGTGACAATTGCATTGTCTAACAGGGTTTTTTGCTCTCTGTAATGCAGGCTTGCCTCCCAGAAGGATGCTCTTCCATGCCTTTTTGGAGGTGTTAGGACCATAGGTCATCGTGTATGTTCACTCTGTGTGTGTCCATGCAAACTAATGCTCCACTGCCAGGTGATTTACTTGGTGATATGATTCATCTCATGTTTGCATACCTGCTGCTTCCCGGGAAGCAGTGCACGTTCATGGTAATAATGAGGTCTTGCTTAAAAATAGACCAGCTTTCTTCATTTTCTTGTCCTTCTGTTTGCTCAATGATTTGTCGGGTGTTGCCAGCACAAATGTTTGTCCCTGTTGCTGCGCAAGCTGTTCACCCCTTCCCTCCTCCCTTCATGTTAGCTTTCTTCAGTGAAGCAGGTCCCTGCTCTTTTCTTCCCTCTTGATGTAGCCAAACTTGCACTGTTCAGGCTTATGGGCTCAGTTACAGAGGTGGAGAAGAGTTCCCTCTGGTTCTTGAAGTTCAATAGAAAATGTATCTGCCTGGGACAAGAAGTACCTTGTGCTGTGTGTCTTCCACTCCCATGCATGATGGAGTCCAACCTGTAGAACTACTTCTGAAAAGTTAAAATATAATTACTTCACTGTTTCACTTCAGGGCTCAGAGTCCTCCCTCTTTCTTGTCTTTATGCTTTCTACAGCAGTTTTTTTCTGCAGATTAATCTGTGACCTGCCCTCAGTTCGGGTTGGTTTTTTGGATAGGACAGAGAAGGAAAGGAAGATGGGCTGTTTCCAGAAGAGCCCAGATTGTCACCTGACAGTACTTCCTGTAAAGTGTTTCAACTGTGTGCTTATATATATCTACACTTAAACTTTCTATTGCTTTTGTTGTTGCTTTTTTTGTTAGTTTCACCTGGGCTTCCTGCATGTAAAAATGTTTTCTAATCCAGTGAAGCCACTGAAAAATGCTACCACCTTTCCTGCAGCCATCCCAACTCAGGCTTTTTGGAAACCACTTCAAAACTGAGAGCAGTGGCAATTGTGTGCGTGGGCACGTCCGTCTGCAGCGTGGTGGTGTCACAGGGTAGGAGAGGTCTGGGTTTGTACAATCAGCCCCTGCAATTCTTGTGAAATTCTCCTCTCCCGCAGCACTTATTATTATGTAAAATTGAAATCTGCATGATTTCCTGCTGCGAGAGCCTGTGCCAAGGGACTGGTTTCTATAGTAACTAATATCAAGGAGCTGGCTGGGACTTCACTTCAGAGCTGTATTTGAGTGTATTTTGCAGTTCAGTACAACCCTGTGTGAGTATCTGATGGATGGCAAACAAGAAGTGAAGGGTTGTGGCTGCCATTACTACAGTAGTAGTGCTGTGCACCCCGGCATGGACACTGAGGGCTAAAAATAGGCATTTTGTGAAAAGGGGTTGGAGGTCAGGTGGGGAGATGTCTTTTTTTTTTTTTTTCCTCTCTTCCCCCACTCCCCTCCCTCATTAGTCTGCTGAATGAGGAATACACCCATGGGGTTTTGTTGGAGTCACTTCAGCCCACCCTGAAGGAAGACATAATCTTGGAAACTGGGTCCATTTTCTCCCAAGAGTACCAGCCATTGCTGCTGCCAGTATTCTCTTCTGAAGCAGAGCTGGTGTTTGTTCTGCTGTGCTTGATAAATAGCACCACTAATGCACTTTCATCTGCAGGATCAGCTTCTGCCTTTAACACCTGCTAAATGTGTTTGTTTTTGCAGGGTTAAGCAGGGAGGGTGAAGTTGTGTGTCCCGTGCACCTGTGGACATGGACATGTGTGTGCACACACCTGGCCAAGGAAGGAGTGCTGTTTGCTCAGCCGGCTCAAGGGGAGCCTTGGCTTGGCCACCCCAAGAGCAGCTTCTCACTCGCTTGGTATTTGGGGTGCTGGAGAGGGCTAAGGAAG
The DNA here is from genome assembly GCA_013399695.1 of Formicarius rufipectus. Classification (NCBI taxonomy): domain Eukaryota; kingdom Metazoa; phylum Chordata; class Aves; order Passeriformes; family Formicariidae; genus Formicarius; species Formicarius rufipectus. The sequence goes on from VXAU01001251.1 coordinate 2,207,925, forward strand.
GAGGTTCTAGGGAGGAAGAAATTGATGGTCAACAAAAAGGAGCTGTGTGAGAGTTGTGCTGGTGATATTTAGGGAGCATCTAGTACATACTCAGGAAGAAATGAGGTGCTTTAAAAAAAAAAAAAAAAATCTCTTCAGACAGGTCATCTTTTATATTCACCATTTACGTATGTAAGTCCCTGGTAAAAGTATTACAGTGATTTTAAAAAACCAATAAATTACTGGATTAAGCCATTTGCGTCAAGAGAGTAATGATGTATTTGAATAATCTGAAATAATTTGGCACTGAGATATGACCAGATTAAGAGTTTGAGAAGCAGGATTGGAGACTATCATTCAAGAATATAATGACTCATGTTGCTGAGAAATCACCTTCCTCTTTGTACTTGTACAGAAGTAAAAAATCTCCCTTTCTTGTAAGCAGGTACAAAGCAGAGTGTTGAAATGAGGTGTCAGAATAAAAATTCATCGTATTTACACAATATAGTGATGCAAATCTGGAACATTGAGTTGTTATGAGTAATATCCAGAGTACATTTGGTAAATACTTATAGTGCATTTTGTGATGGATTATCCCTATTTTTAATGCTTGATCATCTTCTGCTAGTTTGCAAAATCGCCGGAGTCCAGTAGAGCGCGTTTCTGTTGGATGCTGTTGTGAATGTGTATCCATTTTAAATCTGGGTTATCTTGCATGGAGAATAGCAGCTCTGTGAGTGTTAGTCACTTTGGTTCAAAGGTAAAGAGTTCACATGTAGCTCTTCTGGAGCTACTGCAGAGGCAGGAGCCTTGGTTATAAGTATAGTTAAGGGAATGTTTGAGCTATGAAGCTGAAATTTAGCTTGCTGCTGGGGAAATGAGTGCTGTCACTGAGCATGTACCGTGATGCAAAGCCCTCCCCAGCCTGCGGTTCAAATGCACCATGTGCACTCAGGATGGATAATTGATTTAGATGAACAGATTTTAATCTTTCATTGTGAACTTGAGGTTGGCCTCACTTTTGGTTACAAACTCTGTGTTTCTCAAGCTGCACTTTCACAAGGGTTTTAGCTGTTCTTTCTGAAGTGACTGTTTTCAGAGGCTCTTTGCAACAAACTTTCTTTGTTGGCAACCTTAATTTAACATAACTTCCAAAATTAGCAGTGGGAGAAAAAGCCTGGTGTATGTTCCCAACTAGGGTGGAAGTGCTGAACTTCTGGAGTGCATTTAAGGAGCTAGTGAAGAAGGTGGTTTACATGTTACTCTGGAGTGACTTTATTCTAACAAATACATTTGTTTTAAAATACTCCTGTCTAAGCTTTAAGCTGAATTACACTGTGCATAAAGCTCTCTTGTTAAGGTTTTATGTTAGGGTTAATTAATTCTCTGACGGCAAAAAGGCAAATGCCTTCCAAAGTGCATACAACCACCCATCTGCCCATTGTGAGTATTGCCAAGGGATTTTTGAGCCAAAGCAACAAGAATTCTGTCCTGTGCTACAAAATGAAGTGGTTAATGAAGGCTAAAGAATAGTCAGGTTAAAAAAGTCATCTATTCAGTGTCTTTTCCAGAGCTCCCTGTCTCTGATGTTCTGTTTTGACTGCTGCATAATCTGTTGAAATTGGTCAGAGTTTCAGCCTCTCTAGAGTTTGGTTGTAGAGGTCCTGATTGTCACAGATAAAGCAGTGTGTATTTTTGTGTTAATGCTTATCTGTTGTTTACCTCAGGTGTGTCCTGGTTTGGTTTTGAGTTATTTTCATATGTGATTTGATTATTTTTAATTTTTTTAATTAATTTTTTTTTGAAAGGAAGCTGAACTCAAAATTTGTGCCCTCTGTGCAGTAGCTGAAGGATATATGAATCTCTCACTTTCTTTAAGAGAAAAGGTCTCTTGGATTAAACACATTCAGCATGTAAAAAGCTTCTTGTGACCAATGGGAGTAAACATTAAACATTAATGATGCAGCTTTAAGTTGCATGGAAACAAACTGGGGCAAGTCAGTTCATTTTACCTTTGATTCACTGCTTCCAGCCACTAGGAAAGGTTGGAGGAACACAAGGCAAATAGGAGGCTCTTCCTTAAGCTTTTTCTTGTAATGACATGTTTTGCCTCAAACAATAGTTTCAGTATGTAGATGAATAGAATTTATAATATATAGAATTCGTAATTTTTGTATCTCTTTTTAAAAATAAGCAATGTGATAACAGCAATTTACAGAATTGCAGTGATTTCTAGTTAAAGGGAGATTGAGTTCTAATTATAAGGCAAATAAAATAAAGATTTCCAAGAACAATCCTGGATTGTAGAGGTTTGAATATCTCCTGGGATGGAGATGTGAAGTAGTCATTTGACCCCAAGACTTGGATGTCAAACATTGCCAGGCACATCTGTTTTGTATGACCTATTTATAGCAATGAGAACTTCAGGTCTTAAGATCTGCAGCGTTTGTGCAAGTACTTGCTTGTGTCTTTGGAGAGGCAGTGTGATATGCCACGAACCTCCTGCAAAGTGATTATGGTAAAAATGTAGGTTCTGGACTTCCTGGCACCTAATTCCTTCAGTAATGTGATTTCAGGTCCTGCATATGCTCCTTGGCATGCCCAGAACTACCCCAAAACGTTACTGGGGCTGAACAGGTGGATACAGGTAGATTCCTGTGCACGGGATCCTTGGGGCAAGTAGCATTGTGCAGTCTCCCCTGCCTTCTTTACCTTTTTCCTTCCTTTTTTTGAAGAAGTTTGGGTTGACTTGTGTTCTGTGGTTCTCTCTGGATTTCCCTGTCTGACTCAGTTTGCTCTGCTGTGCAGAGGGCATTGCGTGTTTTTATTGGAAAGAGGCTTACCTGTGGGTTTTTGTTTTCAGCTTCTGTGGGTGTCTGTGCTTTTTCCATTATTACTATGGCCCTCTATGTTTCCTGCAGCGTTTCCAGCAAACTTGCATTAAGATGGATGACTTGGAAATGTGTATCTTGAATAATAACCTTGTTTTGCAAGAAGATTGATAATAACAATAGATGAGCAAGATGCACTATTCTTGATTGTTTAAATGGGGTTAGGCCTAGCTAAGGTTATGTTGTTCTTTCTTAATCCCTAAAAAGCTGAAGTGCTCTTCTTGTAGCACACATGGACATTTCTCTGGTTATATAGGAAGGAGTAAGGTAGACAAACTCGTTTCTGCCATGTAAAGAAGGTGTCAAACTAGACAATCCTGAAAGCCTTGTTTTTAAAGCTCCACTTCCCTGGCCATATTAGTTCAGGGTTTAATTACACAATAGGAAGATTTCTTAAATGCAGTATATTTGAACTAAGACTTTTTCATGCAGCAATGTACACTTAGTTTATTATCATTTACCTTCTCCTTTGTTTTCTGGTAACTTGTTTTGGATTTCAATTCTGTAGGTAGAGCTACAACTCTTTAGAATATTTAAAAAGGTTATATGGGGAGTTTGCTTTGTGGGAATAGTTGTCAAAGCCATCTCACCAGTTTAAGCTATAATGAGAGCCATTTTAATATTTTTATAAGGCTATTTTTAGACTCACTTATGCTGAAGGAAGAGTAGGAGTAGAGTTGCTTTGGCACGAACATGAGGAACAGCATCCCTTGGTTGGATGGATATGTTCTCAATATAATTTATTGGTTAATTAAATCTGTTTGGGAAAGTCTCTGTGGGAGCATTAAACAGTGATAGCCTTGTGGCTTGCAGACACAAACTCATACCTTAGTGTAGACAACTGCACAGGTAGATCTTGGAGGAAAAAATAGTTTCTTAGCTCAAAAAAAAAGCCATTTGATTTATCCTTATTAATAGCCATGTAGTGCATAATTCAGATTTTTTTTCTTTTTTTTAAGCGTTAGGGTGAATTATTAGGGGATTATTCACGCCAGTTACATGTCCAAGAGGCAAAATTAGGAAGTTTTGCCTGGCTGATAAGATGACTGTGCTTTGCTAACTATGGGTTATGAATAGTGGGGACCAATGGCTGCCAATTTAGGATTTACATATGGAAAGCATCAGGCCAGAAAGCCTCTGAGGCTTTGTCTCCCCTTTTGTTTCTTAACCAGCTGAATGTCTCCATGTCCCACAGACAGACAGAAGCCTGTCTGGCTTAACTTCTCTTCCCTGGTCATCTGCTTCACCTTGGTTTTGAAATATGTCTGTGCTGCTGACCACAAAAATAAAACTTGGCTTTGATTTGAGTTTCATCTTGCAGTGGCTGGTCTCTGTTCGCAGGAGAAACTGGACCAGAGCTTCAAAGCATCGAAGTGATTCACAGCTAATTTTTCTTTTAAGGACCAGAAGGACCATTAGATCATCTAACCTGATTATCTCCAGCGGGCTGGTCAGGACTTAGTCTGCTGCAAGGCTTGTGCTGGACACAGCGGTGGCTGGAGCCCTTTGGCAGAGCGAGGCGTGGGAATGAATGGGCAGCGTCTGTGGGGCAGCAGGTGTGCTGGAAAACGCCCTGGGTGCATCTCTTTCGTGTAAAACTGTATGTAAAACAACTTCAACCAAACTCCTACCCATAAGAAGTCTTGCATGGATTGCCTTGCTTGACCTCTGAAGGAAATACAGACATGGGGTTTAGTGGTGTCCATCATGTGGGTTTTGCATAAAATGTACAGACCGGGGAGAGAGAGTCTTGCCACGTCTCGGAGCGTGCAAGGAAATGTAGTGCCTTCTGTAATGTGTGACTGTCCCGCCGCCATGGCCTGGAGGGAAATGTCATGGCCAGGAGAGAGTAAGGTGATGTGGAGAGACTGACTCCCATTTTGCTGTGGTTGAGTGCAGGAGTCTGAGTGAGAACTGCAGTGAAAGATCTGCCTTTGCCCTGGCAGGGCTGATGATTCCTGTTCAGGACAGAGCTCCTGTGGTTCACGCTGGTGTTGGTGACTGTGGAGTTCTCAGAACTGTCAGTTTTGTATGCTTTCTTTTTTTCCTTCCTATCTAAAATTCAGATTTTTAAGATAGCCACCCCAATCCCAGGCCCTGTGGCAAATGAGTCTGTGACCAAGCTGCCTGCAGGTTACCCCTTCCTGCAGAACAAGCCGAGCTGTGTCAGTGGGAGCAGAGCCAAAAGCAGAGGTTTGCATCTTGATTTCCTACGGACTTATTCCAGTAATGAAATGGATGGTGGTGTTGGGTCACTCAACACTTGCACACTTTGCAGTTTTTCTCAGTGAGAGGAGACAAAAAGCCCAGCTGCAGCAGCGGTCGTGGAGGCTGCAGGTGTGAGCTTGGCTGGAGGATGCCAAGCTGCCATCTGTGGTGAGGCTTTGTGGTGTTTTTTTCACAGTCCACTTGCCTAGAAATGAGAACAAGAATACAAAATAACAGGAGTAACTGAGGATAGCTTTCCTCCCATTCTGCTGCCTCGCTGGTTCAGCCAGGAGGCTGTGAAAGTGTAAGGGTTGAAACTGCATCAGGCTTAAGGGATTAATATAGGTGGTGCCCTGCCAGTGTGTTCAGTCTTTTAGGTACTTTCTCCCTGTGTTGCTTTAAGCAGGTTTGTCCTCTGCCCTCTGGAAGATGTAGAGAAATAGAAGAAAAGTTCCATGTGTTATTTGCATAAAATGTCCAAAGAGAAGAAAAGCAGCAGTGTATTGCTTTGCTTATTTACGTGGTTAATACCCATTTCTGTGCCCGTGTTCTGACGTTTTAAAGCTAAGTAGGTAGGGTAAGGAACCTTAAGCATTTGAAAATGAAAAAAAACCCAAGTGTGATGGTTGCCATAATTAAATCAGTGATGTCCAGCATTCATTTTAAATTCTTAGTACCCCTATGTTGTTAAATTTTCCTGTCTGGTATGCAGCCTGTCTGCTTGTTTACAAAATGCCTTGGAGTTGCATGGATTACCTCGCACTGTGTGCAGAGTGGTTTATAAAAGTTAGGCATGTGTTGTTCTGACTAGAGAGATGTACTTGGAGCTGTGCTTTGGATTGCACAAGTAATATTTTCCAGGAATGGTCATGAGGATCAAGCAGGACGAGCTTTGAGGAGTGTGTGGCGGCAGCACGAGCTTTGGCTGAAGGGAAGCCCTGTGCTGGTGGCTGGGTTGTTCAGGCTGTTCCAAAATGCAGAGCCTGAGCAGCTGTTTACCCCAAACACCTTTCTGAAATAACAGAGAGGGAATCTAAGCATACTGTCTTTCCTCTCCTTTCCTCATTATTTGCACTACAAGGAGGAGTTAGGCACTGAGGAGCTGGTTTTCTTTTAAAGCTGAAGACATTTGCATAGGGCAAGTTACGTTCACTGCTGTCTGCTGTTGACACACTTTGTTTTGGAAGTAGAGGCTTTAAGCAGCTGTAAGACCAGAAATGCAGCACAATGCATTATTGACTGTATTTGTCATCCTCATCTGGAGAGAAAATGTGCTGATTACATTCAGCAATTTCTTTTTTTAGCTGGAGAGAAATGAGATGCTGGCCTTTATTCAGCTGGCTTTGTGTATTTGCAAATTGCAGTTTCAACTATCTGGGCAGAAGTGATGGGCATTTAACAATATAAAGAAGTTAATATCTCACTGTCTCTTCATAGAGTTGACTGACTGGTCTTTTCATAACAACGGCATTTACATATTTATGGGATGGTCTTACAGTTTGGGCAATCTTTTTATTGCATTAAATTTAATTATATCAACTACTGCTAGGTGATTTTTCTTTTGGTAGAGGCTGAGATTGTTTAACAGGACTTGAAAGAATTAACCAATCATTTTGCAACAGCTGTCCAGCAGCTTGTACCACAGAGTTTTGATTGGCACTACAGACCACTTCAAGTGAATGTGTCCGCTATATCTGGAGTAAACAGCCTTAGACATTGCTGATTTGCTGATGTTTCTTTGCAGCTGTCAGACTGGCAGGCAATATTTTTATTATATGATATTTGGAATAATACTTTTTTTCTCCTGCACTTCAGTCTCAGGTAGTTACTCTCTTTAGTGCCCGTCTTTCAATGGTAAGCATCATAGTTTTGGTGTTAAGGCAGAAAACTTCATCTGCTGGATCTCTGGTTTATATCCAGTTCCTGTGGCCTGTACAGTTCAGTCTGTACAACAGGCTATGACCTTCAGTTGTCTCGCATTGTGCATTCCCAGTGGGTCATAAACCCACAGGTGGTACAACCTGTCATGTGCTGTAGAGGGACTGCAAATGAGTTATTCTAAGTCTTCCTTGAATGGAGGTGTAGCTCCTGCAAATTAGGAAATGGAAGTGACTAGTGTGGTGCCTTCCTGGATCTGCTGGATTAATTACAGTAATAAGCAGGAAGAAATTGTGGATGAAGACGGTGTGTAAAATGCGGAGTATCCAAGTATACCCATTACCCAGTTGGGCTACTGTCTTTCTCCACATGGAAGGTTTGGGGAAACTAGTAGAAAGTGGCCTCCTGCATAATCAGATGCCTTTGGCATGTAGGACCTCTTGGGCAGTAAATCGTGGTCATCCTGGTGGTTCAAGGAGCTGGTTTGTCGAAGATGGGATTGCACAGATCTACAGAGGTGTATGTCCGAGGACTGAGGCTCAATGCTTTGCTTTACATGAGATTCTCTGCAGGAGGAGATAGTGCTTGATCCAAACATGTGGCGTACTTTGAGCTTTGTCAAGGCACTGACCTTGCCAGCTGCAAAATATCTCGAGAACAAAATGAGGCTTAAACTGTGTTTGGAGCTGGATGAGGAGCAGGGAAGCTGAATGACAATTGCAGGTCAGTAACTGGAGGTTAAAGTTGACAATATTTTTAATGAACTTTCAGACTGGAAGACCTTATGCTCAGACTTTATGTGTGGCTGGGCTTGTCTTGGAGGAAGGAGAGATTTTGTGCCTGCTACTATCAGAGTAGCAGCTTGAGAACCTCTAGCTCTTCCAGTTCCTGAGACACACCACAGAAGTAACTGGAAGTGTAGAAATTTAGTCCAGAAGCAATCAAATTTCTTTTATTCCCCAAATCTTGAAGCATCAGTGTTTTGTTTCTGTTCACAAAATGCAAAACACAGGTCTTGCAGTTTTCCACTAGCTCTTACTGGTGCAGGCATCTCTTAATAGCTCAGACATGTTTCATTCAAATTGAAAAATACAGGGCCTGTTTATAAACCTCCAGTGGTGTTTTATGGCACAGACACTGACTGAGGCCACTTGATTGGGAGAGTAGATTGGATATTTAGCTCTTAATTTGTATGAATAGGGTTTTTCTTAGCTAACCTCATTTCAGTGGAAGTGTGAGAGTTGGGGAGGAAAAAGAAATGGGAGTGTTCTCATTTGTGGGGGCAATTTTTTTTCACAAAAATCAAGTGTTATATGGTGTAAATGATATACATCCATTTTTATAGCTGCTGGAATAAACATGGCTGTGACCCTTTGAGATGATTAACAAGTTGCAATCCTAAATTTAGAACTTTGCAATTAAGTAACCTCCCTTGCTAATTTTTGCTACTGACTGGAATAAGGGCTGTGCATTGAGCATGTATCCCTTAAATTTTGGCAGTTCTGTTTGTGACTGTGTGATGCTGTGTAATATTCTGTAGAAGACTCAAGTGAATCAGAATGGTTTCTGGGGCAGCATTCTGGTGTTCAGGGACACCCCAGTGCAAATACTTGAATTCATCACACACTTTGATCTTCTTACTTGCATGTTTTATGTTTTCCAGTTGGTAACAAATATAGTTTTCCTATGTGCAAGGGAGATAGTAATGATAGTAATTAAATGTCCTGGGAAGGAGGAATTTATCGGCTGCTTTACAAAATATTTTCTCATAAACATTATTGGCAGAAAATATTGCAAACTTACAGCCACATAAGCAAGATTTTTTTCCACACCTTCTTTAGCATAGGAATTTTTTTGGGGACACAGCAAGTCAATTTTCTGGACCTACTAATACCTGCGCTCTTACAGAGGACAGAATCATAGAATCATTTAAGTTAGAAAAGACCTAAGATCATTGAGTCAAACCGTACTGTTTGGGGCTTGTTTAAATTTTTCTGAGTTCTGAAGACAGCATGTGTTGTTGATAAGTGACAGTTCTTGATTTAGAAATGAACCTTGAACAAACTGTCTACCTTGCATCTAACATGCATGTCAAAGGAAAGGCTCTCTGCTAATTCAGACAGAATTTGTTCCTGCAAATTAAACGAATGGAGAACATAGATAAAATAACTGGTTTTCCAGCTGTAGATTTTTGTTGTTATTGGCTTCACAGTCTCTTCAGATATGATGGTCAGACAAAATACAATATAAGTATTTATGTAAATAAGCATTCTGCCTCAGTGGTAATGGAGAAAACCCAGTCAGTTCCGTGTTTGTACTGCTTAACTTAAGGTGAAAAAGGGATTAATTTTTTTGTTAACACTCATTCTGCACATCTTTTTCCAACTCTGAATTGATAAAGCACATCTGTGCCACTTGAGAACAAAAAAGTATGAAGTCATAGTCCCCTAAATAGCATGTAGGATGAAAATGCTGAAGACAGCCTTCTTTTCATCTCCTGTGAGTCTCTTGTACAGGGTTCTGGAATCTTGGCTTTGATTCTTCATGCAGAGTCTTCACAATATCCACATCTGGGCTATGAATGCAGCTGAGAACAGATCTGCTTTAGATCCTCATGGCTAATAATAACTTCAAGAAACAAATGCTTCTAGCAGAAGAATGTTTGTGTGGTCTCTAAAACAGAACAAGTTAGGATGAAAAGGAGAATCCCCTAGTATCCAAATAGCCTTGAGCTGGTATTAGATACCAGAGTTGTTCAAGTAATTTTCTCTCAATTGACAAAGAATTTATTTTTTTAACTTCTCAATAAATCTGCCTGTCACAGTGAAAATTCCTTTCTCATCTTTCTTCTATGATATCTGCATATCCTTACAGATAATCTGCATTGTGTTCAACATAGTCCCTGTTTTTAAAAGGGCACTTTGCAGAGCTAATTGTTTCCACTGTTTCCATTCTGTAATAATATATTAGGTCCTTTTCAGGAGCATGCATTTTTAATCATATTTTTGTAGTAGTAGGGTGTTACCTATTTAAATAGAGCTGTTCAAGTTTTCTTAATAACTGTTAAAAGATAAATTATTTTTAACTGCTAATTACTTTTAGTACACCTGCATCTTACAAAAATACCAACTAACCAAAATATGACTACTTCAAGCACAGGAAAACCTCATAATTTAAATATTCGAGTAAACATATCAAACACATTTCGGGTGGGAGGAAGAGAAAACTGATGGTTGGACATTTTTATTTTTAAATGTCATGTGGGCTGTGCTTAGTTGTGAAATAGTGACTAAAATGAGAGGAGGAAAAGAGATTGGCAATGTTTCCTCATTCTTCTAAGAGGAAGCAGCATTGCACAGCTGACCTGGGAATGTGTGCCAAGAGATGACATGAGTGTCTTGGATTCAATGAAATGGTCTTTGCAGTGTCTGGTAGGGTGAGGCTGGGAGCAGGAATTCAGGATTTCCACTGTTGGAACAGAATAGGAAACAAGAGTCAAAGTGAACCTTCTGATGAAAAGGGGAGGAAGTCAAGGTGACAGCAGACTCATTGCAGGCCTCAACACTGACCTTCCTTGAGCTGTGAACTGGTCCTGAGTGCCTGAAAGAAGGGAAAACAAAAGTAATTCTACTTGGTTTGGAATGTTTTACACTGTAAGAAGAGGAAACAGTGGAATAGGCAGTGCCTTAAATGGCCTGGGGTGTTTCACATCACAGAGCCCCATCTGCCCTGAGAACTGGCGAGTTCAATGGCAAACTCACAGCTTCAAATTCACTGCAGTTCATGTGGCTGTAAAATCCTGTGCATTGCTGTAGGCTTGGGGAGGAAGGGCTTGAGAGCTGCTCAGCAGAGTGGGCCCTGGGGATGGTGGTGGACAGCTGTCTGGACATGAGCCAGCTGTGCCCAGGTGGCCAAGAAGGCCAGTGGCATCCTGGGCTGTACTGGGAACGGTGTGGCCACCAGGAGCAGGGCAGGGATTGTCCCCTTGTACTCAGCACTGGTGAGGCTGCACCTCAAATCCTGTGCCCCTCACTTCAGGAAGGACATGGAGGTTTTGGAGATGTCCAGAGAAGGGCAGCAGAGCTGGAGAAGGGTCTGGGAAACAGGGCATTTGAGGGGTGGCTGAGGGAGCCAGGGGTGTTCAGTCTGGAGAAGAGAAGAAGGCTCAGAGGAACATCAGTGTCTTCCTCAACTCCCTGCAGGGTGGTTGGAGTGAGGCTGGGGCTCAGTCTCTTCTGCCACCTCTCAAGTGAAAGGGTGAGAGGAAATGGCCTTATGTTGTGTCAGGGGAGGTTCAGATTTGATATTAGGAAAGAATTTCTCACTGTAGGAGTGGTCAGGCAGTGCAGTTAATTGCCCTGGGAGGTGGTGGAGTCACCGTCCCTGGAGTGCTCAAGGGGCGTCTGGATGTGACACTTGGGATTTGGTTTAGGAGTGATTATGGTGGTGCTGGGTTGATGGACTACGTGGTCTTTGAAGGTCTCTTCCAGCACTGATGATTCTTTGAAAATCGAGTCTGGCTCATTCGGTTTGCTTGTGTATTTAAAAAAAAAATTAGTAAATAAGAGTAAAGATTTAACATTGAAGCCTCAACCTGCTTTTTCCTGGCTTAAGCACCAGCTGTTGCCAGTGGATGTGGTATGCTGCACCTGAGAGGGACCTTGGTAAGTCACTCTTTGAGAACATGCCTTGGTGCCACACCCGTGTTTGCTGGTGCCGTTTTTAGAGGTAAATGACAGTCCATGAAGCAGCATGGACATCCAGTCTGACATCCTGCATCTTAAGCTTTGGGGGAAATGCTGTAATTTAGTGTCTGTGGAAATAACATTCGAATCTGTACCTGCATAATTAAGACTGCACAAATTCTTTTGACTTCTCATTCCCTACATCCACCCAACAGTAAAAGCTCAAAACTACCAACATCCTTTAACAGGGAGACAGAAGGATGGGGGTGAACAAATAGGAGTTAAACAGATACAGGAATGTAGTAGTAGCAGTTTTTTAAAAGAATTAAATGATTGGTTTGTTCTACTTATTTCATTACAGTAATGTATTAAACTTCTTATTTGCAGTGAAGTAACCAGTAAAAGACATGTTTAGGTTATATTTTTTCCAAAGACAAGTCCCTGCAGAAAAGTGTGTTTGCTATATTTGCACACCCATAATAGGTGTCTGCCTTTAGTTTTGGATACTTGTTGAAAACCAAAAAGGGTTTCTGGGGTCTCTGACACTCTTGGAAAACAGAGCTTGAATGGGAGGCTGAGGTTCATGTTGGTCATGCAGGGCAGAGTGTATTTGTTACCAAACTGTATGACAAAGGATCAGAATTTGAGGAATTACTTTGGAGACTTCCCAAGTATGTAAAAGGAGTGTTCAGTCCTTCTACTTCGGCATAAACTCAGTTTTCAAGTTCCTATGGAACTTGAATTCTTCCCAAACTCCCCTTCAATATTCTGTTGGAACTGAAATTCTTGATATTTCAGTAAACTTTAGTGTTTGAGATAGCTGATTTTCAATTGCTGCCCTTCATATACATTTTATCAGAACTAAAATAATGCTGAGGTAACACAGTGACACAGTATTAAGAAGGGGAGGAATTCGGATGAAGTTGAGCTTTTGCTGTCATCATCCATTTTCACATGTTGTGACCACAGACACTTTGGCTTCCTCTGCCAAGAAGCAGATTGGTTTATCTTGCTTAATTGTGAAATTAAATTTTCCTTTTAAAATACTACATCATAAAGTTCTGGTTCAGAGTCAGGAAAGCTTTCTTCAAAAGTATTTTGAGTATCTTCCCCACAGAAAGAGAAGGAGAATTGAGTAGATATTAAATCAAGCAGCATCTGAACACATAATTAGTCACCCAAGCCTCAAATAGAAAGCCACTCGGAAGCTTACATTTTCTTAATCCATTCTCAAGCCAAACAAGTGTCTAATAACCACATTAATTCTAGAGTTTGGAACTGTTTATTCACTATCATAAAAAGGCACACCTGATCACCATTAATACAGTTGTAGCTCCAGTAGTAGTTTACAGAAAAAAAGGTGTGGGTTTTTTTTGATTTTTGTTTTGTTTTTTTAAAGAAAAGGCATTTTTTTAACTGCCCCAGTTAGTTAATTTGTGAAAGGAACAAGAACTATTTTCAGAAATTGAGAAGGAAGCATTCAAATAGATCTTCTGTTTTATGGATTAATTACTGAACATCCTTTTAGTTCTGAGGGGTCATTTTATTTTCCTGTGGCCATTTCCAAGAGGAAAATGAACTCCTGGTAAGGAAGCTGTGGAGAAACAGATGTAACAATGGGACACACAGAATACATTAATCTAAACGTGAGTGCATAAATGGCATGAAACTGTTCTGGAAAATACCCCTTGAGTAGAGGTAACCTGCACTTTTTGACAGAAAGCTGCATCCTGTTGATGTCAACTAACTGTAAGGAAATACTGCTGGCTGCTTAAAATAGGATTAAAATAGGCTGTATGGCTTCCACGCAGGAGTATTGTCCTTGACTTGCCGTGCCTGATCACTTCATGAAGAACCCAGGGAAAACCCTTGCCCGTCTCCAAGAAGCTCAGTTGCTGTTCCCCCAGATGCCCGTGTGTGTGCCTGCCAAGGGGCTGATGCCAGCTGTCTGCAGCCTGACTTGCCTCCTCCTGGGAGGCTCTTAGCTGGTGAAACAGTTCCCAGTGCCTTTAAATATAGCAACACCATGAATAGTGAAACTGCAGAGAGTATAAACTGACAGTATTTTAGCAAGAGTAATGCCTTGGTATCTAACCATCTTGTTTGCTTCCTACAGACTAGCAGGGCTTGATTTATATGGGTTAATGTATCCCAGTATTCTTTTTCACATTGCCTAACTTGCTGAAGATGGCTCTCTGATCTGTGAAGGCCAGTGAGTGTGCCTGGTCTGTGTGCTTGCAGCAGTTACTTTCATTACCTTTAACTTTCAAAAAGATATTAAAAAGGAGCTGCACTTAAGGACGTGGCTTTGGGAGAAATACCTGTGGAGTGCCTGACTGTAGATAAACAGATTTGGTGCCATGGCTTTATTGAAAGTAAATAGGTACCTGTAACTTCAGTGGGACAGGGAAAAAGGCTTAGAAAGCTGGATACTTCTCGTGTGATCACGTTATCATGGGTGTGTTTAAACCCAAAATAGAGAAAGCACCAGAATAAATAGCACTGGTGTTTATTGCAGAACTTTGTGTTCTGTTTGTGGTGCTAACACAGCAAGTAATGTGAAATGGTAGTGACAGGGCAGTGAGTATTTATGTAATTAGGTGATTTCTACAGTACTGTGCTTGTTCTGCAGCTGCTGTGCTTGCTGCATGGGAACCCCACTTTATGCTGTAGTACATGTTTTCATTTATGTATGCACATATTTATCTATTTATTGCATCCAGGCATTAATTTTGGGACTGGAAATTCTGTGTAGCCACACTTATGAATGATGTAAATTGTCTTGACCAGATTTAGCAACTCGTTTCTCTGTCCCAATGACTTCAAAATCTCTCTTAGAGTACCTGGAAAATAGGAGCTTGCTTATCTTCTTCCTTGGGGAATCACCATTTTGGCTTCTGTGGTCTTCTGCATTATGACTACAGCTTGTCACAAGATACAACATTCCAGATATAGCCCAAAGAGATAAATGAGGTCTCTTCACAGAGCTAAAACCATTGGAATAAATAGGAAAATCCCATCCAAATTCTATCCATTACACTTGCCATCTCCCCGTTGTTTTACATGTACACTGCAGCACTGTTCACCATCTGGTTGTTTTCTTAACTGAAGTTTTGGCCCACATTCCACAGTTCATGTTAAGGTGAGGTGATACAGGGAGAACTGTAATTCATGGTGGTTCTTTGCATGGTGTTTTGTCCTTAAGATTTTCACTGCAGCTGAAGTTGGCGTGTAAGGGAACATCAGGATGGGGTTGGTTTACCTGGGGGGTAAAACCTATGGTGTGATGCCCATTTCGCCTGGAAAGCCCCTCACTCTGCTTCCCTGGGTCTCTTTAGTGTGCCCTGTGTTTCTCAGCCCTGGTGGGGATGCCACTGGTTTGGTGAAATCAGTGTCTGCAGAGGTTACAAATGTGCTCTAAATTCTCTGTGTAAACATTTTGGTCATGTTTTTGTTCTAGCCTTGATACTGTTGCCAAATACTATTATCATAATTGGTCAAAGGAAATGAGGGGCCCAGGCTTGTACCAGAAATAGCAGCTCTTGTTAATGTACGGTGGTTTGTTGTGTCGGTGGGTCTTGCTCCAGTGCTCTGGGAGGCAGCTGGTGTGTTGCTTTCTCTTTTAATGTTTGTATCAGAACTGGTTTGGGGAAAAACAGAGTTTACTCCTGGTCTCTCCTCCAGAAAGCTGGTACTTGGTTATCTGATAAGGGTTTGACTCAGAGGAGGGCATTCATGTGATTGCTCTTGATGGGGAAAAGATACACTGGGTGTTTAAATAATTCATCCCTTTCTTTCAGTCACCTTTTTTCAAGTGTGGTGTGTGTCTTCGTTAAATCTTGCATGACTGCAGTGATGAGAGGAATGCATTCCTGGCATTAGATGTAGAATGCAAACTACATGGGTTGGTAAGTGACCATGGCTGGACATCCAGTGCTGTGGCAGCAGCTCGGTCTGCCCCATCCCAGCCCCTTGGGAAGGGTGAAGCTGGGGAAGGGCTGTGTCTGTTACTTCAATAAGCAACAGCCAGTAAGCCATCCCTGCAACAGGACTGGAAGGATTTAAGAAGGATTAGAGCTCACAACTTTAAAACCACTTTAGCCTCTGTTCTGCCCCTGTATAACACTCCACACAGTGCTATATTTCTGTACCCAGTGGGTCAGTCCGTCTTACCCTAGTCTGAGAGGATTCCCCCAAAATGCTTCTTTTCTTGTGCTTGTGGCTGACAGGAAAGCCAGACTGAGGCTGTTGTAGGTTTTGTTGTGAAGCTGCACTTTGTGGTTGTTCTCAACTCTGCTCAAGGAGCTTGTTTCCAGAAAGAGCCACTGCCTTTGTGTGCCTCGGTCAGGGGATTTTTTTCCAGCAAAACTGGAGTGTTGTGGGCAGTGGTGAGAGGTGGAGAAAGGTCATGGCCAGCCCCCTGAAAAGAGAAGGGTGCCAAGGAAAACGCCAACCTTCTATGGGGAACTGGCAGCTGAACCTGCAGGGCTCAGTTGTGTGCTGTAATCTTGGACTGGAGGAGCAAGCTGCTCTGGGGTTTGGAGCTGCTTCCAGCTGTGCAGTGATTGGCAGGAGAAAGTGTCTCTTGTATTTGAAGATGACTCTAACCATGCACTGAAACTCACTTGAATTAATTGGTCTGAAATAGTACTGACGTGCATGTTGCATTAGTGCCTTCATGTGACAAATGGGATGGAGCAATGGGTTCCAGTGCACCCTGAGTACTTCAGTGCACTTTCTGAAAGTTTTCACTTCCCTCAGAGACTTTCCTTGCCTTTGTTTTCAAAACAATATATTGAGAAATTGAGACACAGCCTTTTTCCTCCTTACTCCCCACACCCCAAAGGGTGGAAGCAGCGATGCTGCAGGCAGAGCAGAGGCAAGGGTATTGCTTTGTGCCCATGTGCAAGGGTTTTGGGTGGTGACAGAGTTTAACCCTTTGGAACCCATGGAGCATATGGCCAAACAGCTGTTGCTTATTTATATCCTACAGCAGCTGCCATCAACCCTTCCTTCCACAGCACCAGCTGCTGGGGAAGCCACAGAGAAAAGCCTCCGTGCTCCCACACATTCCTGTTCCTCCACCCCTCCTGTCTGTGGGTCACTGGCCGTCTGGGAGGCTTTGGTGCAGGTTTTTAAAAGAGTACTCAAGTTTGGTGTGCTTGGGGAGTGCTCCCGCATTTCTGTAGTGGTTGCTTTAAAATGTAAAAATACAGATACTTTATCTATTATAAGCAGCTTTTCCGTGAGTGTTGAAAGAGTTTCATTTGCAGGTGGCCATTCATATTGCTGGAAAAGTTGGTTTTCATGCTGTATTTCATATCCATTTTTCAGCTTCCTCCCATCCCTGATGCTTAGCTTGTCCTCTAATCCCTGGAACCCTGTCTGGCCTGAGAATTTACCATTTATTTTCTTTAAGTTCCTTTTAGCCCCCATCCATCCTAAACCCTGCATTTTATTTTAACCAGGTGGGAATTCAGTAGCTGGATCCACCTGAGGGCTGTTTCCAGTGGCTCATGGTATTCCCTGGCTCAGTATTGAGACTGTATGGCTTGGTTCCTGTGTCTGCAGGGAGTGTCTTTCCACGTTAAGGACTGAGCAAGTACTTTCCTCTGCTGAGTCTTCTGACAAACTGGTGAGAGGAAGCCTAGTTTCAGTAAATCACGGGAGGATGATCCACACTGGCAGAGTTTTGATGTGGTGGTGCACTGGCACAAGGGTGCTATTGAACATTAAATTATGCCACTGCTGATTGGGATCAGTGAACTGCCTCCAAATACTCTGGTTAGGTCATGGGACAAAACCCAGCAGTAGAGATCTGCATTTCATCAGTGCTGTTTTAAAATAACTCAAATGAAAGAGTTTGAGCTTACTTGATGTGCAGATCCCTTTGAGCTGGAAAAGCAGGGCAGCAGCACGACTGAGCAGTGACTTGTGCTCTCAGCAGGGCTGTAGTCCTGTGACCGATGTAAAGTTGGGGATATTTTTAGTCTTCTTCCTTGAGTTGTTTGCCTGGTCCTCTCTGCACTTGGCTAGTGCTGTGAAGGTCACACAAAGATATTAGACAGTTGTAAAGAGTGGTGAGAGGGCCAGCTGGTCGGGATGGCATTCCACCAGCAACGCTCCTGCTTTTGAGATAGAGGGGTTGGGAAGGGCTGAGAAGTACTGGCATGCTGCTTTCACCATATCAAACCCTTTCTTCACAACTTTGAACTAGGGAATAGGTATGTGCCAGGAAACAAATCCAGGTATCAGAAAAGTAGCAGTGTGGTCGGTTTGAAAGGATTAGGGAATAATGTATAGCCTGCAAACCAGCAGTCGGGATCTCTTACCTCACACAGTTCCCAGTCAGCAGGGAGGAGCAGTACCCTCTCTGTGAAGGGGGGGCAGATCTACCATCACTGAATATATCAGCAAAGGGAAATGCTAGGAGGCTCTCTTCTGCTTTAGTAGCTGGACTCCCCTGTAATCAGATTCCCTCGAGTGTTTGTTTTTCTGCTTATCTTTCATCTTGCATTGTGAGTGTTAAAATTGCTGTTGGTGGGAGTTGAAATTAATCCATCCCAAGGACTACAACTGTCCTTACACAATGCTACTGTTTAGGTGACTCTGGGAACTAAATTGCCTGGCAACCTCTCAAGTAAAGACATAAAAACTTACAGAGGGGACCAAAACTGAAGGGAAATATGCAGCTAAAGGCATCTAAGACTCAGGAAAAGATGCTGGGAAAAGTGGGGAAAAAAACCAAATGAAATAAGTTGCCAAAATGAGTTTATTTGCTTTATTTTTGCATAACTGGAAGGAAAGGATACTCTTGAGAGTAAATAAGGATACAAATAATTTTTTGTGTGTGTGTGTTAGCTATTGAGTGAAGTATGCTGGACTACCTTCAAAGTACATATTTGCAAGAACCATGAGTGAATTATCTTGATTTACCTTGCAAAACAGAGTCATTCTCCATCTGTCCTCCCGCCTGGAATTGCCTCATGCAAGGGACATTCAGTAGAAGCACTTGACTCCCAACTATTCCCTCAGCTTCTCCTCCTTGTTTGTTCTTCTCTCCATTTACCCATGTTCTCTTGGGGGACGAGAGATGTTTTTCATTTTTTGGAAACTTGTGGCTGTGCCGTTGAGTCTGTGGTTTCCTGAGGAATGGCTGTGTGGGGTTTCCATCAGCTGCTCGGGGCAGACCCGGCCGCCGACACCAGCCTTGAAGCTCTTTCCATTACGCTCTCGGCGTTCCCCCCGGAGGCAGGACAGCTATCTGTCTGGTGGAATGACACGTTTTTCAGTGCTGTCAGTCCTTAAATACCAAGGACATAAATTAACAGAGAGGAGGTGAATGTTTCTTCAGAAGAAAGTTTAGTGTCATGTAGCTGTTTGATGCATTGCCTCTGGCGCAACCGCCTTGTCATAAAACCTGACATCATTTGTTCACTTGTCTCTCAGAGTTATTTGCTGCTTTTCAGGTTTGTTAATTATAAGTGACATTACGCGTAGTCTGATACGAGCTAGAATTACAACTTTCAGACTGACTGCACGGAAAGAAAGCACATTTCACTGGGAGACAGTGCAGCCTTCGTCCGTGTACCCGCCTGTTGACTGACAAATGGCTGAAGGAATGGCTTATTAGGATTGCTCTGGCTCCAGCATTCAGGACAAATAGATCTTTTTGAGTAGCATGGCACTGCTACAGGAGGCTTTCATCAAATGACTTGAATGGGCTTTTTGCTCTGTGGAGCCACTGTCTTAATCCAGTGATGCAGGTGTGAAACCACACAGCAGACTGAGGAGCTGTAGTGTTGTGTGGAGGCTGATTTAGCTAAACTGCTGTGCTTCCCCAGTTGTGGGGCACGAACCTGTAACCCCTGTCTGAACACCGTTTCTTGCAATTAAGCTTTTTATTCCAAACACCAAAAAGGGAACAACAGAAGCCCCAACACCTTTCTCTCAGTGTAACAGGCAGTTTGGTATGATGGTGTGATTCTGCTGTTCATCCAGCATGTCCCCAAAATGCTGTCAGTTGGGTAGGAAAAAGTGGGTTAGAAACACAGCTGCCCAGTAAATGGGTCCCTGGACAGAAGCAGGGGCTCTTTGCAGCTCGTGCAGTGAGATAACTGCGCACTGCAACCGGGGTGAATGCAGATAAACCTCTCCTACTTGCTGCAGGATGGGTGGCTTAGTAAGGCAGAGATGAGACCGTGTGGAATGTGGACTCTCAGGGGTTGTCTGTTTGACAGAGGTACTTTGGAACATGGGGAGGCAGCATTTTCTTCCTCTCTGCTTGTTAAACCACAAACACTGGGGAGGTCTGAGAAAACCCAGAAGGGAAGGTTTTCATCACTGAGCTGCCCCTGTTGAAAAAATCTCAGTGTTGGGTAGATTGCTTTCATTATATGAGAGCCTTTGTCCTGCTGCTTTTGCCCCCAAGACTACAAACGTGATGTAAATGCATCAGTATAAAATGGAGCCCCCAGCATCCCCTGGAACCCAGTACTGTGCATGTCCTTGGCCTTCAGCCTGCCTTGTCTGGACTGACTGTTTATATGGTGATGCTCTATTGCATGTTGTTTTCCAGAAAATAAGGATCAAATACTTTTCCCTATCTTTAAGTAGGTCAACCATTAATCTAATTGATTAGCTTGGTAGCTCATCAATTAAATTGATTTACTCGTATGGGGGAGCATATTTACCCACTGTACTGGTGTAATTTGCTGTGTAGTTTTGTAGAGGAATTGAGAAAAGCTTTGCTGGGCAGAACCTCAAGGGGAAAACCCAAAGTGGCCAAAAACTAATAGGGAAGGCACCATAAAAAGCAGTTGAACACTGAGGTATCATCTAAAAGCAAGTTCAAAGATATTTTGGCCTGAAATTTCTGGCTATTGGCTCACAGTTATCTCCATTGAATGGTCAGAATTTGAGGGTGTTACAAGGCAGTACTTTCCTGGAAACTAAACCTTGAAATGAACCTCTGTTTCGACAAAAGAGTCACTGAAAGATAGTATTTAAGAGATTAGCTCCTTCAGGGAGTTCAGCAGTCACTGCACTTTCAGACTGGAAGCTCGAAGGGGCTGCAACAGCTTGTTCGTGTTGTTGAGGAATGCACACTGCATTACAGACCATCATTCAAAAGTTGCCATGAATTATCCATGGAAAACTGCCCTCAGATAGGAGCCCCTTGGTGGTTGGTTAGTATAATTAATATAAACATCGTGCTGCAGCTTTACATCTTGGTTTAGCAACTTCTCAATTTGAGAAGAGTCTTGGGACTGCCTAGGTTTCAATTATCTCCCTGTTGCTGGAGGTGGGGTTTTAACTTGATGTTAATTATGTTCCTCAAGGGAAATCCAGACAGCAAGCAATGGTTAGGGTTGTGCAGGCAGTGTGGCTCACACCAAACATCTGAACTCAAAGAAAATATGCCTTTAAGAATTAAAAGTGCTATGCTACTTGCTTGCAATTTTATAGAGCCCCCTTTTTTAAGATGGCCTTTGTGGCCTATTGCAGATGCAGTGTTACTGGCTTGTATTCAAGTAATACATTCCATGTTCTTCAATTTTGTGGGGGGAGAATCTTATGAAATACTTGATTAAAAGAATTCCAGTACAGGAGAGCCTAAAAATATGAACGGAATGTGCTGTAACCATTGGAAAACTAGAAGATAGCTCAGTTTCTTAAACTGTAGTAGCTTTTCACCACTGACATGGGCTGTGCTGTAGGCATGATAGGAAAGTAAGTCTTTGCTGTAAAAATGATGGAATTAAACAAGGCTGAGCCTTCAGCTCAGTCGTCTCTCCTTGGGCAGATCTGGCACTCAGGAGCTGCCATGGAATGAATCCCTGGAGAAACATCTTGGGCGTTGCTATCCAGAAAGAATTGTGTTGGCTTTGGAGAAAGACCGGGCAGAAGATGGAAGGGACTGTGAGGACAGAGCAGAGCCCTTTCATCTAATAAGCAGAGGCAGCAGCTTCAGCCAGACCCATGGTCACAGGTCAAATTGTGAGGGTCGTCCTGATTCTGTGGCATTCCCAGTCTCACAGTGTTCATTTGTCCAGCATATCCCAGTGTGCTGTTCAGTGATGCTGTGAATTGCTGCTGTTCTCTGTTGGTGGGAAAGAAGTGATGACCTGGAGGATACAAACACCCTTAGTACTGCTGTGGGAGAGGCACAGAGGGATGGCTGCACAGAGGCTGCTCTTTCATAGTGGGGAGCTTGTGAGGCTGGAAAAAGGGAGGCAAGCAGTGCCTGGCAGTTCGGAGTTAATTTAAGGAATGCTTGAGGTCTTTTTGGTTTGCTTTTTGTTGTTGTTGATTGGTTGGTTGGTTTTTTGTTTGTTTGTTTGTGGGTTTTTGTTGTTTTGTTTGTTTCTTTGTTTTGTCTGACAAGACAGTCTCCTCCCAGTTTTCCTGCACGATGTCACAGTGAGAAGTGTTTCATCTCTGGCTTCCATATGCACTTCTGCAGTATCTGAAGGTTGATGTGTGCTGAATTCGCTTGCTGTTTTTTGCTTTAGCAGGTAGCATGGCCCCACTGTTTTACATGCTGAGTAGGTCTTCAGTATTCAGAACAGGGGGAATTGGGATGAGATTCAGCTCTCTTTATATGAACAGCAAAGAATACACCCTCCTGAGAAGCAACAACGCTATGCCTTTGCTCCCACAACCCGCTGGAATACAGGTGGGTATCAATATTTTGTAATAGATGGAGCAAATCAGCTTCATGTGCTGGCTTTATGGCTGTATTTCAAGAGGAGAAATTGAGTTGGTTACTACCATCACCAGGTTTGCATGCAAAGCTTCCATTTGCAAAGCTCTTTCTCACTTTATCAGCTGTGCAGATCTTACTGAAACCCAAACAGTAGCCAGTTCTGACTATTAGCTGAATGGTTTAATACCAGCTTCTCCATAAAGCAGAAGCAGCAGGTTATTTCAAACATGTAGGTCAGATTGGTCTGGTGTTTTCCAGTGAGATTATGTAAAGACATGATTATTACCATTATTATTAAAACTCTCAAATACAGGAGAATGCATCTTATGCAGGACATTTTTTGTGTGTGTTCCTCTTTGCTTCCTAAAGTTTTGTTGCAAAGTAATGCTCTAAGAGATTTTTAACCTTTACTTCCAAACTTGATATTAACATCAGAGTATTTCTGCTGACTCTTTTGCAATGGTATTCTTAAGTGTAAACGTCCCACTACAAGTTGTTTAGTCTCATGTTCAAAATAAAAATGTTTTCCAGCGAGAAACCCCATTCTCCTTGAACAATAGGGCTGCAGTATAAACAAAAAGTAAAATGAATGCTAAGTAGCCAGCCCATCCCAGGTGTTTGGTTATCAAAGCTAATAGGTGCAGAAGGTAAATTATTTAAGAGTTCTAATTAATTCTAATTTCTGCAAGGGTATTATAATTTAAGGTGCTGGGCTTTGTTGGCATAAGAATGGATTACTGTGTAATATACCTCCTGCATTATGGAAAAACTAGACATTGTTAGAAGTACAGGTAGATGTTTATGAACATTTAGGGCTATTTCCTTTAAAACTCCAAAAGGATCCTTAAAAATTTAGGGCAGCCTGTTTCCTGAGACAATAAAATGCTTAGATGCCTTCTGTAGGAAGTGAGGAAAAGGGCAGTATTTACATACAGAGAGGAGACAGATGCTCATCTGGGGAACCTCAGCACTGCAGAAAAGGTACTATTAACAATCTGTTGTAAACTCTGCTGTTCAAAGGGCAACAATGAGGGTCCCACTCAGCTCTGAAACTCAAGCAAATCTTTCTGCAAGTCTGTCCCCTTGCTTAGTTGCTGTTAATTGGCTTGGTAATTGTTGTGACAGCTTTCTGTGGGAGCAGAAAGCCACTGCATTCTGGAAACAGCTTGTTAAGTTCTTGCCATTTTAGCTGGCTGGCTTTAATGTTACTAGCTCACAAAGACTAAAGAAAATGGATTTTGGTGTGCCTCTTGTGAGGATGGAGACAGGTAGCTGAATTTTACCAATCCAAGCAAATGACAGTTGTTACACACTGCATAGGCAGGGTCTGAATTCGTAGCCTGTTTAAAAAGTAATTATTGAGATTCACAGAAATAAAGGCGTTATTTTTGTGTGTGTGTGTGTGTGACAGAGAGAGCAATCATGGAAAACTGCAGCACCCTTGGAGGAAGGAAACAGATGGCAGGAAGAGCTTCCAGATACTTGACAGGCTGCAACAGACTTAAATGCAGGCAATGATAAATGGGCGTAAGATTGGGTTTTGCTGTAGCTATTGTTGTTTAGTCTTGTTAAAATGCCTGATGTGATGTGTGTTAGCAGTACCAAAGTTTTATGTCCTCTCTGCTTTGGTGGTCCTCCTGTAGCTGCTGTGGCCACTGGGGTGCTATGAATGGCAATGAAGATCCAGGCACTTCTATGAAAAATGAAGTTTCTACATATTACTAATAGCAAGACTTAATGTTGAGTAACAGCAAGGGAGAAGTGAAACTGAATTTAATTCCTGCATCTGGGTTATTTCAGGATGTCTGTCAAAAATGGCCATGTGAGGCTGGTGATTAAAAAAAATAAAGTTTCTGCATGCATATGAATAATTAATTCCTCTGCTTTCCTCAAGTGCAAAGACATGGATGCTGGGATTTCCTGTCTTGGGAGCTTGATCAGGTACAGAAATGTGTAGCATTTGGTATTTTATCCCTCACTCAGATTGCTGGGAACACTGGAGAGCAGCCTGCTATGCAACCAGTGCCCAGGCTGTAAACATTAGTGCCCCATTTCACGTAATTGACTGTAATAGATAATAGACTAATGTATACTGAGGAAATCCTATGGCTTCTGATAGGAGCTACCAATCTGGACTTCTGGGAGGCTGCTTGAACCTCAGCAACTGAAAAAAGTGTTTCCTCCTTGTAGAGATGGGTAGGGCACAGCAGATTGTTCTGCCCAGGCCCAGTCTGCCATTGTGCAAGAAGAGAACTGTGCTGCAACATGAGGCTAAAACTGTCAAGCCTCGGCATGAGGATGAAACTCCGCAGGGTTCTTTGGGCATGTGACTTCTCATTGCTTAAAGACTCTTAATACTTAACAGAAGTTCCCTCCTAGGAGTTTGCAAAGTGCTTTTTTAGGGCAGTTTAGCCTTTTTACCCTGGGTGCTGTTTTCTCCTCCACTAAACCATCCTGTGGCCCGTCAAGCCTTCTTTATGAGTTTTCTTTCAGCTGTGAAGTAGAGTGTAATGTTACTGATATTCAGCTGGAGAAGGAACTGCTTTATTTCCAGGCAAGGCAGGGCAGGGAGCTGGGCAAGTTGTGTACGTGACCAGGGACAGCTAAGTAGGCAGGTACTTAACATGAGCAAGCAGCTGAAGGAATGCAGACTGGGACAGATGACTTTGGGGTAATCTGGAGAACAGGGAAAGCAGTATCTGCCTGGGCTCAGGAGCCTGTGTGATCTTACAGGTCTAGTTTTAAATGCCATCTGGATAGCTCCTGAGTAATGGTGCAGTGCTGCCTGAAGTGATGGCTTTCACATCCACCGCTCAGCTGTGTGTGGCCAAAGCTTCTCAGCCTGTACTATTTGGGCTGAGGCACAGCCAGGGTATTTATAGATGGGACTCTGTGCTTCGAGTTCTGAAAGCTGATTCTGGAAAGTATGGCCAGGAGGAACTTCAGCCAGTCCATTACATACTGCCTGTAAGAAGGAAAATGTCTGGATGAGGTGCTGCAGGCGTTCATGCAGAGTATCCAGACCCTGCTCAGCACAGGCAGTGTAGAGTGGCCCACAGGGAATGTGTTTGAGATAACCTGGTCCTGGATCACTTAGGGCTGTAAGTGTTTCAAATAGTTGTGTGAATATGATAGCCTCCTCTGAGCTGGGAAAAAAGCACTAAGGAACTGCCTCTCTTTTGCAAAGTTACAATCAAAGGAGAAAGTTAAATGGCTGTGTCCTCACTTGACTTGCTGATGTAATATTAGACTGGACTGTAGGAAGACTCTGATGGAGCAACCATGATGATAATACCGAGGATTTACCACAGAGATAAGTTGCTGTTTAGCATGTGATTGTAAAGGCCATGCAATAACATTTAGTGATTTGTGATCTGCATTATTGCTTGCTCCTTTTTTTGCAGTGGCCAGATTTAATGTCAGTCTGAAGTGTTTGTGTCTTGTAGTAAAACAACTTCAAAAAATTTGATGCTGTATTCAGCATGATCCTAAAGCAGCCTTTTCTGATAATGGGTTACCTAAACTCCTTGTTCAGATACACACATTTTGCATTTTAGTTTGAAACTTTAATGACAGTGCCTAAGATTGAGTTGCTTGTGTTATGGGTGTGTTAATTTGAATGGCTCATGTTAGGTAACTCAAAGGGCTCTTCACAGAGAGGGCTGCGTTCTGTCATAGGCAAATGGGGATGTTTTTTAAGTGTGTGGCGGCAGTTGACATGGAGCTGAGGACTACAGATTGCCTTTTGTTTGGAGGAAATGCTCAAAAGGACCCCTGGATTGCTTTGTTATTAATTTCTTGGTAGTTGGATTACTCTTTTATTAATGCCTTGATCGTTAAAATTCTGCTTCAGCATCCATCCAAAGAAGGGAAAAAGTAATCAGCTATTGTGAAGTAGGGTCTAAGACTATTACATGCTATCTTCAGTCCAGTCTTTTGCTGCCCTAAAATAGTGAAAGAAGTAGGGGTGTCCTTAAATTTTCCTTCATGGACAATAAAGATCGCAAATAACATACTTAGTTACACCAGGATTGTGGTTAACTCTATATGTCACCTCCAGGAAGTCTGTGTTACTGAAGCTGCACACCCAGTGTGCAACTTTTTGCCTCCAAGGCTGTCCACTCGTGGAGTCTGTAATCTCCTGGTGTAGTATTTACTAGGAAAATCTACATCCGGGCACTGCCAGTCTCTGCCCTGTGTGAAACAATTAAAAAACTGCCAGAAAAGAACTGGTGAGTGTTTACCTGGTGAGTCACGGGGCAGAGGGAGCTCAGCGCTCTCCATCATCCTCCCCAGCCCTGCCAGGTGCTTCACACCCTACCTGAGGGTACAGACACTTAATTTTTCAGAAGTGAAACCGCTCATTTGTGATCGAGGCACAAAACTGCTGTCACTTTTGCCAAAATGGAATTCTTGCCGGGTTTTGTTTTGTCTCCTTTGGTGTTTGTATTGGCTTGACATTTTCATATTTTGTATCCAGTGTCAGTATTTGTTTCTGGGAAGAAAGTTTTGCTTAAACTTTAATTTCTGCAATTTGTTTGTTTAAACTTGTTGGCAACTTTGAAATGCTGCAGTCTGCTCCATGTGCTAGTATCAGTGTTGCTATTAGTGACTGACTTCCAAAGAAATAAGCAGCAATTAGACAGGGAATGTTTTTTATGAAATAGTTGGGAGCATTTTCAGTTATAATAATATTTGGGAATATTTTTGAGCTATTTTGTGGCTGGTTTTTAATAAATGTAGGGTTACTTTGGCTGATATTGAGTCAAGACTGTACAGTGCTGAACCCAGTGAAAGCTTCCCCCGCCATGGACTTTGAGTGTATATGGTAGAAATAGACCATGTATATAGGATATATAGAATATATGTAATCATGACAACATGACAGTAGTATTTATACAATAGTCTAACACTAATTGACCACGGCAAAATCTGGGAGGACAGACAGACATGTCTTTGTAGATGACAGGATGAACAGTGAATTCATGAGTGAAAAATCACGATGGTGTGTGTTGTGGCTTACCAGGGGAGCAGTGACACCTGGAGGGATTGGCCAACCTGAGGCCAGAGCTGAACCTTCAGTTGTACAGTGTAGTCACTCTGTCAAGGTCAAAATAGAATGAGCCTGGTGAAAGGAATGGAGAAGTCAAAAACCAGAATGAAAGATTCTAAGAGTCTTTGATAATGCTGGACAAGGGATAGGGGAACTAAGTCTGAACAAAGCAACAGGACTCACATAATCAAGTAAGGAGATACTAACATTACCAAAACCCAAACTTAGCTATGAGCTTCAGTGATAGGAAGGATAGGAAAATGTGTCTTTGCTGCTTTCAGAAAGAATCCACAAGCATAGCCTGGACATGAGGCTCTGGAGGAAGAGTTAGGGAGCAGAAAGCAGCCCCCTGTGGCTGGGGCTGTCAGTCGGGTGGCTGTGTCTCCAGCAATCAGGAAATGGGGCGGCAGCTGGCTTTGCATTGTCCTGATTTCAGCAACATTTCACTCAATGTAATGCCTGAACTTCATCAGAGATATCAAAGACAGGGAACAAGGCTGAAAAGGAGAGGTAATTTGAGTCATCCATATCAAGTTATTTATTTTATGTTTATGCATGTAAACACTGAAAACACAGTTTTCTTCAAGGGTTGATGATCCTTTATTCCGGCTGGTCACAAAAGTGTTTCAGTGGGAGTTTGGTCCCTCAGGATGAAGCTGAACAGAGTGCAGAGAGCAAAAAGCCTGGAGGATGGGGCCCTATATGACTCCTGTAAAAAGCTGGAGGAGGAAAGATGAGGAGAAAAATGTGAAAAGATTAAACCACAAGAAGCAAACAAATGGGCAATTAAAAGGAGGAGGATGGCTGCTTGTGCTGAAGACATCTGGCAGGCTAGGGAAAAGGGAAATAGGTTGCTGAATGTTGTCCAGAGAAGGTAATTTTTTCTGGCTTTGAGTTCTGGCTCTGATTCATATAATATTTAAAGAATATATCTGTATTTTTCATGATGAGCAGCCTGAAAGCAAATGCTGGAAATCTGCCATGTGTGTAAAAACTTTCTTACTGTGGATGTATAACGTGAAAGTGAGTGGGACTGAAGCAAAGCCCATTAACAAATTCCTTTATTGATGGGAGTAAGAGGTGAATGTTCTGGACCAGCTGAAGCATCCAACTAAAAAAAGTGCTTAACTGTTACATTCCTTTTCAAAAAATGAAGTAGCATATGCAGATTTTTCAATACCAAAATCAGCGTTCAAATTAAAAAAAGGTGTTGGAGGCAGTCAGTACACGATGTGTTTCAAAAGTTAGGGTTAAGATGCAAGAAAAAGACTGATCATAGTTCATGTTGGATTGGCCAACTGTTACAATAAATTGACATAGTTGACCTTGCTGTGAGATTTTAGTCTTGTAGTTTTGCCTTCATCTAGGCTACTTCTGTGATCTCCAGAGGAATCACTGGTGCAACTGATATATCCATCTGTAGTCCTAGGTAGATACATGAGCTTCTGCATTTATTCTAAGAGCATGTGTATTTCAAGGAGGTTTTTGAAAACAGTCTGTGTCGTTGTTACAGTGTCTGGTCTCTTAATTCAGACTGAGAGTTTCACGTAAGAATTCCTGTAATGAGATCTTCCTGGAGTTTGTGCCCAAAACTTGGAGCAAGCTGTTCAAATGTCAGATTTGGATCCTGAGTGGTGGTGAATTTACTTCTGTCTTTGGTACACTGGTTAATCTGGCCCAGCTTGCTTCTGCTAAATAGAAGTGAGAAAGCAGGAATTTGTAAAACAGACTCAAATAATTCACTTACACTGTCATTTTGGAAGAACACCCTTCTCACTCGCTGTTGGAACAAACACAGGTGATAGAGTTGGGGTGGGTGTCTTCAGACTGCCTTACCCAGTGATGGAGACTCACAGTCACATAGCATGGCACCTTCTTGCAGGAGAATGAGTGAAGAAGCAGGGCTGCAGGCAGAGGCAGGCACAGCACCTGGGTTAGGCTGCTGTACCTGCAGGTCTGGAAACAGGCTCTGCTCTACGAGGAGCCAGGGGCTACCAGCCTTGTGGTGCAGCCCTCTGAAACACCCCTCTGGAGGGCTGCCGTGCTGCAGTCACTGCTCTGATCGTGACCCTTAATTCTGGAGATAACCTTGGCACTGCTGTTATAAACTAGAAACCAGATTAGACTTTATTTCATCTGATATGTAGGCAATTATTTAATTTTTACTTTTCTGTATTATTAACTCTGTGCAGGAGGCAGTTTTTAGCCCTGCTTCATTGCTTCAAAATAAAAACCTCATGCTTTAACTTGCATGGTGTGTCCAACCTAGGTAACAGGTCACAGGATTGTGCTCCTTCCTACATGGCAACACTTCCAAATCTTCCCTATTACCACAGAAAATACTCCCCAGGGACTGTTCAGTGTGGTTGGATATGCAGCAAGTTTGCAGTTTGTTGAAAATACCTGGCAGCCGTGTCTCTCTCATTTAAGTGTGTATGTGTCTGTAAGGGATTTCTGTGGCTGGCTCTTTAGGATGCAGTTTTCTTCTGCTAACCTGAAATACAATTTCATAAACCGCTCAGAAGAAGATTTATTTTCTGGGGAGTATGACTGTTAAATAGTTTGATTTTGTATATTAAACTGGTTTTGTTTCCATTTTTGTTTGGGGGTTGTATAGATAGATATATATAACCTTGTCTAGGGAAAAGTCCATAGCTATATGTGTGCATGGACTTTCTTAGAACAGCAGGGATAAAGCTGTGGTGGTACTTGCAGGACAGATTCTGATTGTGCTGAAAACATCTTAATTTCTTTTTGAAGATGCCATACATGAAATTTGAAGGTATTGCAAGCTACCCAGGAGAGCATAGCAGAGAGGATATAAAGCCTTTCACTGGAGGCTTCTGGCTTTTGTCTTTGTGCATGGGAGAGAACCAATTTGAAGGTTTTACCAAAAAGATGACTGTCAGCATGTTGGGGGGGAACATTCAAGCAGCCACTGAAGATAAACTGCCCCCCTCTAGTCTGAGGTTTCCATTCCAGGTTACAGTGGAAGAAACCTGGGTTGGGAGAGCATTCTACTCCTGTGTGGCGTGTGATGAGGGCTTTCCTTTGCAGAGTTGTTTGTCTGGGTCTTCTGTCTTCTTTTTTTTTTTTTTTTAAATTCTGTGTTTAAAGTCATCTTTATGTGAAGAAATCTCTCTTGTTGCTTAATAGCTTCAGGCTGGGTATTGAACACTGATTTATTTTTTTTTTTTTTTCCATTTACACACCCGATCTAAATGTGTTGCATCAGATTAAGAAACAGCATGTTACTGGCAGAACATCTTCTTTGCACATCACATGGTTGTAGAGGGTGGCAGAACTATAGGTGGGGACTGTATAACAGGAGTGAAGTCTTAACCACACTGGTGGAGCTCTCTGACATCTGGGCAGGTCTGGATCCACACTGTGTGGCATGGATCTGACTCCAGAAGGAAAGGTTGGCTTCCTCCTAGTCTTTGCCCTGATTTCCAGTGCTGCTGCAGCAAAGCTGGGGGTCCCACACAGAACTGGGGTTGGTTTTTGTACATACTTACGAACTTCACTGCACAGTCGACTACCTGAAAGGAAAAGATAATTAAAATAAACCGGATGAGTAGGGAGTGCAGATCTTTGGTTTCTCTGTGGCACCAGAATTGACAATTTTCAGCATGTTTAGGCCTTGTCAGAAAATGTTTTGTTTTGCCTTTGTCTTTTATTGAATCCTGTGTGCTTGGTTAGCTTCTTTTCAAATTAAAAAAAAAAAAACCCTGTACATGGATTGAAAGCTTTATCTGTCTATCTCCTCATTAAAGAGACTGTCTGTGAAATGTGCTGACAGGGCTTTTACTCTCTTGCTTTCTATTCTCATCACATTTTCCACTGAAAGCCTTCCCTCTGCTGTTTCTGTTCAATGGTGAATGGGACTTTCTGGTGGCAGAGGCTCAGGACACTGTTCCTGAGGGAAACCTCGGAGGTGCAATTTGGGCTGCAAGGAGGGTGGATTGGCGCATGGATTCAGTCCACTGAAAGGTGATGTTCACAGCCTGGGGGTCCCAGTGTCAAACATGATGGGAGGCTCATCTCAGGTTGTCTGCCAGTTGGATATTAAAGCAAGAGGCCACATTTTGATAATTGTGTGTGGAGAGAACTGCCAGAGTTGGTGAGGGATAGCCTCAGTGGGAACTGAACTTCTCAGAAATGGTGTCAGAGCTTCTGGAACCACTTGAAGAAATTGCTGGATGATTTCCTGGTTGGGGACGAAGTAGGTTTAGCAGTCATTGTGCAGATGGAACCACTTAGAGATTGCAAACGGCTGAGTCTCTGTGCAACCAGAAGACGTTTTGGTGTCCCTTGTTCTCCACTGTGATAGAATTTAAAAAAAAAAACAACAAACAAAAACAACCAAAAAAACCCCCAAACAACAAAACACCTGACATTGTAATAAAAAGAAATGGAAAATTGACAGAGGATGCATCCTGGTACTCTTGTGCCAAGTCCTGCAAAAGACACAGTAGCCTGTGGGGTGAAGGCGTGGTCATGGATGAGCAGAGTAAACACTGTTCTGGTTTCTGAGCCACTTTCACCTGCTCATCCCTTGTACAGACAAATATCCCATGCAGCATGTGAATTTTGTGACATCTGATATGTAGAGCACACAGCTGCAGGCTCAATTAATTCCCCCTTCTGTTATGTTTCATAGTATTTTTTTTTCCCAGGAGGCTGTAGTGACTTCTAAACCCTCACGGGTGAGTGGTGTTTATGGCTTGTTGGCTTTGATCGAAGTGAAGCACAGGGTCCTGTTCACAATGGGAGCAGGTTTGCGTGTGGAAGGCTCCACTGGGATGTCTTTTTAGGTGGTGGCCCGAGCTGGTGGGTGCTCGCCCTGCTTCCCCCATAGCTTCTCTGGCATCTGTCTTACACACAGCAAATGAAATTTTGGGTGCTGTTTGCAGGAGACTGAGCCTACCCAGAGTCAAAGCAAGCCCTGGGAGGTGAAAGCAAGGTGCTGGCTGCAAGCAGAGGGGAAAGCAGAGTGTGTCATCCCAATGTGCTGCAGGTGCTCACGCATCCCCTTTGTGCCAAGTGTGCTGTGAACACACCGAGGACAAGTTGCCAGCTGCTCCCTTCCCATCCAGTCAGTGCACCCTCCCCTGCCTGCTGCGCTGGGAGCAGGAGCAGCTCCTCGGTGCTCCCTGCCAGCACACACCTGAGCTGAGACCCTGTCTGGCACTGGGACAGCGCGGTGCCTGCGGGCGGGAGCCACGTGGGGATGGGGTCAGAGCCATGTGCAGGGCTGGGGGCACTTGCTGTGGAGCCCTCACCAGTTTCCTAATAAACACTGGGGAAGGGACAAAGCACAGGAGAGCGTCTGGCATCTTTACTGGGAGAAAGTGGGAAGGCACCCGTGTCTGTCCATCTGCCTGCTTTAGAAGGTGCCCTTCTTGAACGTCCTTCATCTGTATCCATGACAGGGGGTGGGTATATCGTTTTTGTAGTCGAGGATGGTGTTTATTTTGTTTGGGTGTTTATTTACAATAAAAAGTTATTACAGAACAGGCTGTGCTAGGCTGACTGACTGATTGCTTCATTTTTGAGTTAATAAATCAGGTTTTGTCGAAAGCAGTGTGTCCCCTTCCCCAGTGTAAAGCAGAATGATGCCAGATATGTGCCTGCTGTACGGTTCCTTATTTTTAAGCTTCTGACATAAGATATTCTAATGAAGCTGAAGTTAATGAAAAAAAAAAAAAGAATTCTGTTACATTTCAGGGATGTTTGGGTTTCATGCTTCAATAGTGCTAATTAGATATGTGACCCATTTTCATTCTGCTTTAGCTCCTGGGGACGGTGGAGCCTCATTATAAATAGAAAGATAGAGAATGCCCATGTTCCTTACTCTAAATAGCTTCTTCAAAACATACCCAAAGGACTTTAGAGTGTTTTCTGTGTGGACACTGGTTATGTTTTCTTTAAGTGAGGAAGTGGGACGGGGGGAGATTTCTCTCTCCAGAAATAAATAATTGAACATTTTTTTTCTTTCATTTGTAAAACCTAGTGGTAAATCAAGGTCCTCTTGAATTTTAAGTTTGCCTTGTTTTTAGTGACAAGGGAATAAACTTGAATGTTTTTTAAGAATAATACTTTTAATGTTGCAGAAGTTTCCCTTTAACTGGTATTTTTAGCTAATAGAGTCTGTGCAGTTCCTGTGTTCATGAAATGGCTGGATGCTGACAAAAGGTAGCAGTTGTGAGAGGTACTTGTTGAGAAACAGCCTGCCAAAGTCCACGTTGTGACACAGAACTGAGGCTGGAAGGAGCAGACGGCCTATTCCAAAATCTGCTCTTGAAAAGCTCTCGTGTTTTACGATCTTTTTGACAGAACTCAGTTGTTTCCAGAAGACTTGTAGTAAACAAACAAATACCCCTTCCCACTGACAGAAAATGCCAAGCTCGCTTTGGAGTGAATCCTGGCTGAGACCTGGGGATAAGTGTAAGCGTATTAAAAGTAATATAAATGAATAAAAGATAACAGAGCGTTGCCAGGCAACTGTCAAAGGAACTGTGGCTGCCACATCTCTGGGCTTTGCTGAAATGACCTCTTACATTTTGAGCATCTTGCCTGCCCGTGGATGAAATGGTTCTTCTGAACTTTGCCTGACACACCTCACAGGCAGCAGCAGAGCTTCTGAGTACTTCCGTATTTAGTATTACAGTGCTGATGTCCCTGTGCTATCATTAAAAAATACAAATAATTCAAGGAATTAGGGTAAATCTGAGCTGAAGTCGACTCTCAGCAGTACAGTGATCACTTATGACTGGCTAAGTACATTTTCATGATTTAAATGTGTCGGTGGAGTTAATCTGAAAGCAGACACAGGGTGGAACTTTCCTGTCACTTACTTTTAATGACTATGCTAAATGAAAAGGTAAGGTGGGGTTTGCCTCTGAATTTACAGCTCTGAGGACTCATCTATAAACCTCTACCTCAGGGGCTTGCTGTAAAAATTGAGCCTACCAAAGAAGCAGGCTGTGGCAGAGGAATTTGAGGTGAGTATAACCTTAGGATGGTTTTCTGGGTCGTTTTGCTGGGATCCCCTGTGAGGTCTTTCTTGTGCAGAGCAAAGTGGGGCTACAGTCTTTGCGGCTCCTTCCTTTGCAGGATCATTTGATGTGTGTGCAGCAGATGAGGAAGTTAACCTTTTCTGTTTGCAGAGGAGGGGGGAAATAACCTTTTCAAAAGCAGTGTTTATGAGGATAAACATAACTTTACGTTATAAACATGAGCAACATGACTAGATTTTGGGCAGCTGCTTTATTGCTTGTATTGCATTCCCATTTGGAGTGTGTTAGATGCTGTTGTCTGTCTCTACCATGAGAAAGCTGCTGTCTAAAAGAGCCCAGTGTACGACGGGATGAGAAGGACTCCATGTAGGAGTGATTTAAGATGGAATCTTACAGTTATTTAATCCCACATTTAGCTTAATTCGCTATAAATATTCAGGGCTACACAGAATGAGTAAAGGTTAAGGCATTTACAAGCCTTTGAAGATCAGAGGCAAACTTGATTTAATTTGAAATTTGTGTTATGCCTCGCTGCTAAGTGCTTCTCAGAAGATGCTGGTGGCACGTTGCACGGCTGTTTGATTTGGTCATAGATTATTTTGCAGTTTTTTATCTCTAATCCATTTCCATGTTTTTCCTCATCCTTGCCGCTTGTTTTCCTTAATTCTGCTGTTTTCATTTTTCTCCTCCATATCTTATTCTCAAAAATTTGAGCTATTTTGGCACACTGAAGAGTTTGAAAAGGAAAAAAATATGTTATTGAAAATAGCTTTTCAAGATTTCCCCCTCCCCCCTGCATAGAAACATTGAATAGAAGTTGGCTACTGCCAGGGCAGAGCCTTCAGCCTTGGTGAACCAAGAGCTGACCCTGTCCTGTTAATGGATGTTGTACTGCACCAAAGTGCTCTGATGCACAGCAGTTGATATACAACCTTTTCCTAGGAAAAGAAAGTGATCATCCAGTGATTTGGCTGAGTGTTTTGAGAGTGTGTACCCAACTGCAGCTCACTCCCCAGGAAAGCATCCGAGGCAGTGGTGCTGTGGTTGCAGAATGTCCTGCCTGCCTGCTCGGAGAGGAATGCGGCTCCGTGACACGCTGGTGTTTTGCATTCCACTGGAGATAGTGCCTGGGACTTTCTCTTGAGAAGAAAACCAGGAAACACCTGTTACTGCTGGCAGCTGGTGCCTTAGCAGCAGAGGGACAGATGGATGGATGGACCAGGGCTCCTGCATTCCTGCCTACAGAATGCATAGGCTTGTGAAGTCCTGCTTGGGAGTAAATAAATGTTTCCTCAGAGAAAAATGAGTGATGTTTTGGGGTGTGACTAAAAGGATTAGACATACTGCTGGATCTGTTATCTAGGAATTTTCAAGGAAGCTGATGGCCACGTCCCAGAGGTGTTTTTTTTTCCCTTTAAATTAACTCACCAGCTAAATATGTTGAAATGGTGAATGTATAATGTACTGAAGCTTCCTTCTTTGGTGGGGCTGAAGTATAACCAGATAAGGAAAGGGTTCTTAGAAAATTGTAGATGTGTGCAGGATTTTGCTTAAAAGATCACAAAGTCCAGATATGTTCTCAGGCCTAAAGACAAGTTACAGGGGAAAAAAGAAAAGTTAATTTATATGTTTAGTGTTTCAGAATAGTATTTCAGGCTGGATGAAACAGTTTTCAGATCTCCTGTATTGGACTAGACAGAGTAAACATCTCCAAATAGCATGTTCTCCTGCAAGCACTACACTTGACAGTCATGCATGAAGAGAAGGGATGCAGGATTTAAAGCGTCTGAACCAGATTTTGTTGTTCCACAGGTTGGAAAAAAAAGCTGAGGGACCACCTGAGGAAGCTACTCTGGTGCATGTTAACAAGTGTTTGTTTTTGAAGACTCGCTGTTGTTACAGAAGCAGCATTTAAGCGGGTTGATCTGCAGAGGATGCTTTGTTTCTCTGGCTGGCTGGCTGGGTGCCTTCCCCGGCGTG
This sequence comes from Formicarius rufipectus, assembly GCA_013399695.1. Classification (NCBI taxonomy): domain Eukaryota; kingdom Metazoa; phylum Chordata; class Aves; order Passeriformes; family Formicariidae; genus Formicarius; species Formicarius rufipectus. The sequence continues at coordinate 2,244,329 of VXAU01001251.1, forward strand.
GGGATCATGATGTGCCAGTAATTGCAGTTAAATGAACATGGCTGGCTCTCAGGCAAATGAAACCTAATTTGTCACAGCTGTCAGAATGATCATGTCATGTTTGTTGCCTTCAGGAGCAGTTTTAGGCTGCAAATCCTGTTAAGGTCACAGCTTTTTCTTGTTAAATATTGCACAGCATGTTTGCTGACCCTAGTATTTATCTTGGTGCATTTTTTTAAAGGCAAACACACCAGTTCTTTCTCTTACATAAGCTGGGGTTGAACTTCTGTGAACCTTAGTCATGTGGGCTAGAGCTTGTTAATTTGGTGGACTTGAAGGACTTGAGCATAGCAGTAATTTGAGGGTTTGCATAGAACAGTAGAGAGATTTGCTTACGGATTCGTATGGTCAGGATTTTGGAAATCATGCTTCAAATTAGCTTTTAAAGAGCAGCCCTCCCAGGTTGGATTGAACACGTGGTTACACTGCACAGCAGCAGCAGCAGCAGACAAAGCAGCACAACAGCTTTGAATTTTGCATTTGTGCCAGCAGGAAATACAGTAGAATAAATGTAAGATTCTATTTATAATACCTCAGAAAAATAACAGCAAAATATAGACTTCTTGAAATCCCCTTTAGTCATAATTTCAGTTATTTTTTGCTTTTGTTTCTAGATTAACAGATTTGGTCTAAATTGGATAGAGCAAGTCCTGTTCTGTAAAACAAACAAATGCTAATTTTTGCCCTGAAGGAGCACAGAGCTTTCCTGCTCTGTTCTTCTGAAAAATGGAAACAAGGTTTTAAATAATTACTTGGATCCCTAAAATACCTGTGAGGCTGATTGCTCCCTCCTCTTTGCTGGTGGCTGTAGTACGAGTTCAGAGGAGGTGGTGAGGGGTCTTTGTAGGTTGTTAGAGTGCAAGGCTGGAAAATGTCAGCGGTGTTTATGGAACTGCCCGGCGTGGGAAGAGCTGAGCTTTCAGCAGAGCAGTCGTGCAGACACACATTGCTCTTGTTGCAGCACTGGCTGCCCCTTCTTTTGGTCACTGCTGACTCTTGGGGATGTGTCTGCAGCTGCCCCAGCCCCCCGGGCAGGGCGTGGGGGGCACAGCTATGTGCCTCTGCCCTGGCTGGCTGTCCCGCTGGGATGTCTGCAGGGTTGTCCTGTCCCTCCTCTGGTGCTGCCTTTGCCTTGTATATGTAGTATACTGGGAAATGTGGGAATGGGGTGCACTGGAAGGGCAATTGAATGCGGGAAGGTGGAGCAGAACTGTTAAAAATGGTCACATAGGGCTGCCTTGTTTGTGAAGCTTTGGGCATGTGTAGCTGCCAGAGCATCAGCAGAAGGTGAACACCCTCGTGTTCAAAGCTTTATTTCAGTATATTTTATCTCTAGTTCCTTTTGCACAATATGGATTGGCATTCACATGTCCATCCCTTCCATGACAAGAAACTGCAGTCCCTGATGTTCAGTGCTGCTTTTTTTTTTTTTTAAAAAAAAAAAAAGGTTTCAATCTTCTGTAATAGTTACATAGCAGTTTAATAGTCAATAAGAGAAAAACAAAAAGTTACGCATATGTTTTTGTAGATTGTGAGGACATGACATTGCAGATAAACATTACAAGCTTTAGTTTAATGGTTTATTGAAGCTCAGTTCTTCATTTTTTTGGTGGCTTTCAGTCTCTTACTATGTAGCTGTCTGGTTTCCCCCAAGAACATAAGACTAGCTCAGAGATATAAATCTCTGTTAATGATTTTAAATAGCTAGCTATCTGTGTATAATATGAAACTGCTTTTTTCTTTTGCCTTGGGCACTCAGTCATGGGATTAGGAGAGGATAATCAATAATCCTGAATGCACAGCAGAGCCACTCTCGGTGGTTCCGGGCTCAGGGCTGTTTCAAAACCCCCTCACTATCAGGCATCTCCACGTTCAGTGTCGGGAGATTTCTAGCAGAAGTGGTCCCTCCAAGACCTACTGCCTGCCAGAGGAGATCACTTGTTTCCCCAGACTGCTCACGAGCTGGTCACCTTAAGTCTCTTGTGCAACAGGAGAAATAAAGGCAGAGCTGGTTGGGAGCACTGTGGGGTTCTGCTCAGTTTGTTTGTCCTTGGCAAATGAAGACTGAGTGAGGTTTGTACAAACAGAAAGACCTGTTGTGAAATAAGATACTGTAGGCAAAAGTACTCAGGAACCTGCAGTGAATGTGAGCAGATCCCTGGGCATTGGCCAGGGCGTTCCTCACCTCCTGTAGGTTGTGTCTGAACCAGATCTGGAGGGACCTTTTTCATCGTCAAAAAAATATGTATCCCTTGGAACTAACATTTCCATCTATTTGTTTCCCCAGTGATCCCAGGCAAGTTCCATAACTGGGATGCAGGACCAGCAAATACAAGGTGTGTTTGGATGAGCAAGACAGTTATGACTTCACTGTCTTTTGTTTTATGAACGTTAATGATTCATTAAGAAATTAGTGATTTAAGAGATGAACTGTGACTGCACAGCCCTTCAGCTGTACATTGTAGTTTAACTGGGAGTGGAGTGGCTGTGACTGAATATTACTTCTCCTTGTTTACCATCCTTTTCACACCAGGGACATGCTCCCAGCAGAGAAGCCAGCACCAAAGTTAGTGTTAAATGGAAGTGTCTGCTTGTGAACTGAAAGCGTGGCTATCACTTTAGATCAGATGAAGTGGTGGTGTTGCTTCAAACAAGAGCAATGCAGAGCCTTGTGGAACGCAGGAAACAAGCTTGTGCTTCTGCCTGTATTTAGTTGTGAAAGCCAGGTTGTACAAAAGGACGTGGGGTGATGATTATGGGTTTTCCTTAGAAGGTCACTGTCTCCAAGTATACCTTGCACCAGAGCTTGTACATGCTCTGTGGTGTAAGATACGTAAATCTTCTATAGCCTCGAGGAGAGATGGTGAACCTGCCATGCCCAGCAGTCTGGTTGTGGTGGCAGATGTGGAGTCATTTTGTGTGGAAAACAGGAGGAAAAACAGACCTACTATCTGTGGCTCTGTGCTCTGAAGGCACTTTTCCTTTCCCTCTTGCTTCCTCCTTGTAGATTCCTTTGGCTATTTACCACTGGTAGTAACAGTCCTGCCCTTCATGGCATCATCTCAGTGGGCTTCTCTGCTGGCCCTTTTGGCACACCTGCAAACAGGACTGCCTGGAACAGCCCATCTTCCCCTCCAGCACACCTTGTCCAGCAGGGCTTACAGGCTGGCTCTAACAGGAACACCAGCAGCCATTCCTGTAGTGCTTGCCTTGGTTTTTCAAGGTTCAGATCATAGGTTCCAAACAAAAACGAGTTCTTGGAGATGCCATTACCTGTTGTTATGTTCCTGTGATCACTGACCTGCTCCTGTGTCTAATGTGTATCTTGAACCTGCTGAATATAATGGGCCAGTCCCATCCTGGCAAATTGCTTGTATGCTGTGTGCTCCCCAGCTTGGAGGCACTGTGAGACTTCTCTGTCTTTTTCTGCCAAAATAGCAATTTTTTTTTGATTAATGCAAGTAAATTAAGAAGGGCTAGAAGTAAACCACTGCAGGTGGAACCATTCATGGTATGTTACTGGGCCAAGTAAACTCCTATCATTGACTTAAAGACATATGTGGGAAGCACATAGGGCATCATTATGATTCTTGGTGCTGTTATAGTAGGAGATCTAATAAATCTTCTTATGTGCCTTGTATTTAGTTCATGTACTTATTCTGCCTACTGGGATTTATTCTTAGCCCTGATGGTAGTGTGGTTTTTTTTTTTTTTGTTTTGTGTGGGTTTTTTGTTTTTGGTTTTTTTTGTTTGTTTGTTTGTTTGTTTGTTTTTTGGGTTTGTTTTTTTTTTTTTTTTATCCTTTCCCCAGGAATTGCTGTGCCTTCATTAAATGGGAGCAGTACCCAGACTGTCTGCTGGGTCAGACTTGCAGTAGCTTGTCTCGACCAGGCACAGATAGGGATGGGAAATGCCTTGGAAAATTAGAGAAAGGGTAAAGGAAGGTTGGAAGTTGGAAGGAGCTAGTTCTGGTCTCCTTTTACTTGTGGTGTTATTTCTCTTCTTGAACTACTTTTTACTTCCTCAGTTAATGCACATTTGCCATTTTCAGAAAGTCAGTAAATACTCCTGGCAAGAACACCTGTCCACCTCTTAGTGGATCTGCCTGAGACTCTAGTTTCTGTGAATCTGCTTGTGTTGTTTTACATATTAAATTCTAAGGAATGTGATTAACTGTTTATGTAAGGTGAATTAATATGTTTGCTAGTTTCTGTCCTCTTGAGTCTGCAGTGATTGTACTCTAGGACTTGGGTACACAAATTTAGTTCCTGGAGCAGGAACATATTAGCAGTAACTAGAGGAGTATGTGCTGGTATTGACGTTATTAGTACTGCATTTTGTCAGCAGCTGGAATGCCAGTAACAGGTTCTTGACTTGAAGAAAAGAAGATGCTTGGTTTCTGGGAATGGACAGAAGCACAAATAAACCAGTCCTTCCTACAAACACTTAGTTAACACGTTCTCTACTAACTTTGCATGTGAGAGGCAATGTATGAGTTTTGGTGCTGTGACTGAGTTTGGGATCAGTAGAAGCCAGAAGAAGCTGTACTGCCTGGTGATTCCTGGCCTTTCTCTGACCTGAGCTCTGGTTTTGGGTTCATATTTGTACTTTTAAACTTTTTCTAATGATTTTAATGATTCCGTTCTGGGTGGAAACAATGATGCTGAGCTCTGGTGAAAGGGTGACTGGAGTTACCCATGTTGACTTTTTCTGGAAGTGGCTTTAGAGGGCAGTAGGGTTGAATCCAGCTGGAACAACAGGAGCTCTTCCATCTGCTCTGAGGGACAATTGCACAGTAACAAGCCTGATCAAGCTGGTGGTGTGTTATTTAAGTTATAGCAGTTGCTGACTCATTGGCAGAAAGAAATACAGTGGTGGGGAAATCCTCTGCCTGCCAACCGACCCTGTACTGTTCAGTAACTGTGGCAACATGGCTGTGCTGCCTGTCAGGGATACCCATGACCTGCCTGTTCATTTACACATAAAAAGAAATAATCAAAATAAGAAAAAAAAATAATTTAAGCCCTAAAATGCAAAGGAAGAAGAGTTACCAAGCTGATCAAGGCTGCTCAAGCTGATGTGTGGGGGGTGATTGGGTTTTTGGGGTGCAAATTCCCCTTGTTTCATTTGTCCCTGCCTTTCTTCCATGATCAGCCCAGAAGTTTGGATGAGCCCCCCAGACCCTGACTTTACATTGACACAGACTAAATTCTTCTCCATTGCTTCTCCATCATCTCCTTTGCTAATTACTGCTCTGCAAATCTACCCTCTGGTCTGACTCCTAAATTCATCCAGGAGGCTGAGCAGCTTGGAGGATCTGCTGTAAACATGACTTATCCATCAGGCAGTAAAGCTGCTCTTGAGCCCTCCGAGGAGAATTAAGCCTGTCTTGTTGGGCAGCTGGTTTTATCAGTCTGTGTTGCAGATTAAAACATGTTTCAATGTCTTTTCTACCAAATCAGGAAGAAAAAGAAATGTTCTTGTTACCAGGTCTCTGGCTGCATGTTAATAGAGAGCTAATTGACCAAACGTCAGTCACTTGTGCTCCTCGGAGGGAAGGACCATCTTGCCTGCTCTGAGAGTGCACGAGCACAACCCGTGTCTCTTCTGAGGCTGACTATATTTTTTTGCATCTTACCCAGCGAAGACAGGAGCTCCTCAAATAATAATGTGGGGAGCCCGGACTGCCAGGCCAGGCTTGTACGTGCTCCCACACTCCTGGGATGTGGCGTGCAGGTTTCATTACTTTTGAAAAGGAAAGGTTTATGGCCTCTCTTAGCCCAGCTGTTAAACATATGCTTTATTCAGACATTTTATGCCTTAAACCTACACTTGTGAAGCCTGTGATGTACGTAATTTCATCAGAAAGCTCTGTAGGACACCTGTTCAAGTTTTGAGGGCATTTGTGTAATCTCAGAATTAGCCAATATCTACTGGGGAGATGAAATCTTGTAGGTAGAAGAGCTTCACAGCTCTGCACAGATCACAGGTATTTGAGAAATTTGGTTCCTTGTGGTGACTCACTGGGTTTTTCTGGTAGGAGGGCTGAGGGGCTGAAGCACTGGAAGTGATTTTGGAAGAGTTGAAAACAGAAGGATTGTGGTGCTTAAATGCTGCATGTTTATACACTTACTGTGCAAACCAAAGTATAGGATGATAATGGCTGATAAGAGTCTCAGTTCACAGCCTTCTTAGAAAGAAATACGAGATTTTGGATTTAAGTGTAAGCCAAACAGATTGCATCTATTGCTTCCTAGTCATGAGGTTGAAACATGACTTCACTCTTTACATGCTTTTATTTTTTGCCAGCTTATCTTCTTGCTGTGTAAGATAAATTTCTTTTGTCTTAAGTTTGTGTTACAGGGACACGGGTTTTTATCCCTGCAAAACTGAACATCTTCCCTTTGCACAGGTACAGTTATCTCAAACATTTATTTTCCTGCTATAACTGGTCCTAGAGCCCTTTTGCAATAGTGTGTTGCAAAACTCTGATTAGGGCTTCTCTGTGTCACAGTGATATTAGGCCCATTAAGCAGTAACCCTGCTTTGACCATTTTATGAATAACAGTGCAATGCCAAATGAAAATGCAGTTTTACTGGGATGAAAGTGTTTATGGTAATAAAGCTATGCACACGCATGCTGGAGCTTATGGTACAGATATTTTCCTTGCAGACACCTGAGTGATATGTTGATAAGAGTCTTGGTGAGTCTAATCCTAGCTTTAAAATACTTACCATATTCAGTGTGGCCTTATAAATACAACCAGGGTAAGTGTGAGATAAAAATAACCCTTTCCATAATGTGCAACACTTGGTTTAAGAAGTGGAAGAATTAAATAACAGCAGGCTTTTATTGAACTGCCTGCTGTAGAACAAAAATGTTCCATTGGTCTCTTTGAAAGGTTGTAATTTGTTTTTTCTTAATTGTTACGATCGTACTATCCAAATAAACAAACCTCAGCAGTGGAGTTTGAACGCAGATCTCTGGATCAAAACCCATGAGCAGATGTTTTCTGAGGTTAAGTACTTAGCCTGCAGCCAGTAACAGACTCCTGAGCCTTATGGAATGGCCAGTAATGGATGACCAGAGGTAATTTTTAAGCTAAAACTTACAAAAGTCAATTTTTTATCTTAACCTGTGTGCCCCATGGTGCAGGCTCAGAACATGACATACTGTGCATAGATCGATTCTTGGTAGCATATTTGACCATGGGCTGATGGAAAAAACCTTTACCCTGATAATTTTTGTGTTTTGATGACCCTCTGGGCTGTGAGCAGGAATCAAGGGCCAGTCCTGCCAGCCCGAGTGCAGCTGGAGTACATGGTGCCCATGCCTGGGCTTGGAAAACTCAAGTGCTGAGGGAAAGTGGAACAATTTTAGAGGTCTAGAGGTCAGGAAGGTGCATGCATGCTTTGGGAGTTTGCTCTTGCCATTGCTGACTCAGCTATGGGGAGGAGGGAAATAAGTTTTTCCTTTTCAGAATTGCTTAGCAAGCTGTTGGGGAACAAGAAATTGCTCTGGAGGGGCAGAAAAAGCCTTGACTGTCAAGAAGGCAGTTTGAGTGTGCAGATCCTTTCCTGTGTGACTTCTGAAATCCAGGTGTGGTTGAAACACAGTGAAGATACTACACACTGCTCCAGCAATTTCCTTGTGCCACAACACCAGCTGAGCAATGGATTGGTCAGAAGGTGAAGGTGGGCAGGTGTTCACACACCACAGGCACCAGTGAAGTAATTTCTAGAGATACGAGAAAGCTCCTTAAGAGAGTATATTTGCAGCAGCTACCACAGAGAATGAAGAATGGTGTGTCCAGTTTAGCTGGTGGATAGAGAACAGCAAGAGAAATACATGCATCCTGAGACCAGTGAGAGGTCAAGGTCTCAGCTGTAGCTCACTGAAAGTTTGCTGCTTGTATCCAGGCACGAGCTCCTGTTGTTCTCCCAGAGCTCTCGTTCACAGTGTCTCCTCTGGAAACAGCTCCATTTCTTGGGACATCTGGGATTTTCTGTGAGACACCTCCTTCAGTGCAGCACTGACCTGGACTGACCCTGCTTAGCTGGTGAGGCAAAACAAAATTGTAGCTAGGGGACTATGGCTCTAGTAAGCAGATACCAAACAAAACTGAAGGCTGTTTAAGTGTCTAATTGAATTACTGCTCTACAGGAGAGTAGTGACTCATAGTGAAGCTGATCACCTGCTGCTTTATCTTGACTACAAGGAATAGCTTGCTAGTTACACATTTAAAGGTCATAGTCATAGTAATAGTGTTGCCTTCTCCCCCTGTGCATTACGTCCGAAGTTACTGGGGGAAATCGAGCAGATACTCCTTGGAGATCTGTGTACTGAAGATGAGACTCAGTGTGCTTATCTTTCAGGCTCACACTGCAGACCTTTGCATGCTCATTGATGACAGAGGCTGTGTTGAAAAACACTGTGTTGGCTTTGCCCAAATTTCCCCAAAACACCACCAGTATGGTATTGGTGTTCTGAGGATAACCAAATTATCCTAAATTTTTAATCATATGTATTTGGGGAGTTCATTCTTGTTCGTCACAGAGAATTCCAGGAGTAAAACTGGAGCTCAGTTTCATTCCCACAGCTAGGCAGATTTAGTATTTTCAAATTAATGAGGTTTTATTTTTCATTGGGCCAAGAGCATCTTACAGGAAGCAGGGTTTTTCTGTGTCTGCCCAAAGAGGATGTAGGCCTCTCTAGTTTCACTGCATTGGATGAGAAAGAACAGACTGTTTCTTTCTGGAGTTAACTTGTCCATGAGGGTGAGCGAGGGAACTGTGTCACTTGGACAGGACTATCATCACTGTCCCTGCAGTCACTGAAGGAATTGTCAGGAAGGTTTTGTAGAGAGAGGACTTGGCTCTTTGCCTGGTGGATCTTCCTATTCTCTCTGCTGTAAAAGAGCCTTCCAGGTTGATGAAGGTGATACACTTTTCTATCAGTGTTGGACTGGCTCTTCTTGATGATTCATCTGCCTTACATTGCATCCAACTCACTGCTGTGAGTCACCAGGACAGGTGGTGTCTGTCTTGGCAGCTCTCCTGAAGGAGCGTTTGGATGGTGATTGAGGGAAGCTTGCAGTTAAAGTAACAAAAAGCCATACTAAAGCACCTAAACCTCGAGGTCACCCAAAAAGTCACTGATGTGGGGTGAATATCAGCAGTGTGTTATTGCTCCAACTCAAATACAGACTTTGAAGGAAATTTGTAATATTTTCTGCATATGGGTGTTTTATGGCAGGAAGTGTATCCTGCTATAAATGATTTAGTCTGTGAGGGGCTGGGTTAATGACTGTATGTGACTTATGCCTGGAAGTTTTTCGTTTCAGAAGTGTTGGCTGTACTAAATTGAAGACCACTGGCGTGTTTTGAGCTTGACTGTTTCCTTACTTTTGGAATGGGCCAGAGAAATTAAGTATGGTGCCAGAACAACATATTTCCTATTGGCTGCCAAGTTCTTGTAGAAGGATCTGGACAGGCTGGATCAATGGGCCAGTGGTGTGCGGTTCAACAAGGCCAAGTGTTGGGTCCTGCCTTTGCTTCACAGCAGCCCCGTGTGTCACTTCAGGATGGGGGACAGTGGCTGGAAAGTGGCCCAGCGGAAAAGGACCTAGGGGTGTTGGTCAGTAGCAGCTGAACATGAGGCAGCAGTGTGCCCAAGGGGCCATGAAGGCCAGTGGCAGCCTGGCTTTTATCAAAAATAGCATGGCCAGCAGGATCAGATTATCCCCCTGTACTTGGCACTGGTGAGTCTGCATCTCAAATCCTTTGTTCAGTTTTGGGCCCCTCACTACAAGAAGAACATTGAGGTGCTGGAGCAAGTCCAGAGAAGGTCAGCAGAGCAGGGAAAGGGTCTAGAGAGTAGGTCATATGAGGAATGGCTGAGGGAGTGGAGGCTGTTTAACCTGGAGGAGACTTGGGGGTGGCTGTATTGCCTTCTGCAACTATCTGGAAGGAGGTTGTAGCCAGATGGGAATGGACTTCTTTTCCCAGGCAACTAGTGACAGAACCAGAGGAAATGGCCTCAAGCTGCACCAGGGGAAGTTCATGTTGGACATCAGGAAGAATTTCTTCACTGAAAGGGTGGTTAGGCATCAAAATGAGCTGCTCAGGGAAGTTGTAGAGTCACCATCTCGGAAGGTGTTCAAGAAATGACTGGATGTGATACTTAGTGCTGTGTTTAGTTTACATGGTGGTGATTGGTCCAGGGTTGGACTCGATGATCTTGGAGGTCTTTTCCAAGTGAAGATTCTGTGATACCTTGGTGGCCAACAACTGTGTGAAACAGTCTTGTGAACTGAGAGAAGATGGACCCTGTTGTGACATCTGGTGAGATCTTGGGAGATGTCTGTGTTGTTTCCTCTCTGTATGCCCATCTTTCTGGTGTGTGTTATCATCTCTAGTGATTTTTATTTCTAAGAAGGATCGTTGATGCACTATAGTGGCCTTTCCCTGGGCTCCAGAACTGCTGTTGGGAGGCATTAATGCTAGTCCCATAGAGACAGGGGGGCCCAAGGCTTCTGAAGGAATAGGGTGTGTAACAGATCCTGCTGCAAACCTGGAGATCTGCATTTGTGCCTGGGCTATCCGTGTGCCTGAGGCTGTCCCTGGCAGCCTTGCTCTAAGTACACCACATGACTTTGGCTGGAGAGCCAAAGGAAGCTGGCTGAGATCCTGAGTCCATCAAACACTTGTGCACAGCTGGCTGCAGAAAGAAGGACGCTTCTCTTGTGACAGCTGGTGGCTTGTGTAGATTTTGGGTTGACCTTTGACCCTGCTTAAGAGATGGCAGAATAAATTGATGTCAGATATATTTTGAAATGAGAAAATTGTACTTCTTGGCTCTGCCTGCTTGTCAGAACATTCGTCTTGAGGTGTGGCTCGGCAGAGAGAGGACTGAGGCCAATGCTCGTCCTGCCCAAGCATTTGAGGTACCCCCAATTTGACTTCTCCAGTTAAGAGATCAGTTGGTCTTTTACACCAACAAGGTCTGACAGCGCCAAAGTGGTTTGAAATGTGTCCAGTGCAACTCTGGTAACAACACCTTAAAGCAGAGGTGCATTTTCAGTCATCAGCAGCTGCATCCAGATAAGTCGCACCCTGCCCGTGGTACTCCCTGGAGGTGACTCTGCACAGGGGGTCAGGCTGAAGGAAGGTGGCTCTCTCTTGGAAAAGAGCTTCTGCTAAAAAGTCTCCTCACCTTTTTCTGCAAGCTTATTTCTTTTAATATCACTTTTTCATCTTTTTGCAAAAGGCAGTCAAACTTCAAGCTGTATTGTACCATGTTCTGTATATGCTTTAGGTTTACAGTAGAGTCTTCTCATGTTTGGTCACTGCTAGGAAAAAATGTCCATGGGGATACTCTCCCTCCTCCTGCCCATCATGACTGCTGACTTGACTTGCAAGAGTTGCCTCTAGTAAGAAAGGCAGTCGTTGAAGGGGTAATTGCTGCTGATGATTAATACCTTTTTTGTCTTCAGTCACGTTCTTAAATGCTTTAAAATAGTGTTAGGTTTGATTTTGATTTCATAGCAGATAACCTGCCATTTCTCTCTTTGGAGAAATGATTTTAATTCTGTTGTGCCTATGTCTGCCCCTACCTCACCTTCGTTTTAGCAGACCTGGTATAAAGCTTGATTACTAGATAAACCAGATCTCCTTCAGTGGGATTCTGTTCTTGTTAATGTTTACAATTTTAGAGTCTCCCACAGAATTTTTCAGTGCTTCCCACCTCTGCTGCCATAGGGTTTTGCCACACCTTCTGTATAGGAAAATAATGCATGTCCCACATGTATTGCTGGTTTATCCGGAGCTGCTGACTAAGGTACCTTTTCCTTATTTTATTATAGCCTGACCTGCAAGGCTTGCCTTTCATGACTTTTTGAACCTGTTGGGAATGGCAGGTTAATGAGACTAACTACTTTCTTGGGACCAGTTTTTTTCTTAACCAGAGAAACGCTGCTTACATCAAGACCCAGTTATACTGTCCTTCCTTCTGGACCAAAAACCAGTTCTTTGGGGGCTGTCTTTTTAATTGAATCATTTATTTTACCTACTTTAAACAAACTGTTACAAAAATCTAGGCTAGAGCCCACTGCAGGCGCTTGTAGCTGAAATGGATTGCAGCTGGACAGACTGAATGTGGCAGTTATTTCTGTCAAAGGCATGCCCTTGAGTTCACGCAGGATGAGTGGCAGAGCTGCTGCCGTGGCAGAGAAATCCAGAGGCTGTCTTTGGGTGCTGCATTGCAGCTGCTGCCAGCTTACGTCACGAGCCGATGCTCCAGAGCCGAGGGGCTCATCGGCAGCCTGAGGACAGCCTGGCTTTGGTACCCTGTGACAACAGATCTCACTGCCTCTGTTTTCTGTGCTGCTTCGTGCATTTCTTGTGCCTCCCTCACTGGGAGGCCTCTGTCAGCAGCTCTCTGTTCTCCTTATTGCAGTGTAAAAAGCTGTGAGTGCTTATCTGTTTACATGGTTTGGGTTGGAGGGTTTTTTAGCCTCATTCTTTAATATATATTTAGAGACTTACACATGTCATATTGTGATTACACCATTTGAACCTGTCTGTTTTAATTAGCAGTTGGCATTGCCCTATTTATAGATAGATGGAAAAAACCACAAGCTAGCCAGTTTGCAGCACAGGGTGTATTTTCTTTTGTTGGCAAGTAGTTTGTATCCATTTTTCCATAACTAAACTGGCTTGGCAACCTGCAGATGTTGCAGGCATTGGGTACTGATGCTTGAAATAGAAATGGACTCTGAAGAGGATGTGGGATGGGGAGAAATAAATCAGAAACTGCTGTTGCACTGGAAGTCTGTTAAGACTGATGATACGTCACGCTTACCAGAGCGTAACTACAGAAGCTGACCACATGAAAAACGAGCACATTAAAAATATATACATTTTAAATCTTGCTTTTGTCACGTTATTAAAGTTCGTTTTCAGTTTGGCATGTTGTGGTAACAAAACTAGTTACTAGTACAAGTGTTTGGCTGCTCAGTGTGGTTAAGTTGGTTGGTGGGTATTTGTACAAGCAGGAGAAACAGATTGATTCTTTCTGGAACAAGTTGTGTCTAGCCTATAAATAATGTGAAAAGTGTGTGTGTTTTTAACTGCAACATAAAATCTGCAAAAGTTTTGGCGTGTGCTGACCCTGCAATGCCCAGGGGACTGTCAAGAGATGAAAACAGTGTTGTGTTATTAAACACCCACATGTTAGCTGCTCCTCAAGAACTGTCTGCAGATGCACTTTACTCTGGGCAAAACAATTTGAGGCACCTTTGCCCTCTTTGAGAAGCTCTCCTTAAATAAAATCATAAATTACTTCTCAGTGCAGATGTTAAATGCAGGCACACGAGTGCTGTTGAGCCGCTCGCGTGGGGGTTGCTCATTGCTGGGTACACGGTGAGAAGGTCCTTCGCTCTGTACAGCATTTGGTTGCCGCAATTTCGACACAGTTGTGTTGCAGCCTGGGTTTTGCACAGCCTGTGCACTTGTGGTAGGGTATACACCATCATCTCAAAAAGCACAGCTCGTGGATCAGTGCCATAAAGCACTGCTGCCCGTCAAGGGAAGGTGGGCAGTTCAGTAACTCCTTCTCTCCTGCACACCTTTTCAGCTGCATCCTTATTCTGCAGCCTGTACTTTTCCTTGTCCAGTAAAATTTCAGCCTTTCAGTCTAGGACAGAGCTGTCCATACTGGTGAGCAGCAGGTGGTTTGAGTCAAACTTAGGCTTGGGGATTTGGGGACCAGAGCCCAATAATTACAGCTTTCAAAGGCTCTCACTTTGGCTAGCAAAATAAAATCTTGTAATCTCTGTTGGCTCTTTGTGTTACAAACTGCTTTTGAGACCACATAGCAAGAGTTGAGTGATTCAAGACTCTTCTTCCTCAGTATGTCCAACACAGTAATACAAATGTTGGGTTTCCTCAGTCTCTCCATGACTATGTGCACATCTGTGTGTGATTTCTGAGCACCCTGTCCTCAAGTTGACTGTCTTTGGGAGATGAGCTGATTTAATTGATCCTGCTTCACATGGCTGAGCAGGGTGGAAGGAATTGGAAGCCTTTCATGTAACAGTATCACTGTTGGAATGTGGGTTACATGGTACTAAATCAAGGTGGTCTCTGGGGGTGAGTAGTTCATCTAATTCTAAATAGGAGGTGACCCTTTCCGAGCACTTCCTCTAAACTTGTAATTTGTGTGCTAGTCTTGTGTATAACAGTGGTTAAAGCCTAGGTCAGAAATCCTTCATCCAACTTTGACACCTTCATTTTGTGTTTAATGGGTGAATTAATAGCAATAGGTCACAGCCAACCATGTACTGTGGGTGTGGGTTGATGAGGTCTGCTGGAAGAATAAAGGAGCATCAGAGCGTGTGAGGAGCTGTAAGGTTGAGATGGATTTCCTGCATTACCAGAGATGTCCAATGACCAGATGAATGTTTCTTTGCTAAAATTGACTTAGTTTTAAAGTACTGTGAATTAATTTTTTTTGAGAAACCTGAGGAAATGCAGCAAGTTAGTGACTGGGCTGGCTCCTTTTTGTAGGAGCTTCCTAATTGTTTTTGTGTAACTTTCAAAATACCACAGACTTTCCCAGATTGGGTTGTGAAAATGCTGTTTTGTGTACACATGGTGGATGTTTGAATTCCTTTGACATCAGAGCTTTTACTTGCATAAAACAAATAAACAGTTTCCACATATATTTACTGTGTTATGTTAACAAAGCAGTGCCAGAGGTGCTTGGAAAACTGTGTGTTTGAACTGCTGGGACAACAGACTGAATTTTAGGTAAGGAAAACAATCTTCATAGTGGCACTAATCAGCAGTGGGAAGAGGAACCCAGGAATCTCCACCCCTAGAGACACTCAAAGCTGGGCTGGACAAACGCCCAGAAACCTCATTAAAGTTGGCCCCACTTTTAGGAGGGTACAGGCTCCATTGTTTCTCCAGGCCCCTTCCCATCTTGTCTCCCCGGGTTTTGCTGAGTGAGATACTGAAAGGAAGGACTTCTTGCCAAACACGTTTCACCAGTATATTTGGAGGGGAGCAGTTCTGGTGCATCAGCTTCCCTACTGTGGAAGGAGGGGCATCCCCTCAGAAGGGTATTAACATAGATTTTCATGGTACTGCTATGAAAGCCTCTGTATGTGGATTGCACCCTTATTTCAAGCTGCCCAGCTCCAGTTGGCTTGTTGATTAAGGACTGTAAGATGAGCAGGACTTGGCTAGAACAGTGATAGTGCTCTGAAGGTTTGTCCTGGATGGAGTATAACGTGTGAATCCCCTCCTGCTCGTCTTCTGCAGGCTGTTAAATAGGAGGAGGTGCTAAAGGTGTTCTGTACTGCAGTGAGAGAAGAGCTAAAATGGTGGAGAAGGAGGATGGCTTCTGCTCCCCTTTCAGGGTTTACATTTCAGGATTTGCAAAGCCCTGTTCTTAATTAATCTTTGTTTTTCTTTTGAATTCTGATCTTTCTCATTGATTCAAATCTTGATTTTCTGAAGCTTCTTGCAGTTGTTCTTACTAAGGGTGATCAAATAATTCTTCAAAACTGGCCTTCTCGCCCAGGTCTTACAAACCTGGTGTGCAGTTGCATATGTGCAGGTCACAGCAGGCAAGTACAGCCAAATTATGTGCATCTGCTGTTTCAGTGGTTGGGATGTGTTTGCTGCAGCTCAACAGAGCTTGTTTGGGAGAAGAAATGCTGTTGCTCTGACCTCGCAGAAAGAGATAAGCGCGTCCTTGGTGTCGGCGTGCCAGTCAGGGCTGCCGAGCGTCGTGCTGTATGCTGTGCTTGTAGTGCTACACCAAGGCAGCTTCCTTTGATCTTTGCTTACAAGATGGGCTTTTTCCTTTGTGTGAATCACAGAACTGAAGCTTCTCTCCTGCTGCACTCTTCATGGTTTAAGCAGGCACACTTTAAATGCAGGCTGACAGCGGAGATTATTCAGAAGGATTTGTGGGATAAACAGGAGTTTGCCTGCGGAACATGTGAATCTGTGCACTGAAGGCAGCCAAAGATCTGGTAAGCACAGCCCTGTGCTTGTAAGCTGTCTCACCTGATCTGCATGCAGCCTAGTGTGAACTTCACTTGCTGCTTACAAGTAAAGGAGCAAATGTCCATACCTTTTCTAAATTCAAAAGTATGAACTCGCAGTTTGCTGTGTTTTTCAGAGCGTGTGCTTATTGAGCCTGTGGCCAAAAGCACAAAGGTCTTCGGTTCCTCTGCTTGGAGATGACTGTCCTCATTTCACTTTCTGTAACAGGTGGAATATATCTTTTTTTCTTTCTTTCTTTCTTTTTTTTTTTTTTTAAGCTAAGTTCACTGTTGTATATCAAATTCCTTTGTACTGCAGGCTCAAGCAGCCAGCTGGTGTCAAACCCATGCGGTGACGTTCTCCTTTGCTTTTGTGAAAATTCATTATATTTCAGTAAGGCTGAGGAAGCTGACATTGAAAATTAGTGGAGTGCAGCCAAAAAAAAAAAAAAAAAAAAAGAAAAAGGCCTATCAGTGGGGAAAAAAACTGGTTAACTCTTTGAGAGCTGACCCAATAAACAGCAAAACTGTTTTCATATATAGCACCAGCCAGGATGAACTTTAAGGCAATCCAGGTAACTGTAAACACTAATACCACGGATTCTTGCTACCCTTTCATCATCTGCCACTTGATTAAAGAGGTGCACAGGTTCTCTGTGTGTCTGCTGTTGAGTCTTCTGGGGTTTAGAGTAGAAGTCTGCAAAGTTAGTGTGTTTTTTATCTTCTACCAAGCTATGTTGAAATGAGTTTGGAGTTGCACTAAGTAAATCAGTGGGGGTGAGGTTGAGACAATTTTTAAATGGCCTTTGGAGCAGCTGCATTGAGAAAGTACCAGAAACAAGATTTATGTATTGCCTTTTGAAGCATCACCACCAGTATGCCACTGTACATGCCAGTTGCAGTCAGAGATCATTAATGCTGAGAAAAGGCACAAGTTTGCCCCAGTAAGAGGGAACCACATTCCTGAACACCCAAGGCAGAGGCAGAGCTTCCACTTGTGCCCAGGGACTAAGATGAGGGCTGAATGCTTAGATGTGCATTGAGTGTTTTGATGGGTTGATGATGATGTATCTCTGTATAACCAACTGAAAAATAGCAGACTTTCTTTAAAATTTCTTGAACTAATGATTTCTTGTGATGGTTTGAATGGTTTTTACCTCCCTCTGTCCCTCCATGATCTTTCCCTCCATTCACTAAGGAAGTGTGTTCTGCTGGAAGAAGTGCAGCATATAAAAATAGCACTGCCTTATTGTGCAGATCTGCTTGCTGTGGGGTTTCAGTTAGATCTGCTGACTTGGATTTAAAAATAAACTTTTCTTCTGCTTTTTGCACCTGCTTGTCCTGGGGGTGCTTGATTTTGCTTTGGAGGCAGCAGCCATTTGGTGGTAGCTGAAATCCTTGCTGTATTGGGATCAGCAGCACAGGTGGTTGGTCAGGAGACCTGAGTTAAGGCACTTTTGACTTCTGGGGCCAGAGGTGTTTGCAAGGCAGATAGCTAAACACAAAGAGCAGAGAGACCTTGTAGATCTTTTCACAGCCCCTGTGGAAGTTGTCTGTACAAAATGAGCAGTGCATGTTCTGCCGAGCGTGCGGTGGAATCGCACTTGGCGTTCCAAGCCATTTGCTTTAAGTGTATTATCCCCTTCCCTCATTGAATACTGCTGGCCTCTAATCAGATTACATCACAGCTCATCACTGGGCCCAGGCAAACTCAAGAGCGGTACTTCAGAAGAAAATAAGCATCTTGAGTTACTGCCTTCTTCACACATTGGTCTGTGTTAAGTGTTCGTTCAGAGCCAGATTCATGAAGGTGTGGAGATCAATGAGTCTGGCTATCTGAATGGGCCTGAACCAGATCTCCATCCTTCCACCATTTGGAGCATGGAGTGGAGCGTGGTCTTCAGTGCAGAGCATGTCCCTGGTTGATGGGGCTGGCTCTTGGGTACCCATCAGCTGGTGGCTCAGCTCTGGAATGCTGCACAGGTGAGGGGTTGCTCCGAAATAGCACACGGGCTTGGCCTTGCATTCTTCAGCAGCCTCAGGAATTCCCTTTTCATCACAGAATCCTTTTTATTAGTGTGCTCCTTTTTTTTTTTTTAATTTGAGAGCAAGCTTGGTGACTCATGTCACCTGCCTTCCTTGGGTCATTAGTGGATGTAGCATTTGGAGCAAAGCATTTGGGTCTGCTCAGATTAAGACCATCAGGTTTATGGAGCTATTCACAGAACAATTCTGGAAATACGGGTTGCTATAACTTTGAAAAGCAGGGAGGAAAAGGTATGGGCAGTGTTTGTGGGCACATCTTCATTGAGAGTACAGATGTTTAGCAGACCCTGTGTTTGCAGTACTGAACTTGTTTGTATTCCGAAGAATAAAATGTAAATAAGGGCCCTTGGAAAACAGAAGTGTGGCATTTGGTCTTTCCAAGCAAATCTGTTTCTAATGATGCATTGTTTTTATGGCATCAAAACCTTGGTGCAGAACTCTGGGCTCATAAAAAGGAGCAACAAGCACTTTGTTGAAGTGGGATGGATATTGAGTCTTGAAAGAAATCACCAGAAGCAAAATGCTGCTGTCTATGGTCGCAACGCTTTGTGAAAGGGAGAGGAGGAGGGACCAAGCTAGCTTGCACTCCTGACACAAACACCTTAGACTTAAGGATTTTGTTACTGGGAAACACTTGTGCCTGGGCTTTCACTGCTCCCTAACAGGATGTCACAGTTCAATGAGGCGTTTTGTGTCTCTTACAGTTCCGTGAATCAATGACATACTTCTTAGTTTCTCAAAAACTGTACCAACGTATCCTACGATAACTTAAACCTTCCCAAAGTGTTCTTAGCCACCCTTGCGGCATCCTCTTTCAAAGCAGAGGACCAAAGGTGAGATTTTCATTCATGTGCTGAGGGCTTACCAAACCCAAACTGTGCAAAATCATATCAGGACTGGTTCATGACTGTATTTATATGTTGGATGGACTGTGTAGTGACCTCTGTGAGCATGGGTGAAATTCTGACCCTGCTTCTTCAATGGCACTGCTCGTGTTGACTCCCTCGGGGTCAGGTTTTTTCCAAATGCTCTGCTTGGAGAACAGCTAATACAAGGGAAAATGCTGCTTAGAGAGTGAAAATGCTGCTTAGCAGAGGAGTAAGATAGATCAGAAGAAGTTTTAAGAGGTTTCTTGCATGTTCTGTAACAAAGAACATGAAACATGGTCATAATCTGTTTTAAGGACTTAGGAAAGCTGGTGGTTGACAGGGCAGGCTGTGGGCTGGGGGTGATTCAGGTGTCCTGTTCCTTTGGCTCCTTTGCTTCTTTAACTAGCTGCTGATGCCACTCTTCTCCTTAACTCTTCTTCCTCCTTTAAGATCAGTGAAAGTGCAGTTTGAGAAAATGCTTGTCCCATCCGTGAACAAATGTTGGTTTCTTCTGCAAACAAGAAATAAACCCCATAGTGCATTTCCCTCTCAGTGGGACCGTGTGGGGCTCTGGCAAACGTGACAACTTCATAGCAGGCCTCTGTAAATATATTTTCCGAGTAATTTGCCCAAAAAGGCACTCAATTGAACGTTGCAAGCAACCTATTCCTTTGCAATGGCAACCACAGAGATGTGGTGTATGACAACTGGCCTGCCAGTTTCTTTATTAAATTCAGTTAGTCTAAAATTCATAGATGAGCTGGACCTTGAATCTGTATTTCTTGATCCAGTCTTCTCTGAATGATGTCTAAATTTAAAAAAAAAAA
>VXAU01001251.1:2264178-2287054 GCA_013399695.1 Formicarius rufipectus
AAAAAAAAAAAAAAAAAAAAAAAAAAGAAAAAAAAAAAGAAAAAAATTGTTCAGGAAATAGGAGTTTTTACTGGTTTTGAGCAGCAACTTTCAGAAACTTTAATATAGAGTGCTGCTCATAAAGGCTCATAGGAGCTCTAGGAATAAGGATATCCTGTTTTATTTTCCTGGCTGGTAGATGCAGAACAACATGCCTCTGTTGTCTGCCGCTCTTGATGTGTTTTTCCAATTTTCAAGCCTTACCTGGAGGTTATTGGTGCCCTGAAACATAAAGTGCTCCCATAGGTCCACTTTTGAATTCCTGTCCCAGCAGTAATGCTAGCAGCCCCTGTGCTAGTCACTCCTAGGCAAAACCCCTCATTTTTTTCTCTGCTGTAACACCCTGGAACTCATCCCATCATCCTTGAGTTTCATGGAGGCATCGCATAAAAGGTTTTGTAGAATCAAGGTCTGTGCCTCGTGTAATCAATGATGAAAACTGCTTGCTCTTCTAACAGCGTGAGTTTGGATAAGGGTTGAGTAATGGCCATTAACTTAGAATGTCCTACTGTTAGTCATCCTGTCACAGCCTCCGTGTTCAGAGTTGTATTTAATAATCCAGCCTCCATTCTGCTCCTGCTTTATCTTTACTCAAAAATGGAAGCCTCTTCTGATAACTTTGAAATTGCAAACGCATTACACCCATTTTTCATCATTCTCTCCCTTTTTGGAAAGAGAAAAGTAGATGGAACATTTGGACTATGCCCTTGAAGATAAAGATGAACTCATTAAGAAGTTGGAGCCTTAGAGGCACTTCCTGAAAGGCAGCATCTTCTGAGCCTGCTGGGGTTGCTCAGCAGTGAAGGGAGAGGAGGAAGATAAGAGGTTGATTGTAGTGAGTTGTTTGGTGTATTTAGAGTCCATGCAGTTGTACAGCTGCACATGTCATCAAATAATCATTTCCTTGATACATCATCACCATTAAATACAAACATAATGACTCCAATAAAACAATTGAGTCTCTTTCCTACAATCTCTCCCTATTGTCTCTCTGTAATGTTGAATGACAAACAAGCATCAAAAGAAAATATTTTATGCCTTTATAGTGGACTCATTGTAGTGTCATGGTCCACAGACTTTCAGTTCATTATCTTACATGAAAAAAGTATGTGATCTTTTACAGACTTAGGTAGGAAAGGGAGAAACAGGGAAGGTGAGAGCAAAGGTAAGTTTTGCCTTGCGGAGTCACCTTTTACTTACGAGAAATAAGCCTGATGTTATCACCCACTTTCTAATCAAATTTGACAGGAGCATTTTGTCACGCCACTTTCTCTGAGTGGGAATTCTGATGACTACAGCTCTCATCTCCGGTTTCGAAGTATTACTTTACACTGTTCCCAGGCATTGTTTGCCTTAATGGATGAATTATTGTAGTATGTCAGAGAAGCAGATAATTCACAGCCTCACTGCATAAACTGAAAGTCCAAGGCACAGCAGTTTGACTTGCATAGCTGCAGAGCAGTGAATGGAGCCCAGGTCACCCCCCCCAACATATTAGTGGTTTGATGAAGAATTTGCTACTGTGGCCTCAGTATTTCTCTACAGGAAGTTACAGCTACTGGAGAATGTCATAACTTTATTCCAGAGACCTGTTTGTAAGTGAAACAGCGGTGAGAAGTGTGTCCAGCACACTCCTTATGGACTTCTCTGCCAGATGCTCTTTTTGCCACCATGTCTGTGGGCTGATGGCACTGAGAAAGAAGTTACCCCACTGCTCTTCTGTCTGCCTGGCTCATGGCTCTGTCCTTGACCCCGTAGGCAATTGGTCAGTCATGGAGCAGGCTTTTGAGAAGACAAACCATCATTGATTTGGAGGCTGAAGCAGGTTTTAGTATGACTGTGGCATTGCCCAGTGCAGTGAACTCTTTCCTAGATTTTGACTGCTCAGGTGCGTAGCTGATACCAGGACTTGCACACACATTATTGCTGCTTGTAAGGTCTGTCCCTGTGCACAGAGTTGGCCACTTGCTCTTCCTGTGAGTAAACTACTTATCAAACTGTTATTTCTATAAAGCACATGCTGCTCTTGTTCACAGCAGCTGAGATTGGGTGAAAGAAACAAATCTGAGCTACCATCCCGTTATGTTTGGATGTTTTCAAACCACTGCTGTAGTACAAAATGGTTCCCTCCTGCCAGTTTGTGTAGCCAGCTGATCCCAGCCCTTTGGAAACAGGAGCATCAGTGCAGTTCTGCTGGTGGGAACCAGCCTTCGCTGAAACCTTTTGAAAGATGAGATAAACCCTTTGCACTGCAGGTGTTCCTGGAAGGACAGCTGAAGGCATCGAGGGTGGCCATGGTGCTCCAGCTCAGTAAATCAAAGGGTGTTGAGGGGCCTGTATTTAACTTTGTCTTGCTTTCCCTTTGTATTCTTGACAGTTAATATAGGTGGGATCAGGGAGGTAAAGCTCTCTTGAACTCCAGTGCTGTTGGAGTAGATTGAGGAGGAGTGGTGGGATTCAGGTGGGCTGTTTCTGTCCCTCTTTCAACCTGATGACCCTCACCAGCCCTGACCCACTGCCCACAGCCTTCCCTGGGTCCATGCTGACCAAGCTGAGGTGCTGGCTCAGCTCTCCCAAACTTCACAGCAACACCCTTCATTCTCCTTCCTGAGCAGAATCCTAAAACCCATCTTCTGGAACACCTTGTTTCCAGAAGGGAAATGAAAAATGTCACAAAACTCTTTTTTCCCCGTTACTTGCACTTTGTTAGAGTAGTCTTTATTTACAGAATAAAAATAACAGCTCATCCTTCCAAGTTCTTATAAACATGTATAATACTTATGGATAACATGAAGTCTCAAAAGTTGAAGAACCATAGCCCCCTCATCCCCAACCAGTTTGGGTTGGTTTCTTCCAATGGAATAACTTCTTTATTCCAGGCTTGCTTTATTTTTTGTGGGGTTTGGGGGTTTTTTTAGGTTGTGGTGGTTTTTTTGGCCTGTTTCTTTGTTTGTTTGGGTTTTTTTTGGTTCTTTGGGGGGATTTTGTTTGGTTTTTTGGTTGGTTGGTTGGTTT
The DNA here is from genome assembly GCA_013399695.1 of Formicarius rufipectus. Taxonomy (NCBI): domain Eukaryota; kingdom Metazoa; phylum Chordata; class Aves; order Passeriformes; family Formicariidae; genus Formicarius; species Formicarius rufipectus. The sequence continues at coordinate 2,267,233 of VXAU01001251.1, forward strand.
TTTGTTTTGTTTTTCTTCTTTTTTTTAAGCAGCGTAACTCCCGGTATATAGACCAAACTTCCTATTGCTGTTCGGCTGACCTTGTCCATCCATCTGTACTACATGTTGAGGGAATATATTTATACTTTGGTTGTTGGTGTGTCAGTTAAAATTATGTTACCTTTCAATTTAATATTAATAGTAACTGACCCTTGTTTCCTAGTCTCCAAAACACATGGTGCCTTGTTTCCTTGTCATTGTTCTGATATGACCCTTCCTTTTTTCATATAACAGACTTAGGAAAGCAGTGTCACTTAACTAGTGACAGTCTTTAATATTCCAGTATTTCAGTCAGTTTCCAGCCTGAGAAACCTACCTATTGCTTGAACTCAGTTCAGAATTACTCTGTTGGTGGCCATGGAAATCTTTGCTTCATTCCTCCTTCCTTCTCTGTCATTGGAGTTGTGCCACATTAGGCTCTGAATTAAGCGCTCAAACAGAATTAATTTTATTTAGCAGTAGCTCCAGAGAAAAACACCCATGTTTTGGGATAGGTACCCACTTTCTGTTATGGATGTTGTCCTTTCCAGTTGCTTTCTCTGTTGTACCTCTCCCCATCTTCTGTATTGCCTTTCAAGTTACTGGAGTCTGTCGCAGCTTGTGCAAGTGCCGCATCACAGGAAGAGATGGGTCTTCATCTCTTTCAGAGGCTGGAGTCCATATGCTTTTTTCAACCACCCATATGCAGTGAGGCTACAGCTCTTCAGTGTTGCTAAATAATGTTATTTCAATAGCTCCTTATAAAAACATGAATAATTGGGCAAGTGACAAAGGACTTTCTGTTTACCTTTTTGAACAATGGAAAATACCAAATAGCCACAATTTGTTCCAGTTATTTAATGTCTTTGTTCCAGAGCCATTTAGTGGGCACAGGACTTAGTTCTGCAAGAATGCAGGAAGATGGTGGTGTGTTTTTGCATTTAAAAAATTAGAATGATCAAAAATTTTCAAGTTTCTTAGGAAGATGTTCTTTTCTTGAGCGATGCCACTTTTAAAGTCTAAGAAGATTCTACTCTACAATGCAAGACTCAAGTTGCTTTAGTAATCAAAAAAGTCTTTTGTATAGTTGCTGGTACATTCATTCTTCCAGAGAGCACTGCCGTTTGGAGACGGTTTGTAGAAAGGTTGATGTTTGTACCCTGCAGATTTGACTTACAAGTGGGAACTAAGCAATTACCAAAACTAGCAGTAACCTAAACAAAGTTGTGTCGCAATTTAAGGGGCTGATCAGAGCGGGCAATTCCCCTGCTTGTAGCGGGTAACGGAGGAGTGTGTGTTTTGGGAAGGCATCAGCAGCAGGAGGAGGAGGAGGAGCAGCACCTGCAGAGCGGGCTGTGGTCACCTGGCGGTGCGCGAGCAGCGCCACCTGCCGGCCGTGCCGCGACCTGCCGCCGGGCGGGATCGGGAACGTTCCCCGCGCATCCCTTGGATCGAAAGGATCTAGAGACGGGAAAACTGCATCGCATCGCCCAGGTGTATGTCCGAAATGTGGAAATAAACTGTCCATAGGCGCTCACTCCCTTGCTAGTTTTGCTTCTCGGCTTTTGGCTTCTCAGGCTCTTCCCTTCCAACTCTTCGGCTGAGGAGTTGGGTCCCGTGGCACAGAAAGCTGCTGGGAATAACTGCATTCCAGTCGTGTTTGATTGTTCAGTGCGGGTCTCTAGGTAAACAGGAGTTAACCTCTTCCCGGGGTGGCAGATACCCCTGAGGTCTGCCCCGTTAATAGCCTGGTGGATTCTGCAGTTCCATTAATCTGTTTTACAGTGGTTCTGGAATACTTGGCACTTACTCCTGGTGTTGTGCCTCCACACCACAGGAGTCTCACACAGGCAGGAAGCTCATCAGGGATCTCACCTGCCTTTTGTTTTCTGTTTTTCAGGTGGTACGAGAGAGATTGGGTCTGCTCTCACCAGGATGTGTATGAGGCACAGAAGTATAGAGTCCAAACTCCGGCAGTTCTCAAGGTGAGTGGCTCCACACCTGGCCTGACACTGGAGGTTCCTCTTTCCAATGCTAAAGCTGCTCACCAGCCTTGGCTTCTCAGCTGATCCTGCCCGTGTCACTGAGAACAGCAGTTTTTCTCTGCCCTGCAGCACATCAGGAGCTGTGAACATGCAGCATTTCACTGCACATCCTGGGGGCTGGGCTGGTCACCTCAAATCTCCTCCAAATGCTGTGAATTCCCACTGTCAGTTCCTGTTGCTCAGTGCTGAGCAGGTGGCTGCTGATGTGACCAACTGACCTGTCTTTGTTTCAGGACTTTAGGTTTTGTCACTGAGTTTTAAACCAGCAGCAGTGGCATGTTGTGCTGCTTCCTCAGCTTACTGGAGAGCCCAAAGAGCTGTGGCCAAGAGAAAAACCTTCAGAAAATGAGTCTGGAAAAGGCAAATTCTCTCATCCCCTTTTTGCAGTCGTAGTTAGACTGTAGAGGTAATGAGAGAGGGTTAACTCATATGCAGGCTGTGCTGTACAAAAACCATTTGTACAAGTTGTAGTTTGCATGTGTGCCTTTTTTAACCAGACTTAAAAGCTATACTTGACCTGAGGTGAACAAAAATGCTGCATCACCATTTGCTGATGACATGGTATGTTTTTTCCCTTTCCCCCCCATCTTTGGAAGTGTTCAAGGCCGGGTTGGATGGGGCTTTGAACAACCTGGTCTAGTGGAGGGTGTCCCTGCCCATGCGAGTTGGAACTGGATGACCTTTAAAGTCACTTCCAAACCAAACAGTTCTATGATTATTCTGTGATTATTTTAAAATAACTATATGTGTGTGAAATTGTCTGTGAAGAGACAATGTTAGTCTCCAGTTACCCCAATTTAAGCTGTTTAAATGATTTGGTCCCAGTCTCATTAGTTAGTGCAGCATTGCTGGTGCTTTATCATAGGCTCCACCAGTGCGAGGTGAGGCACTTTGGTGGCCAGGATGTTGTTCTCTTGTACAACTGCTCAGACTTGTGTGTATACATGTGTTATTTAAGTTTATAATCTTCACGGCTGCATCAACCTTTCTGGTATCCAAAGTATCCATTTAAGCTGTGTGACAGCTGAGTAGGATCTGTTTGCATTGACGTGTTTTGGGTCTCTCCTCTGCTTTACACTCTGTTCCTCACTGTCCTGAACTTCTGTGCAGTAATTCTGGTGATCTTGTGATGTGGATTTTTACTCTTTTTTTTTCATCCAGTTCTTTCTTTTGCTTTCTCCAGTGTAAACATTTTTATGTTCTGATATTTACATTGTGACAGTGGTAGCTGTCACAGCAAAAAGTAAAAATACTCCAGTATTGACCTTGGCTCTCTCTGTAAGAATAGGGGCATCTGCAGGATTTGATTGCTCTTTGTGTTTTTTCAACAAAATTAGTGCTTTAATTGACTGTCTGATAAACCCACTTCAAGAACAGATGGAAGAGTGGAAGAAAGTGGCCAATCAGCTGGATAAAGACCATGCAAAAGGTAGTTACAGAGGAAGAATTCTTTAATAGGAGTAAGATTGTAATATCAGGTTTTTTTTTTCCTCTTTTCATGTTTGTCCTGGGGAACTGAATGCCATGCTTAAATATGTATAGCAACTTTCTGCTTCTAAAACACTGCTCTCCCAAAGTGCCTAACAAAATTTTAACCCTTGCTATGCGTTCTGAAGGTTTAGTTTGCAGGACCCCAAGGGATGGGTGGCTTTCTAGACTGATGAGGAGTGACCAGCTCTAACTCTGTTAGCCTGGTCTCACTGTATGTTCTCTGTTACTGCTGATGATTGGAGATGCCACATCTGTCCCTGCAAAGCCCCGGGATGTCATTAAGAGCAAACCATAAGATCGTGTTATGCCTCAGACACAGTGTCCCCCAGAGAATGCACAGCCCTGTAAAACACTGAGCATTGTTATTTTATACCTGATGCCACACAGAAATGTGCAGCTGGGGAGTGGGAGAACTGTGTGGAGGACGTGGGATGCCCAGAGCTGCAGTGTTGATGACAGCTCCAGAGTCCTTCCTGGGGGAATGAGCGGGAGGCAGCAGTCCTCCATAGAAGGTGCATGGGCAGATGCCTTTGGCTTCACAAAACTTGCATTGGGGATGGTTGCCCTGTAGCACAGGTGCTGAAAGCAGGTAGGAGTTCACCACTGACCCTTGGAAATTGAAGACACTTGCTATATCTGAAAAAAGCAAAAGCACCATAATTTATTTTGGAGCAGGCGATCACTGATGGAAAGGAGTGGGCTTGGCCTCCAAAAGAGGATTTGCTTCTTGCCCCCACTGTTACTGTGATTAAATACAAGCAGTTGAATCAGCAGCTCTCAATAAAATCTCTACCTTGTGCTGCAGAGAGTGTTAGTCAGGTAGTGAGCAGGAGGGAGGAATCACCGGGGTTCCTGCAGGTAAGGGTGACCCTGGCCAAAGTGGCAGTGAGGTTTAGGGCTTAGGGGGCAGACTGGGGTTTGGGTATTGGGTGTGCAGTTGGCCTTGGTACAGTTCCTGTGCCTGCAATGAGCCTGCTTGTTTTCCATCATAAAAGAGTAGTAACATTGACCTCCTTTGTTAAAGCGTATGTGTATATGTATATACATGCTTTTTACCTTTTTTTTTTTTTAAAGTATCAACTTTCATATCTGGTACCTTTAGTGTCCCTGCACTAGAGGTTGAACATTTTTGTCTGGGAGTTTAATTCTCCCAGGATTTGCAGCTCATCTAAAATTGAGGGCAACTGCAGTGTGTTCCACTTCATCAGAAAGAGCTAGCAATGTGACCCTTCCTTGAGCAAAGTTTTAGCACCCTCTGCCTGACTCTCATGCTGGAGGGAGATCACAGAATATTCCCTGCCTTGCCATTTCTGGATACTTGTTTTTGAACACAGATGTTTCGAGAAACCTGTCATCTCTGTTTTCCATTCCTGAGAGCGGATGAGTCTCTGAAGTGAAAAGCACTCCAATTTTGTACTATGCTCTCAGTTGTTATTTCTGTAAAGGCTTTGTTTATTTGGAAAAGATTTTGGAATGTGAATGTGCTCACACCCTAAAATACTACATTAAGCTAAATGTATAGGCACTGCAAAATGAGTTCTAAGCTGCTTTGATGAATAGTAGGTATTCTCTAAAAAAGTCTTTAAACATAGCCTTTTCTGTGAAAAACATTCATTTTGACATTGAATATGTTGGTAATACAGATTGTGTGTGTTTTCTAGAGTACAAAAAAGCCCGCCAAGAGATAAAAAAGAAATCATCTGACACATTGAAGCTACAGAAGAAAGCAAAGAAAGGTAACTTACTCCAAAATGTACTGTTAAAAACCTGACCTGTGCTCATTGACAAAGACTGATCAGCAACAGAACTTCTGTTGTAATAATTCAGTCCTCTCAAATGTATTCCTGATCTGTACTTGAACACCAGGATACAATTACTATGTGTCATCTGAATCAAATTCTGAAGCTGCCATCTAATGTTCTTACACAAAAGCTTTAAACCTGTTTGTACAAAGTCAATCATGTTTTAAAATAGAGCCTTTATTGCTAACTTACTCTTCTTAGGAACACTGATACTCTAACATGACTTGTGCAGACACCTGTAAAATTTTCTAGAATCTTTTGGAATAATATAAAAAAAGCCATTATGTAAATGTTCTTTATTAACATTTCTTGCTGTTCTTCCTTTCTACCATCTTCTTGTTTTTTCTTTTTATTTTAACAGTCTGTAATCTCATAAACCTTACATTATTCCTCAGAGTGTGGAAGGTGGCATGGGTTGTTGTCAGGGGAAGGGCACTTGGCAACCCTAGAAAACTAAAGATGAGTGAGAGAAGAAAGGGAGTTCTCCCCAAAAGCAGTTTGCCATTTTCAGTAGCTGAATCTCGTGATCCTGTTGCTCTCCTACCACCATCTTCTTACAGGAGTTTTGTCATCATTTTACTGGGAACATGCATCACTGGTAGCTGCAGCATGGCCATCAGTAAGGCTTTTACTTGGCCAAGTGCAAGCCCCACCAGGCTTTGGTGCAATGGTAGGGAGCTTGTACAGAAGCAGACTTCCTGATTCCCTTTTCCTCACTGGTTTGGAAACAGCAGGGTTGGAAGTGTTCCTGGAGCAGCTTTCAGCCTGCAGGTTGCAAATTGTCCTTCCCCTTCTGCCTAAAAACTGTGAACCCACGGACAAGCAAAATAAATGCTGAGGTGGGGAGTTTGTTGAAATTTTGAAATTGTGTAAGTATGATCCAGAATAGGTGAGCTATCTCTTAACTGTCCTTCCTATTAGGTGAGTCAATTAATTACTCTGGCAGAAAGCCACATGACTGGAAAAGTGCTCTTGAAGTTTAGCTGACGTTAGATGAGAGATGAGGAAAGGAGAGGTGGAAGCCAGCAAGATGGAGCTTAGCTCAGCAGACTCTGTGTGTCTGTCTGTCAGAAGTTTAGTGTTTAAAACCAGAATGGTGATCGTCATGAAACACAACTTTTTGAGATAAGGAGTTTTTTTGGGTGATGTGTAAACATGTTTCTTATTTTCTGTGATGAATTGTCTGACTTCAAACCAACAGCTTTTAGAGAGTTTGTGATACTCCCTCTGTTTTTCTTCCTGTCTCCCCCCCCCCACATTTTTAGTCTCATATCTTCTTGTCCACGTGTGATACAAACAACTTGTCGGTGCATGGTAGGTGAGCACTGAGGAAAACACAGAAGCACAGTATGGCTTGGGTGGATGTCTGAGATGGGTGAAGGAGTCATTTTTTTAGCCTGTTCGTATGGATGGGCAGCCATCTGGCTTCATCTCTCCTTTATCCTGCTTCTGAATATTGAATAAATCTGTCTTTAATATTGAAGGAGGAGACATCATTTTCTGGAAAGCGTGAAGCGGACAGAGAAGCACTTAAAAGCTGCTGGAAAAAAATGTCAACCCACTGTTCTCATACTTCAGATGCCATGTGCATCTGTCAGCAGTGGTTAAAGCAAGCAGTCTTTGGATTTTCAGGGTTCATACCTTCCTCCCCAAATGCGAGCCGAGTCTTGTGACAAGGGTCAGCAAAATGGTCTTGTCCTTCTTCTGGATTAGGCATCTTTGACCAAGGAGTGGAACAGGCATCATTTTGCTGTCATTGTCATAGCAGCCATGGTGTGACTAAAGTTCTCTTAATTTATTTCTTTTTTTTTTTTTTTTTTTAATGTCACTCCCTTACTTAACTTTGCTGTTTTGGTACACTTCTGGAACTGTAGTGAAGGTTCTGTATTTCAGTGCTGTCCCTCTTGGAATTACTGTCACATTCATGGTGTTTGGATCCAGAGCACAAACCCAATAGGAGTCAGGTGGGGTTAAAGTTGGTCACAGAGGGATGTGTATGGGTAGGGCAGAAGAGCTGAAGACTCACAAGTAGCCAGTACAGGGAAAAGGAGGAGCTAAAATGTATTTGAAGGGCTGAGAGTTGTTCTCATGGCCCCTGAAGAGGAGGGATACAGAGGGGTGTTGAGGCTTTTGTGGCTGAGAGTGTGAATGCCCAAAGCTGTTGGCCCTCTGGCTTCCCAACACTAGTGGGCAGGAGGTTGGAGGAGATTCTCCCTGCCTCCTTGAAAGTTATTTACAGTGCTTCAATAGAGAAGAAAAAAAAGTAGATGTTTTTTCCACTCTGTTGCTTTGATCCCTACTTTGAGGAAACAAAGTGTTGGTCTGAATGCAATGTCAGATGTCATCATGAAAATGTGTTTGTTTGTATCCATCTTGACAGATCTGTTCAATGTCCTGTGTGAAGTACACTGCTCTTGCTATTAGCGAGGGATAAAAATTAATGAAGATGATGTTTGTTTATTTATTTATAACATGATGAAATGCAGGAGTGATTGTGCTTTAGGTCACAGATGAAGTTTGAACTATGTACAGGGAAACTGAGGGTGAAACTATCCTGTCAGGCATGTGGCTGAGTGCATGAATGTTTTATTGTGTCTTCTACTCTCCTGTTTCCCTGTTTCTCAGATTTGCATTGTTTTGTTCTGTTCTTCCTCAAGCAGGACCTGCCCCTTTGATTTTTCTGTAAAGTTACTGACTCACCTATGGGAACTCTAAAACAATCAATTCGTTCCCTTCCTAGAACTTGTAAGAATATCTTTGAATTAACCTTGTGATCATCTGTGGACAAGTGAGATGTTTGCTGAATTCTGGATTTGCTTCAGTACCATGCATGCTACTAAAAAAGGTCCTTCAAGCTTACCCTGCTGTGACTGGATGGGAAAGTGGTTTTCTTCTGCTTTAGGCAGTGTCAGATGTAGGAACTCAAACACAACCCTCTACTTTCCTCATTCGTGTCATGTCAGGGGTTGTCCTCTCACCCTGTCTCATTGGACTGCAGAGGCTCTCCCTTGCAGGTGGTGGCTGCAGCATGCACAGCAGCTCCTTGCTCCTTGTCTGCATCCCAAGGACATTTGGGAGAGAGGGCCATGGGCTGTGTGGCTTGTCCTGGCAGGAGCAGTGCAGGTTGGATGCCTCACCTGTGCCCTGGCTTGTGCGTGGGCTGCTTGTTCTGGTTCCCTGTGGCCAAGCTGGAAGTTCAGGCTGGGCATTTAAGATCATTTATTAGAAATTATGTTTTCTCAGTAAGTGTGTTAACTGTGAAAAAGGTGTTTCCAAAGCTTGAAGTGATGGGGAGAACACCAAGCTTTCCAAACAAAACAAAAGGATGTTGAAGTCCTTTTGGGAAGTCTGCTAGAGTATGTCTAGTAAAGTGACATGTCCATGTGTAAATTAAGGTCTTATATTTCAAAAGACCTCACAGAGATAATTTACATTCTACTTGTTGTCCTTGACTATAAAAAAAAATGTCCATATAAAACTAAATCTGTGTAGTCTAAATAGGATCCTGGTGCACCTCCCAGATCCATGCAGTCCCTGAGGGTGTGATGCTGATCTTCAAGGTGCATCCTTTTCCTTATAGCCTTTATTTCCGTGGGGAACAGGCCTTTAGGGTTTGTTGCCCACTCTATTATTGAAACTCAGGTCTTGTCTGAACAGATGAAGTTGTGTAGTGCATGGAACTGCATACGTTTTCTAAATTGCTCTTTGTTTTCAGACAAACATTGGCCATCAGAAGTCAGCCCAGCTAACCTGAGTCAGCAGAATAATTATGCATATATTTAAAATAAATTCCATGTTTTGGTTTCTGCTGAGTCAGGGCAGATCAAGTGGACCCATAGCTGCTAGAAGCTGTTGATACTATCTTGAATTCAGAAGAGACAGCAGCTGTGGCTCTGCATGTAACCATTTGGGCAGCTTAACAAAATGCATGATTCTTAGTTTAACAAAAAAAATGATCAAGTGACTAAACTGAAATTTATCTGAATGTATATGTAAAATCTGGAGTGCATGTTGGCTTTATTTTCTGTATTTCAGCTTGGCTATTAATGATTAACTGGACAGGTTTCCCTTCTGCCTATAACATAACTGGTAGGTTTCATTTTCAGGTTCTTCATGTGACACTGTGTGAGCTTTGAGGAAAATGTTCAAATCCAAGCAGATGTGTGAGGAGTTACATGTAACACTCCCAATATAGAACACGTGAATATGAAAACTAAGTTTTATCTCTAAGCCATTTGTAGAAGTTTCTGCAGAGTTTCCTTGACATTCACTACAACATTTCTTCTTGTGTCCCATCAGTGCTGAGTATCCAAACTGACAGCCTCTCCTCTTGAGTATGCAGCAGTTTTGGAAAGTATTCTATGATTCCAATGAAATCGAGAGAGTAGAATGAGATTATTAGTTTGCCGTAATTTACTGCTAAAAGTGCTTTTTCTTCCTCCTCCCCCTCATTAGCAAAGATGACCAGTTTGTGTTTTAGAGCCTTTGCAGCTGTTTCTGGGTTACATTCTGGTCTTTGTAATGTTCTTATACTCCTCCCAAAGATGGTTATGCAAACCCTGTGACCCGTAACTGAAAAACATAAAGCTCTTCAATGCAATTTTAACTGAAGAATGTCTCAGTTATTAAAGCAAATGTTGCCCTTCTCATTTAAGTACTTGGCATTTACCCCACCTGGAGTGGCAGACTGGGGAGGGAGAACCCCCAGCCAGACCCCTCCTTCACCAGAAGAGAGCCTTCCTCTGCTAACTTGATAAGTGTGGCATGAAGAGTGAAGTGAGAGCCAAGGCTTGCTGTGGAGTCAATGTGATGCAGCTCATAAGGGGGGAAGCTAATGAGTGAACTATCCTTATCGGTTGCAGGGAAAAAGCCCTGTGTGGAGTAGGCCATGGTGCCTGCAGGGCTTTTGGTCTGTTTTGTTGGTGTTTTTTTCCCCCTGCAAGCTTATAATGTAAGCTCTAGTTTACAAAAATGCAGTGAAGACATTTATTTACTTTCATTCCTTGAAGTTTGAATGCCTCTTGATAGTTCCCCTTTTTGACAGCAAGCCAGGTTTATTGCAAAACTTGATAAAAAGTTTTTTAATTAAAATACACATATCGTAGTTAATCTTTTTGATGTTCTTCCACATTGCATCAGCAATTAGCTTTTAATTTAATTAACAATCTGTTAATGTAATTGCAGTAGAGAACATCAAAAAGCACTGTGGTTACTCATGAGTTACCTGCCCAGTGTTCTGCAGGTTTGAGTTCCCTCTTCCCTGTGAGAGGATGAGCTTCTTGCCACTTCATCACCCTGACCAGAGCCTGACATTAATCTGTGTTGTGCCCTTTCTCTGAAGCACAGGTTAACACATTCTCACAGAGGAGTCTCAACTATTAAAACTCTTAAAATAAAACTGTGTACGGTAAATAACCAGGAGTTTAACTTGCAACAGCTCACCAGGAAGCAAAGCTAATGCATTTGTCTTTATCAGCAGTGGAAGAAGTCAAAATAGCCTAGTCCAAACTGCTCACTCTTTTGTCTTGGTGCTGATGATAATGTCTAAATTTTAGGAATGCTGGAATACCAGTTTGACTTTTTTTATTTTCCTTTCTGTGTCAATTTTGTGTCCTGCAATTTCTCACCATGCGCACCTGCCTGACAGCTGAGGCTCTGGGTAAGTCTGTGCCATGCTGTGACCCTGGTGGCTGGTTAATTGTAGCCCTTGCTGTGGCCTCTTTATGGTGTCTGGTCTCCACTAACTGCCTAGACTTTAATTTCTAATGAAACTAAAATATGCCTAATCTTAATGAACAAAGCATCTTTTGATTTATTTTCTTTTGGCATCTAATTGGAACACTGTAAAAGAAGAAAATCAGTATTGTAGATAAACCTCTGGTTTATTTTAGAAAGGGATGAACATGGACAGATAAATCATGTCACAGGTGGGAGAGAAGTTAAATGGAATAGATGTGTCATCAAGGTGATTGAGTATCTTATTGTTAATATTGTTAATATGACTTTTAAAGTCTAGAGCTTAAAGTCCTTAATGTTGGTCTTTGTAACATGTGATCCAAATTCCCCTTTTTTTCTGAAAATCGCATGCATCTTTCTTACCTGATGGATAAGAAATCATTATATTTACCTCATGCTGGGGAAGGGGTTGGAATTCAGCATCACAATTGTCTCTTCTTCTGTTGCCTGATCACGTCTCAAGTATGTTTAAACTGGGGTGCTGTTTCACTTGTATTGCGAATTTATAGTAACTGCCTTGAGAGCTCCTTCTGAATGAAGCATGGTGTTCCTGAATTTGAGAGAAGTAATCACACCTGCACTTCCTAGTGTAGTGGTGTGAGTGTTTCCCTTTGAAGATGCCTGGATTGATTTGATTGGCCTCTGGATTGACTGGATGGATCATATGGCTGGGCTCCTGGAGCTGCTGCTTGTCCCCTTTTTGGAACCACAGTTGTGGTTTTCCTGGTTTGTAATTCAATCTTGAAGCTTCATTTGATAGCTTGGAACTTTTCTGTTAAAGGAGAACTTTGCACTTTTGAACATTAGCAGCTGATTCAGATCTCCAGTAGTGAACAGAAAGACTTGGATTTGATTTCTGCAGGAAGTTTTCTACCTTTCTGTAAAGTGGCAGAATTCTTCTGTTTTCAGCCAGATCTGTATTGGTTGATTTGTTGTCCTCACTGTGCAGAACTTAGAGGGATTGTTCATCCTGGCAGCTGCAGCAGGTGTGCCCTTGTAAAGAAGGTGATTTGGGAATGAATGATTTGGAGCCTGCTTTGGTTTGTATAAGTAGAGGTGTTCTCAGCATTATCTTATACAGTGTAAACTCTGCCACTCTGTAAAGTGTCCAATATTTGAATATTTAAGTTCTGTGCAGACACTTAGAAAAGTTCAAGGGAACAGTCTTTAAGTGAGAATGTGGAAAATAATAATTTCACCCATATTTGCTGCTTTACTTTGTCAATAACAGCATTAACTTCAGTGGTCCAACTTGTGCTGAGGGCCTTTAAAAATCATTGTTCTGCTTTGGTGTTGCTGAGAACTTTGCTAGTTTAAGTTGTCCTATAAAATATAAACACGAAATTGGGTTGAAAATTAGATTTGCCTTTTTCTTTCTCCCTATTATTTTCCCTCTATTAAAGTTCCTTTTGAACAATGGTTATTTAAGAAATTACATGAAGCTTTCAGCTAGGATTCACACAAAACACTGTAAAATGGAATTTTGGATGCATGTTGGTCTTTTAAAGCTCTTGCATGGCATGGTAATGATGTTGAGCACCTGCTGTGAAGGTAACATATTAAGACTGTCCTTGAAGGAGCAGCAGATTCATGTTACTTTTGATGAGAAGCAGTTCAGCTCCCTGCACTTGATTAGCTGTTACCTGCCTGTGGTCCAGCCCCAAGTCCCCAGGCTGCTGGAGAATTCAATCCACAACTTCTGGTCTTGCGTTTCTTCCCCTCCCTGCATTACCAGAGCTCCACTCTGAGAAAGGATGGATTTGAATTCCTCCTCAGTTTTCAGGTTGTTGCTTGTTCTTCTGAGTGCAGCTGGACATGCTCTGCAGAACCATCCCAACATCCTGTTCATGACTGGCTGGCTGCAGACCAGAGACCTCTGACTACATTTGGTGCTTTTGACCATTGCTGTTGCTGATTGCTGTGGTAGGTCACTCAAACCTGCCTGCAGCTGGGGTAGGAGTGTCCTTCCAGATGCACTTTTTACAGCTGTGCCATGATGAGTTCTGGCACTGCCGGATGTTATTACTATAGTTGTGCTGGTTTGGACGTGTTTATGAATGCATAACCTAAAAGCCAGAGAATGTGGGCTTGCTGATCTTGCTTGTGAAAATGAGCCTCATGTCCACAGCAAAAATACTTCAGTCAGTTGTCAGGGCCATGGACAAATGGCCTTCCCCTCATAATTCAAAGGGAAAAAGAACTGCACTTCTCTCCAGTGGCTGATATTCCCTTCTGAGATAAGTAGTGGTTTCAAACCAGTGGAGAGCCAAAGGTGGGTGAGGAGCAGAGGTGATGAGCACTTGGCCCTCATACCTTTGGTGTCCTCTGGGTATAGGATTGCTGTCAAGGGGATCAGCTCTGCTCTGCTCAGCTAAGGACACCGGTTCAGCTGGGCAGAGATCTTATGCCTCTCCTGTCCAAGCTGTCTTAGTGCCATGGGAGGCAGTTGGGGATTCAGGGAATGGGAAGAGCTATGCCTGCCTTCAAAAGACTTGCTAGATTGATGTCTGCATTGTGGAGCTTTCAAAGGACGTTGATAAAGCTTTCCTGCTCCTAAAAGATGAGTTGCAAGGAGTCATCAGGAGAGAGCTGCATTCATGACATGTAAACATCTGACTTCAGAGCCTCATCTAAATGATTCACCTAAGCTGGTTTCCTGCTCTGAATTATACCCCAGGCAGTTTTTGTGTTTTCACTGACTACCCAAGTGCCCCAGATCATAAAAACAGGTCTATGGAAGGAACAGTGAGGTGTTGGTGTGTCTGTTAATGTACTGACTCACTGAAGTAAAACGGAAATGTTGTAGAGGTACAGAGGATGTTGGAGAGGGGTGCAGTTCTACACATGCTCTTGCCAAAGCGTTAACATACCAGCTTGAATGTTATCCTGATAACTTTGTTGAATTGAGCGAGTTACAAAGGTGCAAATGAAGTTTGTTTTTGCCCCAGGTTTTGGGTGCTTTTGTTACTCTGGTTGAAGACATCGTGCTGTGTGATGTCCACATAAGTTACCAAAATTCACTGTAATTGGACCTACTTTATCAGTGGAGTCTAGTTGCATTCTAAGTGTGTGTGTTCTCAGAGCATAGACAAATGCATTTAACAAGGATTTAATGCATTATGTGCATGATCATATGGTGGAGCAGCTGGATGTTTGCAGCAGTTCTGCAGAACTGAACTAGTGAGTGTGTGATTTAGTTTGCAACTAATATATTTTGCATTTGGTGTATCTGTGGTAGTGAGCCAGAATCTAGGTTTGAACAACAGGTTGTTTCACCTGTTGTAATTTCCAGGCAGCACTCAGAAGGGATCTGAGCAGTGGTGCAAGTCTCTGTTTCATAAGGAATTTGAAATAACAACTCCAGAGAACTATGAAATGTTTAACTGCTGCATCTGATAGCAAAGTAGAGTATGGTGAGGGACCTGAAATGTACCGAGTGTCTTCAAGCAAGAAGGTCCAGTTTGTCTCTTGACAGTGGCAGATAGAGGCACAGGACCCTTCAGGGAGTTACTCAAAGCTCTCTTATAATTTCTTTCTGAGAGATGTTAATTTTGAGAGAGGAAGTTAGATGACTGCACCTTCAGAGTCTGTTATTCCTGAAGTTATTTACTTCCAAAACAGTTTTGTGACCACTGTCATAAACCAGGCAGCTTTGGTACCCAGTGGCAGTTTGGTACCCAGGTGGCCTTGGCAGTCACCACGTCCGTGTTGCACTGCATGTGATTCTTCAGGGTCCATCACAGAGCTCAGCATGTGGGTGTCTGTGCAGTTTTATCTGGACTATGTCTGGCTCAGTGCAGAGGAGATTGGATATATCCAGCCTGTAGTGCCACTAAGCCAGTGTGATTTCCTGTGCTTCCATTGCTGCTGTCTCTTCCTGCAGCGCTGGCTGTGCATCAGTGCTGGGGAACTGGTGGCTTTGCCTTGCTCTGGAGTATTAAGGAAATACATATGATAATAAGGCAAAGGTTTTCCTTTGTAACCCTGACACTGAGTCATCTGCATTATGTACTACGCATATCAAGAGTCTTTTTTCTTCCTCTTGCTCGTTGCTTTAAAGTCTCCATGCAGAAAGATGATCGTCCATAAAAATTGATTTTGGTAGCTGCTTGTAACTCACCCACCACTTTTTCAATATTAATCTTCCTTGTATTTAGCAACAGTGGCATGAATATGTACCTGGATACTTAAATTGCTTGTGATGGCATTTCTGGGAGATTTAAAGAATCTCAGTTGTATAAATTTGTTGCAAAATATTTAGGGGTGTAAGATGCATGAAAACATTTTGCAACTGAAACATTATTGGTTCAGTAATAGTATGTCTGAACAGCAACTCTTCATTCCTAGAGCAATAATTTTTTGACATGATGGTGAGTAAGCAGTTGGTGCAGAGTGAGGTACTTACCTATGAACAGAGTGTTTTGGTACTGTGAGTTAACTGTAATTAACACAGTGGAGTTTTTTGTTTGCAAAACATTGGAATTTTACTGTTTCTATTGACAAATGTTGGACACTATAGACGTTAGTAACCTGTGTTGGTAGGTTTGATTATGTGTGAACTCTGGAATGAAGAAAACTTTCAGCAGTTGTTTGTGGAGAGTACTTGAATCCATGGTCCAGTGATCAGTAATGTGTCCTTATAGTACTTTACTTAGGAGATTGATCCATTCATTTAGTGGCTTCACAGAGTTGTCATTAGGAACTTGTTAAGCACAGAACTAGAAAGGAAGATGAATTTACCTGGAGTTAGTGATCAATACTCTCCCACTTAGTAAAATGTTTGTTTTCAGCAAAGATGATATGAAAAGTTACTACAGCTAATGCTTTGAGAAAGTCCTTATTTCAAATGCTTTCTTTGGCTTGTTGAATCTTTTGAATGGAACTGAGTTTCTATTCTATGCAAAGGGGGAAAAAAGAAATGCTTATAAATGCTTGATTTAATTGGTGGGGGCAAAAAACCTTACTAATTTGAATTAAGGGAAGATGCTGGATGAGACTTCAACTACAAAAGCACAATCCGGCAACGATGCTGGCTGAAAATAAGGTCATCCTCTATGGAGATCCACAGTTTTGACAAAATGTACTCTTGATTCTTTCTTGGATACAGGACGGGGTGACATTCAGCCCCAGCTGGATAGTGCTTTACAAGATGTCAATGATAAGTACCTGCTGCTTGAAGAAACCGAGAAGCAAGCTGTCAGAAAGGCTCTGATCGAGGAGCGCGGGCGATTCTGTGCTTTCATCTCCATGCTGCGCCCTGTGATAGTAAGAGCTCTTCATTTTAAGTGGGTACAATTCCCAGATTAGATAAGTGACCAAGAGCCTCTGAAAAGAGTATCTCATTATGTCTTGGGAATGAGTTTCTAGAGCCAAAATTAAGCCTACTTCTCTGTCAAGCAAGTGGTGAGATTTGGCATCTTTTTTGTACGTGTTTGGAGTAATTCAGCAAAGGAAGACAATACTTTAAAGATGACTGATGGGTAAACAATAGGCACAAAGACTAAAGTCAGTTTGTGTTCCCTATGCATTTCAACCTGAGACATTGCAAATGCATTTTTTCCCACTGCTTTTCTTCTTAACATCGCATTTTAATGTAAATCTTCTTTATTCCTACTCTAATGCTAGGACTGATAAATGTTTCAAGACCTCCCCTGTTTGTTTAATGGCATTATCTGACAGATTGCAGGCTGCTTCCGTGCAGTTTTCTGATTGCTCTTTTCCTCCTACATGACATGTTTTCAGTTCATTGGAAAGGTTTCAGTATATTTGCATCATCTCAGGTTGTCTGGTGCCTGACAAGGAATCATTTGTGGCTTTGTGCAAGCATGATGCATTTCTGAAGGGTCACTGCTGTACTAGGAAAAGGCTCCCAGTGCTTCTTTACAAAGAGCACCGGTCTCGACAGAAAACATAGGTAGAGAAGTAGGAAGGTAATGGCTGAGCAGGAGAGGGTGAATTCCAGTCTTTTGAGGACCTGGAGGAAATGGTAGCTAAGGGGTTACTATGGTAGCTTACAGTGCAGGAATCATCTGAGTTAACTTGGTGTAGTTTGAGTTAGACTGAATCATAGATGCATTATTGCTCTGTGCTATATAGTGCCTTTATCTCAAAGTTTCCAAAAACTAGCAAAGAGCATGAGCTTAGCCCCAGTTTATATGTAGGGTTAAAATCCTTAGGGCACATCAGTGACTATACGTAGAAGCATTAAATACTTGTCAAATGCAGCGGAACTGACACTTTCTCTGAACACGTCACAGAAGGTGGCTGAGACTTACTTACCTTGCCGCTGACAGAAAAGATTTCTGGGTCCCAGAACTTACAGCAATCTTAAAGTAGCTATAAAACTCTACTGTTTTCAACCTTCTTTCTTAAGAAGTTACTGCTTACTGGGGAAAGAAAAGGCACCTCCACTGGGCATCCTCACAGTCATCAGCAAAAAGAAAAGTGTCGTGTATTGTGTTACGGGTCTGATTTCTGAAACCAAGGCTGTGATTAGCCTTGCTCTTTTGCCTTTTCAGGAAGAAGAAATATCAATGCTAGGAGAAATAACCCATTTACAAACCATATCAGATGACCTGAAAAGTCTTACCATGGATCCACACAAATTGCCATCCTCAAGTGAACAGGTCAGCTCTTGTTACCTGGAAAACATTTTTGTTCATAGCTTGCACCACTTTTCCTTTGGTGTTATGAGTAACATTGACTACTGGTGTTTAGTGGCCTGATGTTATGTTTTGTAGATGTTTCACTGCACAAGGTCATTTTTAATATAAGCAATTAAAAAAAAGATATTGAAGTACCAAGTGCCCCTGAAGTATTTGGTGAGACCAGAGTGAAGTTGTAACAGTAACACTTTGACACATACAAAGATGCCAGATTTCTGCTGAGAATATATGAGGAATGAGTGTCATCGCCTTGCCCTACGTTGGTGAATCCCTGTCTTTATGTAGTCACAGGATTGCTGGGATTAGAGATTGATGCATTTTAGCATTTTTCTGTGCTGTCCTTAAAATGCACAGGAAAATGTCTCTCGTTAAATAGATCCAAACAGGACATTTTTCTCCAACTTTGTTGAGTGAACTCTGTTCTTATCATACTTTAATCACCTTATCACTGACCCAGAAGTGTAAAGCTCTGCTGTGGTTAAGTATTGGATCTTTAATTAATTTTCTAAAATGCAACAGTTCTTCAACTCTAAGGTTGTAATAGTGTTTTTAAAAGTAAAAAAACCAAACAAAAACAAAACAAAAAACCCCCAAAACAAAACAACAAAAACAAAAAGAAAACAAAACAAAACCCAAAACAAATTAAAAAAAAAAACAAAACAACAAAACAACAAAAAAATCTATAACAAAGCAACTTCCAGAATGCATAAATCTCCAGTTTACATTTTTAAGATTTTTTGATCCAAATCTGAACTTCCCTTCTGTAGTAGCAGCCCTAGTGTTGAAGTATGTTAGTTCCTGGAAAGCCAAGGATGAGACTGACTCTCCTGTGTAACATTCACTGCCTAATTCTGGAAGAGAACTGAGACTGAATCAGTTGGCACTGAAAATTGTAGTGGTGACAAATGTTGTGTGATAAGCAGATGTTTTCTGTTAATAAGGGGAAAATTTTTCCACATCCTTGATGTTATTGGTTATTTTTCATCAGGTAATTTTAGATTTGAAAGGTTCTGATTACAGCTGGTCTTACCAGACTCCTCCATCCTCTCCCAGTACTACCATGTCCAGAAAATCTAGTGTTTGCAGGTAAGTCAATTGGTAATACTTAAAACTTGTTTGGGGGCAAAGGGAGACAAGTTCAGATTGTCATATGGATTTGTATACGTTCTTAAGCCTTAAATAGCAAGTCTTACTGAAAGCAGTCCCTCATGGTTGTTACTCATTTAAGTGTGTACTGGGAATATTAAGAAGGATGGGCATAACTGAACAACTTTTGAACTCAAGACAACTTGAAGATGCTTTTGGTTCAGTTCTCTTGAATCCATTTTGGATCAAAGAGCAGACTGTACTGACCTAAGATCTGGGATTGTACATTCATAATTTCCTTCTCTGTTTCTCATGTGATGACTTTTTAGATTATTCTAAGTAGCTGTTACTAGTCAGTAAGTTAAACTGTTTGAAAAGGGAAAACATCCTTGGCAATTGCCCTATCAGTCTGGTAGATGGAAATGCTTTTTTGATACAAGTTTTTTTGACTGTTTAATGCTGTCTAATGCTGTCCTGAAATATGTTGAAACACTGGATTCTGTCTATGCTTTTTCTGTAAAAACTGTTTTCTCTCATAAAACAGTTTATTAGCATGTTGCCCCCATATCCTGGTGTCCACATTTACTCTTTCCTTTTACTGAAAAGGAAGATATCCTGTTGTGTATTCTGCTCAACACCTCTCTAGCTGCTCTCAAATGATTACCTTTCAGTTTGCTTTATGAATAATGTACTACAGGTTCCCTGTGTATGAGCAAAGTTACCTACAGCATGTCAGAGCAAGTGAACACCACTTCTATGTACCTACTTGTCTCTGCATGCAGATATATATAAAAAAAGTCAGTACTTTTATATATATATATGTGAAAACATGCGTATTTAGAGCAATGAGCACAGGCTTAAAGATGCAATATCCTGAAGCTATAAAAGAAAATGGCAAAAGAAAAAAAAAAAAAAAAAAAACACAAAAAAACCCCACAAAACACCAAAATTTCATCATCTGTTTCTCATCTTCTTGTGC
>VXAU01001251.1:2287062-2310384 GCA_013399695.1 Formicarius rufipectus
CCCACAAAACACCAAAATTTCATCATCCTGTTTCTCATCTTCTTGTGCAGTAAAACATGTATGCACAGACTGATTTGTGTGGGTAAAATTCAGCAGAGCTCCTCTTGCTCTGCTCCAGGCTGACTTGTACATCTGTGTACATGGCACTTGTGAACAGGAGGTTCAGGCCTCACCCACATGCCCTATAGAGGCATCCCTTCAGCTCAGCTCCTGCCAGCAGGGTAGGAAGCTGCCTTAGATCAGTGCACCCTGCTAGTCCTGCACAGCCACCCCAGCAGGAAATTTCAAAGGCTCCCATGTTGTGGCTGGCATGTCCTTACTGTCATTCATGAATACTGAGGTTTAAAAATCAATCTCTTTGTTTAAAAACATCGCTTTGGTTTTTTCCACGGATACTAATTCAGGGTTTTGATTCTCTGACTGTCATCCTTACTAACTAAAGCTCCATACCCAGTGACTTGGCTTCACTCAGTATGCCATCACATGTGTTTTTTTTTCTGGAAGGAAGCCTTCATGTGAGCAAAACTTGACCCAGGTACTCTGAAGTGTGGGGGGTTGGTGATGCTTTCGAAAGTCTCACATGTTGTCCTGCTGACTTGTCTGCAGGCACTTGCCTAGAGACAGACTCTTACATGATCTGCAGTGCCTTTGGTACCCCTGCTAGAAATCCCATGGGAGATTTGGGCCATGGTGCAAAGGCAACAAAGCCTAAGTCAGGAATAGGAGAGATTTGTCAGCAGATAATTTCTGAGCAAGTGCTGTGCAAATGCTGGGGAGGGCTGTAATGACCTCTCCATCCCTAACCTGACTTTGAACTCTTGAGTGGTTACAGATTTGATCATTTGAGTGAAATTCAAGGTGAAATGCCATTTTCTCTCTGGTCGCCAGGGATACTGCAGTTGCTTACAGTTCCTTACTGATATATATGTGCATATATATATATTTATTTAATTTGTCAACATTTTTCTTTTCCGGTTTATGCTGCCTGTTGCTAGAGACATGTGGAATGTTAATTGTACTGCATATGGGTCTCTCCCCACCCCACCCTTGTGTCTGTTCCTCTCCCCTTTCCTTTCTCTGTTCCTTTTGTCTCTCACAGCAGTCTGAACAGCGTTAACAGTAGTGATTCCCGGTCCAGTGGCTCGCACTCGCACTCACCTAGTTCACACTATCGCTATCGCAGCTCCAATCTGCCTCAGCAGGCACCCATGAGGCTGTCCAGTGTGTCCTCCCATGATTCTGGATTCATGTCCCAGGATGCTTTCCAGTCCAAATCGCCATCCCCCATGCCACCAGAAGCACCTAACCAGGTACGTGCAAGCATGAGAACAAAAACGTGAGTGTGAGCTGTAAATTGGCTCACCTTTCACAAAAAGAATCTAGTGTGGTTTTGGGGTGTCTTGGAGTCAGTTTAAACACTGAGAGTAAGGTTTGTTTCACTACACTTCATCCAACTAAAAGCTTGGCCTCTAGATTGAGTAATTTATGCTGCTTTTGCAGTTAGTGCTGAAGAAAGGGAAGAGTCTCTCTTGAGGATTAAGTTTTCCTCCTGGCCCTGGAGGGAGCCTAGTTGCCTAACTTTCAGATACATACAGACGAGAAAGAGCAAGAAGTCTTACCTTACAGGAGGGGATAATACTCACTTCACCCACTGAGGTTAGCAGTTGATACCCTGCAAAGGTTGCAAGTTGTTAATACCTGGTGGCTGTTTGCTTTTTAATGAGGAAATACTGATGTCAGAACAGGCTTTTGACAGCCATCAGTGCTGATACCCATGGCTTTGGCATCAGAGAGACTTCTTTTATTTTTCCCCTGTAAAGGGTCTGGGATACTAAAAATGCTGTCAACATTATCATATGGAATTGGCTTTGCCATTTTTTATGACCTCTATTGCTGTGGATAGGCTTACTCTTTTGGACTCTCAGTTGAGCACCTTGCAGAAATATTCTGCATGAAAATGGGAGGTATTTTTAATTTGTCATTGAACTCATAAAAAATTACTGTTTGTGTCACCATGTATGATAACATCCTGAACCCAGTAGAGCTAAGAGGATTTCACTATAAGTGTAGGTAAAACTTTTCCAGAGCATTTTTTGATCTGCAGAAATGTAGTTGCACTCTTTTTCACATGTTGGAGTGTAGATAATTCTGTAGGCATGGTAGGGGAGTTTTAATCCTCACAGTCAGCAAGTAGAAAGTGTCAGTGGTTACCAAGTCTCAGCTACTCTTTTCTAAGTTTTGATAGCATACAGACCCTTGCCTTTTGCAGAACACTTAGTAAGTGGCACCCCTGGTGAAATTTTTAAGGCATTCAAACTAGCACTTGGCTTGGAATGCAGTTAGTCTTGGAACACATTCTCAAGGGAAGCTCAACAGTTTTTCAATATATTTACCTCTTTCATTTTAATAGAAATGCTTCCTTTTCAAGTGATACTTCTTCTGCACTGTCCCCAGTCTGGACACATCAGCTTTTTTTTTTTATAGATTACATCCTGAAGAACTTTGTGCACACTAATAAAGTGAATGTTTTGTTTAGATTGGCTATGGCTAACCTAAGTGAAATGCAAAAAAAGTAAATGAGCAATAATAAAGTAAACTGGAATAGTAATAAGGTAAGGAAGTTAACTTTTAAGATACATGCATCAGTTACACATGCAAGCATAGTCTTTGGTTTTCATAGTATCCCCTGCACCTGCGTAAAAGGGCAGTAGTCGCCATGATGATGCTATGTTTGCAGATGAGGATGTAACTTTGCAATTGCTTTTAGCATGGAAAAAAACCCAGCACCTCTCTTTGCAAGTTCCCCTGTTAAGCAGAGGAGAGAACTTAGCCTGGTATCAGGTGGCAGAACATCCTGAAAGTTGATGGGAGTCACACTGATTTACACCATCTAAGTTCATATGCTTTCACTTCATTTTAGAAACTGTCCATAAAGTTGCAAACTGATCCAAGCATCACTTTGAGCTTTTCATGAACTCTAGAAGGCTGCAGCAGTGTGACAAGTGTAGTGTGTTGGTATAACAAATAGGTATGTGCGCTGTATGTCTCTGGCTCTGTATACCTTTACACAGAGGAAAAGGTAACAGATCATTGCCTGGCTGCTTCATCTTTGCTTAAGTGTCTTGCTTTGTATGTTCAGCACTAAGTAAATTGTGTGTGTTGTGCTGACAGATAACTGTGATTGTGAGCTTACTGAGAGGCTGTTCGATTTACGGCGTTGATCCCGTGTTGTGTGTCGCTAACCCACTGACAGATCTCCGTGTGGTTGTGCTTGGAGGCTCTTTGGTGGGTGGGGAGGAGCAGCAGCTGCTGCTGTTCCTGAAACACTGATGTCATTGTTTCTGGTAGTGACACTGAGAAGGCAGAAAAGCAAGCTCTGGAACCAAGAAAGGAAATTAAAAGCTGTATATCTTGCACAGGTGGACACTTTGCTGATGTTTGCTAGCTACATGCTGTGGCATCTGCTGGATCAACAAAGGCCTTTTTCTTCTAACAATGAGGGGTTTTTTTTAAAAAAAAAGGCAGAATGGGGCTACATAAAAATCCCGTATTATAGGAATATGAGCTATGTGAAGCTTTTATGTGCTCGCCTGCATTTTAAGCAAGGGTCACTGACAATTCAGCTAAATTTCCTCAAAATCACAGATGCAAATGGGTGGTCAGTGGAATTCTCAAACAAGGAGTAACCGGAGATGTAAACAAGATACAGACTATACCAGAGGAGAGATGACGGACAAAATAAAGACTGCTTTCCAGCCTGTACTTGCTGGGTATTGTTTACAGTTATCACACTCTACAGAGAAGACAGGGAAAAGACCAATTATAAAATCAGACTGCCCTTTCCCTGGTTAGAAGGTTCACTTTTCTGCAGCATTGCTGTTAACATCCCTTAGAGTAAAAGTGTTAGGCTGTAGCACATAGCTGTACATGCGGGAAGGTCACTGTAAAATGCTCTAAATTTCGGTGTAGTTCAACAGCTGGAAAAGTATCACAGGTCCCTTTCTGGAAGGGAGCAGTTTCTCTAAGTGCCAAATGTGAGGTCAGCCATGGCCAGTGTTGCCCATGGCATGTGCTGACCGTGTACAAAACCCTTCTGGCAGACCTGCTGCTGGGAGCAGCACACAAGAATGGTGGTGCTGCTAAACCTGCAGGGTGCTCTTTGTAGTAAACACACTGAGGTCTGGGAGTATCTATGATGAAATAATATGGTAGTCATATAGTTATGGTGGATTCAGGGGGATGATAACAGAAGGATCCACTGGATTTGGAGTGAACATGATGGGGAAAGAATTTACACAATTGGATTTCATAGATTGCTTAGACTTTGTGGGGATGAAAGCAAAGGGAGAGGAAGAAGCAGATGAAGATGATAATGTTGATGTGCTGTCAAACAGCAGAGAGATAAGTCTTTATTCTGAGCATACTCTGGAAATTACTTTCCCTAAACAGTGAAGTAGAGGAAAACTGAATGTGAACTTGCCTCTGCCATGTACAGGTTATCAAGCTGGAAAGATTCTGCTTTTGAGGAAATTCCATTGCTTGAAATAGCTTGAAGTTAGAATGGGGGGAATACATTGTTACAACTATTCAGTTTTCCATTTCAATTAAGAAATGCTCCCAAATAATACTTTAAAAAAAAAAATCCAAAACCTAAAAAGAACTACAAACTCAAATGCATCTGTAAGTTATCACCAGGTATTTGTTTCTCCTAACCTTCCTTTTCTAAGTTATGTTTCCCAACTTTTGGTAGCAGACTAAAAGGAAGGGTCAGTAGAGACAGGTTCCTGCAAGTGAGAAAAATTGAGGAGGGGCTGTGAGTCACTGTCCAGAACCTTTTGAAAGTAGCTGAGACCATCTTCCACTGACTGTATAGGGACATTGGACCATGCTTGTCATTAGGATTTGGTCTCCTGGGAAAGAAACCATTGTCCAGGAAGCTCTGTCTCATAGGTGAGAAAGAGAAGGAGCTAAGAAAGCAGTACTAAGTGTGAATGGACGATGTAGCAATCAAAGGTTGCAAGTAATCCAAGATAACTGTGGTCCTTTTATAGGTCAGTAGGACAGCAGATGGAAAATGTAATTGTACAGTGCAGTGGCCCAAAATACAGGTCTTTTTTTATATCCTTGCTGGAACTCACACATACCCCACCAAGCAGTGGGACACTATCCAGGAACAAGCCATGGCACAATATCTGAGAGACCAGGCACCAAGCTACGTTTGTGTAATGTACATTTGAGGCACTGCATGCTGCTGTGCAGAGCACAGTTTTAGCTTTCTGATGATACTGTTAACTTCAAACGTTTTCTCAGAACAGAACCACTGTTATCACAACTGTGTAGGAAAACAGAAATCTCCCAGGGTTAAAATAAATAAAATTAAAGAACTGATTTTAAAATTGATTCACATGGAAAAAATAATTAAAAGACAATCTACTCAAGTTGGAAAAAATCTGATAGTCACATGTCCCACACCATGGGGTATGGAGTAGGAATTGCTCTGCCGGGTGTTTGCCTGTTTGTGTGCTCCCAGGAGTGCGTGTCCCAGAGAGTGTACATCTAAAACAAGCACTCCAAAGGTTGGAGACTTTTTGCCTATGCTGTAACTGTGTAGTTGCTGTTTTCAGTCCCTCATGTGCTTTCTGCTAAGAAATGGAGGGTGGTCTGTGCTTCCCACACCTGTGTCCAAGCAGTCAGGAGTGCCTCTGCAGTCTGATCCAGGCAGCCTTTGACCTGCTGCCAGTCACATTTTCCTAACACTTTTCCTTCAGGGTTTCAGTAATATTCTTCTTTCCTCTCCATTGTTTTCTCACTGGTGTAATCCTTTTTAGCAAGAGCAGAGGCTTCCCTTCTCTGTGCCGTGCAGGTTTCTGAAGGTGAGGAGTCCCTCTTTCTGTACTGCCACATCTTGCATTTCCCTCAGCTCCCAGAGTGTTTTCCCCATGGCATCTTGGCCCAGCCTTGTCTAGCTTTTTTTGCTAAAAACGGACACGCTGAATTAGTGGGATCTTTTTTTCACCTCAGAGGAGTAATTTTATTGCAAAAATAAGTTCCTCAGTTCTAGTCTTTTCTCTCTGTACACAAAGTAAATGCAACAATTTTTGCACCTTCAGAGTTCACATTTTTTGACCTTTTCCCATCTATTTGCTACATGCATCTTGGTTCCTAATTGACCTCATTTATGAGCCATTTCTACTGTTACTTGATACAATCTTTTGAAATTTTTATCTTGTAAACGTGAACAATCTCTCAGATGTAAATTCCAAATTCTTACTTGTCACCACTGGGGCATCTGCGGATAATAAGGTGGCATGAGAGATACCGTGCTTGGAACTCAGACCCTTCAGTGTCTGTCCTGCCATGTGCAGAGTATGCAGACCCAGGAGGGTCATTCAGGCCATAGAAAAAGAAAAGATTTTCTGTAATTAAATTTTTCTCTCTTCATTTTTTTCCTGACCAAACCATAACACTAATATGAGTATTCTCGTGGGGATTCTTTTCTGAGGTACCTGGAATGTCAGGCAGAAGTCTGGAGTTTTACTGTGAAAGCTAGTTTTCTATAATGTATTTTTGTCTAAGGATAGAAGCAATAGGCTCATCTCCATCTAGTGCACCACACTTAGGTCTGACAGCAGGGTCAACTGCAGCTCTTGTTTCTTGGTGTTTTTATTTTTAGAGGCTTTTCTTCTGTGAAAGGAGTTGCATTAAATCAAGTCTGTGATAAATTCCACAAAACATGGAGCCGCTGCATCATCAGGTGCCCTACTGCACACTTTTCACTGCTCTCCTTAACAGTTACATGTCGTTTGTTGCAGTTTCTTCTGATCTTACCTTCAACTCTTACTGCACTTTGAATACAAGCCTCGTTAGCTGAGCATACTTGTATCCTAAATGTATTTGACAGGTCACCCTCAGATCTGATCTCATGTCAGCATAGGACGGGATGTGTTATTTTTGTAAAATGATCCATCACACTGCATGAGTCAATTTTAAAAATTCTAAACAACCTTTGAAAAATTTCACTAAAATCACAGTGTACTAGTAAGCTCAAGATGCTTCTACTGTATTGACTTCTCAGCAGCCCCAGTAATCTTCACCAAAATGCTTATGGTGGCAGTGTTCCATCTCAGAGACCTGCATGTCCTTTCACCCAGGCTCATACGTACATTGCTCATATGTAGCTTCTGGTGAGCAGCGAGACAACTTATGTCCTCTGCAGTGCTTCTTACCAGCTGTCTTTTTATGGCAAACTCACCCCAGATCTCACTTGAGGTTTACTGATGAAATTTTATTTCAGATGAGATTTCCCTTCCTCTTCAACATCTTGAAACCTGTGGCTTTGCTGCACAAACCTGATACAAGAGCACGTTTGTCTCTGCTGTCACAAAACACCTGGGATAGCCTTAGATAGACTTGTTTCCCAAGTCCTGGGCTACTAAAGGGTGAATTATTCTTGCCTAGTGCTGAATTTCATGACAGCAAATAGAGCTCAGCACTGCCCTGACAACTCTTCCAGTATCCTTGACCATTTCCAAGCACTCTGTTGGACCTGGAATCACACCTCTAAGGAGCAGGATGCCACTTTGAAGGGTGAGCTATAGAGGAGCATTTGTAGGGGGCAAAATGGCCCACGTGGTTATTCCCCTTGGCCTGCCTGTAGTTCAGTTGGGTGCTGTTGTAGAGGGTATAAGTGGCAAATGTACATAAAAGTGTGTACTGAAAATGAGAAAAGTTTCTACCTGGGAGCAAAATGAGTGATACTTTCAATGGACTCTTTATGTCCTGCTCTCTGTCCAAGCCTGTGATATTTTCTGGCTCTGCTGTTAAAAGAAAGCAGGTGGCAAGCACATGCCACCACTTCTGCACTCAGCAGAGCACATGTACCTTCACACTGGCTGCTGGGCAGGAAGGTTTGGGTCAGAGTGTATTTGGTGTATGCATCCCACCCACAGAGGCACATGCATACAGGTCATGCACTTTGGGAACCTCCAGTTTGGTAAGTATTACTTCTTTCTCTGTTCCTTAATATTTGAACTCAGATGAGCTTTTCACAAGCCCTTTTGCAGATCGGAATATCTGAGAACTTGTGAATGCAAGTGATGTTTGCTACCCCATGTTTTAAATCTAAACTTTGTGTCTTTGAAGTACTGATAATCTGCTTTTCTGTATAAATCAGTTGTCTCAGTATATTGCATGTCTGGACCACAGGTGCCCTCAGCTTCTTGCTCTGAGACAGCAAACAGA
Organism: Formicarius rufipectus; assembly: GCA_013399695.1. Lineage (NCBI taxonomy): Eukaryota > Metazoa > Chordata > Aves > Passeriformes > Formicariidae > Formicarius > Formicarius rufipectus. The sequence continues at coordinate 2,295,304 of VXAU01001251.1, forward strand.
ATTGAGATACTGAAATTGCAATGAGGAGTTGAGATCATTGCCTCAATTCCCTCGTTCCTAAGCAGTGTGGCAAGTTCTCGCATTAAGCAAATTGCTTATTTTGTTTCTCATAGATTTCCTGAACATTAGCAATGGTTTTGAGCAGTTTCTAATTAATTTTTAAAACCCTAACCCTTTGCTTCTCTCATCCTTCCCTCTCTCCTTTGTGTCTCTGTGTATGTGCTTTTTGTCTTTTTCTTTTTGTTTGTGATTTATTTTCCCTTTTTGGTGGCTTGTGTGTCCTTTCCCTGCGTTGCGGTGCTGTTTTACGCTGCAGAATTCGTCCAGCTCTGCCTCTTCAGAAGCCTCTGAAACGTGCCAGTCAGTGAGCGAGTGCAGTTCCCCCACCTCAGTCAGCTCAGGCTCCACCATGGGGGCTTGGGCCTCCACAGATAAGGTGAAAAACTTCATCTCCAAGACATGCAAACCTATTAGCTTGTTATCCAAACTCCACAACATTTGGACAAAAAGAAAAACCATGCATGGGATGCAGCCAGGATTCCTCCTTGTGAAGATGAGAATAGGAACTGTTGCACACTCCTTTAGAAATGAATCTGTTTGAATAGACCACATTTGCCTTTAAACTAGCTGCTAGGAGAAGTTACAGATTGAGCATTTTACAGAGGTAATTTTTGCAGGTGAAGCTCATTGTCCACCTATTCTACTCAAAGAGATTGTGGAACGCTGCCCAAACCCAGCTGGTTGCCTGACAAAGCTTCTTGCCCAGGTCATGCTGTTTGTGGCTTCTCCCCTCTCTCTCATTAGATACCACACATTACACTAATTGGGATTGGTTTTGAACCAAAAAGGAAAACAAAACATACATTATTGGACTAAATTGGGTGGGATACACTCTAAATCAGGGTGGGAGAGGAAAGTGAGATCAGTCTCCATTCTCATCTGGTAAATCCTTGCTGTTGGTTTTTGATTTTCTTCCACATCATCACACAGCCAGAACATGCAGTGTCTGAGGGCTGTGTGCTTTTGCTCTCTGTCCAGCTACATAGACTAAATGCTACCACTGCAAATGCCTCCAGGATGGGAAGAGTTTTGTTTCTGCGTCCGCAGTCTGCAGGATACCTAAATTGCAAGGGCTTTTTCAGTGTGCTGCTTTCATGGACAGAAGGCAAAGCTGCTCAGCCAGGAGACAATGACTACCAGATTGATGCCTGAAATTTGTTATACCAGATAACAATTTTCAAGCCATCTCACTTCTGAACCAAGCATTGTATCAATTTTCTGGTTTTTATTTGCAGCAGAGTTGTTTTCTTTCTTTTGTTTTAAGATACAGAAATTTTCTCCCTAAAACAACAGAGTCACAGTGTATTTTCGTATTCATTCTGTTTATATTAATTTCTCTGTTTTTGTTTTTTATTTGTTTCATTTCCAGTTGTCTAATGGGTTTTATCACTGTAGTTTATCAAGTGACCCATCCGTAGCTTCAGTTGGTGCAGGTCCTTTCCCTCATTTCCCGCCTGTCTCCCGCGCGTGGACTCGGGCTCCCTCAGCCCTCCTTCCAGACTACGTTCATTATTACACCATTGGGCCAGGCATGTTTCCATCATCTAAGATCCCTAGCTGGAAGGTTTGTGTTCCTTTTGTTGTGGCAGTCCTCACCTCCTCATACCAACAGCGTGCACACGGAGTTGTTTCTACCTTTTGGTCCATGTAATTACTTGTTGATTTGTTCTGTGTAATATCATTCTGAATGGGCTCTGCATGGTGAAAATCAGACAGCTAAAGTCCAGTAGTGGGTATTTCTGAATGATCTTGTCCAGTCTGGCACCGACTAAAGCATATTAAAGCTGACAACACCTAGGTAGGAATGAATAGTTCAACTCTGGAGCATTGGTGAAAGCACTCTGGGCTCTATTCAGTGAGAAAGGAGCTTGTTTAGCACCATTAGAACTCTCACTCGAGCAGACGGGCAGGCTTAGCATCCACTTGGCTTAGTGAGGCCACATGAAACGCCGCAGTGTTCTCCCTGCAGTGGCTGTGCTGGGCTCCCACCTTGGCCACAGGTAGGCACGCTCTCCTAGATCCAACTGGAGTGGTTTAAGAAAGCAATTGGCAGCAGGTAAACCCAGGTGCTGACTGAAGCTGTCCCAGCTTTGCTGCCACAGACTGGAAGTGCTCACCCAGCTCGTTCAGCTCTCTTCTAAGAGGCCGCTGAAGAGGAGTGCAGTAACTTCAGTTGCTCCAGCTGGATCTGCAGGGATCTTTCTTGGCAATAAAACAGCTCTGCTCTGCCAGAGCCTTGACTTTCATCCCTGCCAGGTGATTCCCCTGGGAGACTGCCCTGGAGCAAGGGGAGAAGGGCTCTTACCGCCCCGAATCATTACAGGGCTGATGTGCAGTTGACAGTAGCTGTGCAGGGTTTAAGTGCCAGTGGATGGTTATGTAATCCTGCATATGCATCATGAGATCTGCTTATACATCTAAATTGAGAGATCATGTAACAGAATCCCCTGATCGATCTCTCCAGCAGCTGGAGACCACTGTGATACACCTAGGGTGGTCACAGTGATCCTGGGGCTTCAGGGTCATTAATTGTGTCTGTGCTAGAAGCACTTTGCCAGTATATTTGACAGCAAAACACTTAGAGCAGAGACACAGATGTTAAGGCAAAGCAGAGTTTCATATGTGTTTATAAAACCAGAATATCTGTACAAGGGGATCTGTCAGTTCAGCTGCTGTGCACTTCTCATACTTTGGACTGAGACACATGGCAGTAAAAATCCATGGTGTGGTCTTGGGCCATCATTAATTGGCTATCAGAAGGCTGTGGGAAGCTGCCCAGCAGGCAGCTGGGCCAGTGTGGGACCCATTCTCATGCACAAGTTGTTTCTTCTATTTTTAAAGCAGCCGTGAAGAAAAACTCTCTTAAGGTTGGGATTGCCCTGTGGGAGCTGGTGTTTGGGGAGCTGCTGCTTAGCAGTGGTTCTGCATCCCAGCACAGGGCACGGCTCAGTCCTGCTCTTTGTGTGCAATGTGTGGGTTCTGGGCACCCTCAGGACTTTGCTTAACAGAGCCCTGAGTGAATACAGCTCTCGCGGCCTGAGGAATTTCTGTTTCAAATTTAGCACCAGTAATTCAGAGTGAAGTTAGTCTTTTCTCAGTACAGGTCATTATAAACTCGATTTTCGCCAGTAAATAAACTGAGAGATTACTTAGAGTAACTTGCTCCTCTAATGTGTATCAAAAATCTGTCCAAGCCTGATTTTTCAGAACTGAAGATACGCATAACAGCACATAATACTAGAGTTTGTGTATGTCTAGAACAGTTACACTGTTGATTGGACATTCATGTGTATTTTGTGCTGTGTGCTAATGATTTTTGTACTTGAAATTCTGAAAGTAGAGGCTTTAACACAATGGAATTTCACTTAGATAAAACTATAGTATCAAAATGTTAAATATCTTCATAAAAGAATGTTTGGCTAAAATAGGAAATTTAGATTCCCTTTAATAAAGGAAATAGGTTTTATAAATGAAGATTTTTAGTGTCCTCAAAATTATTCCTTGCCTTATTCTGAAAGGCGTATCCAGTTTGGTGTGTAATCTGTTGCATTAAAATTGTCCTTTTGCATAGTTTCACATGTAATGAAAGCACAGTTCTGATGGCAGCTCTCACTAACCAGTGTGTTTCCTTAGGACTGGGCCAAGCCAGGCCCGTATGATCAGCCAGTGGTGAACACTCTGCAGCGCCGCAAAGAGAAGCGCGAGCCCGACCTCAATGGAGGAGCTCAGAGCGGACCCCCAGTGCCCCCCGAGGAGGCCCAGAGACCTCGGAGCATGACAGTCTCAGCTGCCACAAGGGTGAAGCTCTCATTTCAGCCACCATACTGGGGGCAAAGGAAAGGGATGTGCTGGCTCCTGCCAGTACTCTTGGTGTGCTCTGTGTTGGCACGCATCTATCCAGCAAGGGGTACTGGTGTGGTCAGTGGAAATCATGTGGGCATGAGGGAACAAGCTTTGTGTTTTGGCTTTTGTAGGGCAGCATCCTCCAAAGAAGCGTCTGCTTCTAAGCCCAAGTAAATGGTTGGGCACAATCCTGTTGGGTTGTGATAGTGACAAGCTCTGCTGGGGAGGAGGGGCAGCTAAAGGGGGTGAAGGTGACTGATCCCTCCAGGCATAACAAGTCTCTGTCTGTGTGTCAGCAGCAGGGTGAGGAGATGGAGGCCTGCGAGGAGCTGGCGCTCGCTCTGTCGAGAGGGCTGCAGCTGGACACCCAGAGGAGCAGTCGGGATTCCCTGCAGTGCTCCAGTGGCTACAGCACCCAGACAACAACTCCATGCTGTTCAGAGGACACAATCCCATCTCAAGGTACCCATCCAAGAGATGTTCTTTTTTAGTGCATTCCCACCTGGCCATCATACACTCACCCTTTTAGTGCCAAGGAGCAATATTCCAACAGCTGTCACTCACTGGCTTTGTCATCATCTGGGGAGAAAGGCTGAACATTGCTGCTGTGAAGTTTTTTCCAGCTTGGAATGCAGCCTGGATTTATTAACTGCAAAAAAACCTGGATTGTTTCATAATGTACTGAAAGATTGTGCATTACTCAAATAAGAGTCAGTTTAAGGATGTCACCATTTTAAAGAAGGTCCTGACATTATATTTCATGGGTTGAGTGGAATGACACTGGTGTTGCATCATACACTTCTTGTGGTAGTAGTGTCGTTCCTGATCTGTTGTCTCAGCAAATACTCATGAGCTTTCCTTTCACGTTCTGTCAGCACTCTGAATCTGGTCTTGGTTCCCCTTTGTGACCTTCTGTTTCATACCTTTTTTTTCGTAATTGGAAAAGGAGTCCATTGGAGTTGATAACTTGGGCATATCTGGGAAGCTGCAGTAAGGTGTTGGGTGTTGTACCCTATTTCAGAACCAGCAGCAAGCTGGAAGGGAATGAATTTGGTGTTTGCAGTTGAAACCTCGTTTGCTCAGCAGCAGTGGTTGTGCTGTGCAGTCACAGGAGGTGGCAGGGCTTGTGGAGGGCCAGGCTTGGCTCAGCACTTACATGGAGAGGAAGGAACCCGATGCAATTATTAAAGCTGAGGCAGAGTTTCCAGAGCTGACAGCTGGGATTTACTTTGTAAAATAAGCAAATTTGCTGCTGAAATCACTGGTACATGGTCCTCTGAGCGCCACTTGCCAAATCTAAAGTAAATTTTACAAGTATTTCTTTCTTCAAGTAGTGGCATATGGCTGGTAGGATGCTGGTTTTGGTATCTTCACGTTGGCAGCAAGTTCTGAGTCTTCATTACTTAATTAGTTTGAAGAAGGGACTGAGTGTGTATGCTGCTGCTTTTCTTTCACAAGAGCCTGGGCACCCTGCAGGGTCATTCTGTTGTGGTGCTTTCAGTCACACAGTCTGAATCTCGGCCACAAGACCTCAGGCTTTCTTCCTCCTAAAGGTGGAACCACTCTTAATCCTTACTGATCCCCAGGCTTTTTTTGTTATATATACACACTTTAGACTTACTGACGTGACTCAGCTGTCTGCTCCAGTGTGTTCCTAACTCTGTCTTTTGGCATCAGTTTCAGATTATGATTATTTCTCTGTGAGTGGTGACCAGGAGGCAGAACAACAAGAGTTTGACAAATCTTCCACCATCCCAAGAAACAGTGACATTAGCCAGTCCTATCGCAGAATGTTTCAAACCAAGCGTCCCGCTTCCACCGCAGGTCTGCCCACCACACTCGGACCGGTCATCGTCACGCCCGGCGTGGCCACCATCCGACGCACCCCTTCCACCAAGCCCTCCGTCAGGCGCGGCACCATCGGGGGAGGGCCCATTCCCATCAAGACGCCGGTGATTCCTGTCAAAACACCGACTGTCCCCGACATCCCGGGTGGGCTGCCCGGCGCCCTCGCCGGGACGGAAGAGTGTCCTGAGCAAAGCCTGGAGTCTCCGGCCGCAGGAGATGGTGGGCAAGGTGTCACCAGCGTGCCCTCGTGGAGCGGGCAAGCGTCCGTCAACCCTCCGCCGTCCGGGCAGAAACTGAGTGTTGGCGAGGAGCAGAGGCAAGCGGTTCCTGAGAGCGAGGGGGAGGAAGGCGAGCGGGATGGGGTGGGCACCCTGGCCCCTGGCGGCCCGGCGGAGCTCGATCCCGGGGAGCTGAGCCCCGGAGACATCCCGCAGGGGGAGGATATGCTGAATGCCATTCGGCGCGGGGTCAAGCTGAAGAAGACGACCACGAATGATCGCTCAGCACCTCGTATTTCCTAGGAGTGGAGAAGCTGCCAGAGTACCAGATGCCGAGAAGGAACTGTGAGGAAACTAATTTGTCTCTATCCATTCCAATCTGTAATCAGTGATTTTTTTAAGATACTCGGTAAACAGACAGTCTGAAAGTACTCAGAAAACAAATGAAAGAGCATAGTAAGGCATAGTCTTCACTGGTGTTTTAATTTGTAAATATCAATTGTTTTGTTTCTGCATTTTTTTTGATCTAAGTTACACTTTTAATTTTTTCTGAAGGTGCCAAATCCCATTTACCTTTTTTATAACTCTCTTTGTAAAGTTTTAAATCATAGAAGAAAAAAAAATGTCAAGTAGTTAATTTCAGCAAAGGGATTTAATGAAAATTTGGCTCTTTTGCAAGCTTTTGTAGATCTCCTTGTAATAGTGAGGTTAAATAAACCAAAACAATGGGACTTACTAGTTTAAGTCAAGCTGTAAGGAGCAGATTCTCATTTAAGTATTAAAAAGTTTGACAAGGAGGAATAAAAATTGACAATAAAAGCAATATATAATGCAAGGAAGAAACCTGCAGTTGGTAGAGTTACTGGGGGGGTAGTGGGGGGAGGGAGACGCCATCAAAATAGCAGATGCTGTTGCACAAAAGTAGCCTAGTAGGATGGATTACTAGTAGCTTCATGGTAAATGCATCAGAATAAGCCATATTGGATTGCAGTGTTTTGTTTCTGTAGGGTGTTCTAAGACTGGGTTTTTCCACATTTCTTTTTTGACTGCACAGCAGCAACTCTCAGTCACATGCATGCAGCCTTTACTGTGTAGGTTCTTCCACCTTCATGTTTTGTTACGCTCATCCTTCCGCTGAATACAAACAAGGACAACAGGCTTAAGGCAGTTACAAATGTGAAAACATTTTTAAAATGCAAGCAGGGAGTTCTTAGATATTATCAAAATGCCTTTTTCTGACTGTGCCCAGCAGGCTGGGCACCTTGGAAAGCCCAACTGTTTTGAGAAAACACTTAAAAATTGACAGGTATAACCAACTTGTGATCTAATAAACTGCGAATGTTTCTTTCCAATACAGGGGCTTGTTTTTCTTAACTTCTTTAAAATGGCAGTTGATTGGCTTTTCTTAATTACCGAAAAGAAAAGGGGTGGGGGGTGGGGAAAGATACTGGTTTTTTGATAATACTGGGAGTCTGACCACTATATTCTCTTTTTTTGTACTTTAAGTCATGTTTTTTGGAACACTATTGATAGAATCATTAAGAGTTGGATTTTTTCCTTAAAGTAAGTTATTGCTGCAACACCCGTCTCCTAAAGCCGACAGAAATATGCAGACCCCTTGGCATGACACAAGTTCCCATCAGACAATCCAGAAGGATGCTGTCTGCCCACCCACAGCAGACCCACGTGTGAATGGATCCTGCTAATCCAGGATTGTTTAAAAATGCACCAAATAATACAAATAAGGGGCTGGTTTCCACCACGTGCTCTGCAGATTTCTGTTGGCTCTAGACTTGCCTACATGACTTCTTATGCTTTAATACATTATTGCATTGGATGTGAAACTTCTAGTAACTGTGTAGTCACTGTGTTCTATATGACATTTTACACTGCTGTGCTTGCTAACCTTTTTTTTTTTGTTATGGCTTAAAAGCAAAAAGAAAAAAAAAAGCATGGTTCTTAGAAAATATTAAACCTTCCTTTCTTTGAAAAACAAGCTCCTTATTACAGAATATAATAAACAGTAGTGCCTGTGGTGTAGCCCACCAATCTTGATACAGTAGCTGATGCATTGTGCAAATGAGGCTTTGAGATGGTTTTTGCATAAACAAAAACTGCTAGGAGATAATCTCAATAGTTAAAAGTGTTATTTAAACCTTTGAAATAAATGGATGTAACTGTACCCAAGTACAGCTTTTCACTTGTTTAGTTCTTAAACGTTAGTATAATCAGTAAAATTTAATATAAAATGTTGCCAAATTCAATGTAGAAAGAATGTGACAAACACTTTGGATAGTTCTATTGTTTGTGTTTTTGCATATTGTAAAAGCAGTGTCACAGCTAAAAAATAAAATGTTTCTAATGGTAAATTATTGTGGTTTAGTTGCTAGTTTGTACTGAGAGTTGACCTCTCCCTGTGCAGTTTTTTGTTCTAAACTGGTATAAATAATTGCTGTAAGTGTGTCTCCCTTCTACATTGTAATGATTGCTTAAGCCTACATTATAAATAAAGAACTGCTGGAAAACTTCTGTATTTTGGTTCTTAAAGACTTTCTGCTTCCAGAGCATCACATGTCAGTGGTGCCCTTCATCAGACTTGTCAAGATCACACAGGTTCCGTCTGTGTGTAAAAGAGGCAAGAGAATTAAAAAATAAGTAAATGACATTGTATATAGCTATGTTCTAGTGATGTGTACTGGCAGGGTAGTAGCAGAACAGAAGTGCTAATGGTGGACGTTCCCGTTAAACTACTGACATTCCTCTGCTCCTCACTGTTCTTACTTGGCCAGGGAGCACAGATAACTCGGCAGGTTGGTGCATCCACTGCTGGACTGCAGCTCCTTATATCAGAGGAGGAAGATTGCTGCTTCAACATTGCCTATGCTACACACAGAATTTACCAAGCACAACATCGGCCCCAGCCCCCACAATGACTGAAGACACTCCTTTTTGTCCATCTTTCTCAGGAACAAAGGCAGAGGGGGAGGATGTTGCTCCTGCTTGCAGCTGCCACGCAGTGGCCCAGTTTATTTCCTTGCCACTGTGATGGAGTAATTTTTGTCTAAAGGTTTCCATTTGTCACTGCACTGGGTTTGCATGGCCAGGTTTTGGTAGCAGGGGTCTACAAAGGGTGGTTCTTCTGAGCAGCTGCCAGAAGCTTCCCCATGTCCGACTGAGCCAATGCCAGGTGGCTCTGATAAGGACCCGCTGCTGGCCAAGGCTGAGCTCACCAGTGACAGTGATAGTGCCTCTGTGATAGCACAGTTTAGAAGGGGAGAAAGTTTCTGTGTGACAGCCAAGGCAGCTGGGGAGAGGAGAATATGTGAGAGAAACAGCCCTGCAGACACCAAGGTCAGTAAGGAAGAATGGGGAGGAGCTGCTCCGTGTGCCAGAGCTGAGATTCCCCTGCAACCCGTGGAGGTCCCTGGTGGAGCAGAGATGCACCTGCAGCCCGTGGAGAAGCCCATGCGGGAGCAGGTGGATGCTCAGAGGAGGCTGGGAGCCTGTGGGTAAACCTGTGCTGCAGCAGGCTCCTGGCAGGGACTTGTGGCCCTGCAGTGAGAGGAGCCCACATCCTTTGGTCAGTATCCTGCATCCTGGTTCCTTCCCAAGATTTGCCCCCAGCCCACTGGTGACAGTGAATGCTGACCGGAGAGCCTGAGTGCTGTGGAGCACTGCTCAGCAGAGGCCAGAGCAGTAGAGTGCTCTCAACACCTTCCCAGGACTTGAGGTCTGCCATGGGGAAAGTTAAGTCCATCCCAGCCACTCCCAGTACAGTCATGAAGATGTTACAGGAAAAAACAAAGTGGTTTGTCTGGAAATACGGCTTGTTTCCAAAAGGATCATGGTTTCATTCCTGTATGTCTCTGTGGCTGTATCTCAGATACTGCTGGGCATGAAGCTGCATCTTCACTTAGGTGTCGGTTGTGTTCAGAGGCACTTGTTCCTAGTAAGAATTCCAGCCTGAGGTGAGATGTGCTGAACAGCCGTGCTGGAGGAGGACACACCTCAGTTCTGCTGCCTTTGGACTAAGGGAGTGCAGAGAACAGATCCTGCATCCTCCCAGGAATGAAAGTTTCCGTAGTTGGAATATGTAAGGGATTTTTTCTGGAGTTGTTTTGTTCTCAAAATTTGGATGTATTTTAGCTTGTAGGCCTACTGAAGGGGGGCACGTAAGTCTCTGGAAACCAGCCAGATTAAACCCATTCCTTATTCCTGAGCTATCAGTGTTTGGTCCTTAAAACAGCTGAAGTTTGTGCCTGCCATCTTTTGTTCAAGCATTAGTTGGGTTTAATGGAAAAATTAGGCCTTAACGTTAAATACAGTACAATCAAGTTACTTCTGTAGCATGAAAGTCAGATTAGGCAACCCAAAACTCCTCTCTTCTAGACCCCAAAAAATGGAAAAGGAGCTGAAAAGCCAGTTTTTCCTGAGCTTTACTCAGTGGCTGTATACCATCTGTTTCTCACTGGGTGGTAAGTGAAAAGTTCTGTCTTGTATGGATGCTTTGGGAATGTGGCCAGAAGCAAGCAGCTTTTTGTCCTTAGTTCACTGTCAGGCAGGCCCATGAATGAGCACACAGGAGCCATATTCCTTAGCAGTCCACGTGTGTTAACTGATAGAGCTCAGTGTTTAGCTGGGATTCACTTTATATGGGCATCACCTATCTTCTGGTGCTCCACAGCACTGTTATCCTTGCCAGCAAGAAGCATGAGGAAGGTTTGCCTTGTGAGATTTGATACTGAAGTGAAAAATGCATCAAAGAGCCTAATGATATGAGGAGGGAGGGCAACATGTTTTTATCCCAAATCAAGGTCAGAAATACCCTCATTCTGGGAGCGCCCAAAGCATGTGTGTGCTGCTGTCAGCATCCTGAAACTCCAGCTTTAACACCTTGCCTGTATTTAGTACCACATGCCAAGTTATGGGGCTGATATGAATTGTTTACTAATTTTCATCCACTCCCTCCAGGCCCCCATCCCTCCCACCTTCTCTACAGTGGGAGACAGGTTCTTGCCCCAGTTATTTTCAGTTTAGTAGCTTAGCATTTGATCAAGTCCCCTGTTAAATCTCACTCCTCGCTTCTTTAAGCTCACATTCTTTCTCTGGGAACATGAGTTTCATGTGGCAAATTTCTTCAGTCTTTGTTGTGTTTTCTAACTCTGTGAAAGGTGCAGTAGAATTTTTTCTGGTGTTCCTGTCCCACCAGGATTTCTCCACAGGCTGGCCCGTGTTCAGGGACATTTCAGTATGTGACACACATGGAACAGTCACTGCACAGGCTGGCAGTGAAGTGTGAGTGTGCTAGAGAAGAGCAGTGTGCAGGAAAAACACCTTATCTCATTTTATTTGTCTTTATTCTGTATTACTCAGAGAAGCACACCGTCATTGACACATGAGCTGCTCACAGCAGACAGATCCAGTGTGCTTACATGGGTATTTCCCGGGGCCGAGTGACGTACTGCCACCACAGCGGGGGCAGATGCCCCTCCTTACGAGCTGGAGGCAACGCTTCTGTTTTTGGACCATCCGCTGGAGTTTCTTCCTCCAACTGCTTAACCTGCAAGATAAGAAATAAAATCGCTTTAGCACGTTAATACACATTCCCGTAACATGGCTTTCAGCGCCCAGGCAGTGAGCAAAACCAGCCCTTCCTTTGGCTGACAGACAGGTTTCATGTTTCCTAACATTCACTTCCACTCAGTAATCACTGCTGGCTCATATTCCCTAATTAAGAAGGAATTTCTAGGAGAAAGAAGTGACTTATAAGAGAAATTTTACGTAAAAGGTCATTATTTCCGTGTAACTCATGTTACATTGCTACATTAAATAGGCTTGAGTTCTCCTGCTGCTTTGGAAGCTACCAGGTATTTTTAAGTCTGGAACAACTTCCCCTGTAGTCCATAGGAGACCTCTCTTCCTGCACGCCACCAACAGCCCCTCACACACTTTCAGCACACATTTCTTGAAGCAGCAGAAGTGTTGGCTGCCCCTGTGCTAATTCTAGAGTGCCTCACTCCATAAAATCCAACTGTTTCTGTACAAATGACTCAAAGAACTGTAAGAACAGTAACTTTCTTCCAAGTGACTCTTCGGTTTACGATGGCCAGAAATAAGATTCGATTCCCAGCTGACAACCATTGTGGCAAGTCACTTTCCAAGGTGCCACCAGAGTGTGTCAGAGCTCCATAGCAGCAGCAGAGGAATTCTCTGGTCGTTAATCTCCTCTCGTCCCACTTTGGAGTTCTGGCTTTGTTTTTCTTTTTTCCAAAACTGCTACAACAGCCCTCACTAACTGAAACACAGCTGCAGGTTCAGCTTTAACTTCAAATTGCCTTCAATGCCTTTCAGAAGCTGTAACCCTCAGATTTCTGTGTAGGTATTTTAGGTCAAGTCAGAGGTTCCTGTACAGCAGAGCCTAACTGAGACTGCAGTAGGTATTCAGTAATTTTTCCAGGAACGTAACTGTGTCACACAAAGTACTTGTGTGCTAAAGAGACTTCACTCTGCATAAAGCACTGACCTCATTTTCCCAGCTTTCCTGCTGCAGTTTCTTCCATTGCTCTCGTTTGGCAAAGTAATCAGGATACATTGCCTTCTCAGAAGGATGCCAGAAATCCAAGCACCATTCAGGAATCTGTTAAAGGAAAGCATAATTTTATATATTACTTTTATGTATGAAATCACATCTATTACACACATACAGAAGAAGAAAATATAATCACTGAAGCCAGTATTAAGCCAGTATTACTTCCTAAGTTTTTATTCACTTTAAAGTACTACACAAAAACACCAGTTAAGAGGTGCCTGACTACTGCAAGTCTCAAGGCATGTGGCAGAGGTCAGGACTCATAGGAAGACATCACCGCATTCCAAAACAAGTCACAGGTCATCTCAGTTTACTCTAAAGGCCTCAAAATAATTTCTTCTGGTGGAAGGGAAGATCTCATTTCTTCCCTTACTTCTCCCAAAGACAACAGCTTTGAGAGATCCTTCTCTCCAGCTACTGACTTATTTTACTCGACAAAGACAGAACATTACAGCTCATTTCTGCCTGTCTACACCTAAGAAACGAGCAGTTTCTTAGGCCTTTAAAATCTTGATAATGGTTTGACCTCTTAAAATGTTCACACAATGAAACTAAAATTCTGCAGCCGTGTATCACTAAATGTTTAAATTTTAAAAACAGGAACATCTATTAAGAAAAAGCAAACCCCAAATCCCACCAAAGTCCAAGCTCTTTAAAAAAAAATTTGGAAGTTGCTCCAGTACCATTATTTATTTAGTGACATTTACACTTTCAGTTTCCCACTGTGAGTAAACCTTTAAGTGAACAGAAACAGCAGAGCTGCTATCGTAAAAAAATATCCACACATGCCAAACTACAATTAAAACCACTAAACAGTCCAAGATCCAAAAATTACATTTTACAGCAGCACCCACAATGGACAGTCACTGATGTATCAGATATAAGCAGATAAATCCCTGTGATGTCATTTTGTTCACAGACAGTTTTAGCACAGCAAACAGGGCAAAGAGAGCATAATCCACTTTTCCTTTCTATATGAAGACTAATCTTGACCATCTATTGCTCAATGGGCCTTTTTCTGTCTGGATTCTCTCTCACGATTATCTCTACCGCTGCTTAGGCTCCTGACCTTGGCATAAGCTTAAGTCCTTCTCTTCCCTTTTCACTCATACATTCTTTCTTCTGCCTCTGATAAATCTACACTCTATTTTCTCTCTCACATGACTTCTTGTACATAAAGATCTGATGAAATCCAGTTTTTTTGCCAGCACTTTTTTCAAATTTAGCTTAGTATTAACTTCTTGTAATGCATTAAAAAACCGATGCCAAGAAAGCAAAAGCCCTGTTTTCACCTTGTTTCTTTACTCATAATTAGAAAAATCTACATGGCCAAGGCCTGTGGAAGTGCTCCAGAGCCTAAAAATAAGGCTCCTATTGTCAGGCACAGTTCCTGTCACACAGCAGCGCACAGACACGTATGTCGCACTGCAGCACAGCAAAGGGAATGATTAAACGGTATCCTCACTGAAAATTCTGCAATACTTTGGGTGTGTCGGAGCGCGGGGCGGTGCCGCAGCAGGCAGGGCCGAGCGGGGCGCACAGCGGGGCAGGGCCGAGCCTGCTCCGGCCCCTCGAAGGGGCACACCCACATGCAGGACAGCGACACCATTATACCGGGGCGGAAAAAAAATAAAAAAAAAAGCAAACAAACAAGAAACCCTGGCAGCGGTGCTCGGACAGGTGCACAGAGTGGGCTCGGAGGGGTCGGAGAAGGGGCAGCTCCGGGCGCCGGGGCTAGCGTACCTTGTAGCACTCGTATCTCTCGTAGGCCGTGCCCCCGGGGGAGTCCGGGAAGATGTAGGGCTGTGGGTGTTGGTTGGCCCAGAACTCCTCCTGGCCTGCCCTCAGCAGCTCAGTGGCTTTCACCATGTCCTTCACATCCTTGTTCTTATCGAAGCGCTCCCTCAGCAGGCAGGCGAAGTAGCGATACTTGTCCCTGCGGGCAGAGGTCACGCACAGGGAGGAAGAAAACACCCCCCACCACTCCAACATACACACACACAACCCTCCCTGGACCCGTACAGCCCTCCCCGCACCCTTCCTGCCCTCCCTTCCGGCTCACCGGTGGATGCACCAGGACTCGAGGTGCCGCAGGGATTTTTTGTACAGCCGCAGCACCTTCTGCTGGTGTGTGAGGTACGCGGCCATGGCCAAGCCCGCCCCGCCCCTCGGGCCGCGCGGGGCACGCCGGGACCGGCCCGGGGGGAACACCATGAGCCGCGCCGCCTTCGCCGGTGAGCGGGGTCCCGCTTTGTGTCCCTGTCCCCCTGTTCCTCTGTCCCCCTGCCCCCGCCACAGACACTCCGCTCCGAGCCCGCTGCTGGGCTGAGGCGGCCGCCGCCCCTCTCCGTGAGGGGCCGCGCCCAGCGGGTGGGGGGCTTGGGCTGCGCTGTGCCAGGGCTTGTCCCAGCCCCCCGTTTAGGGTTCGTCACCTCCCCAGCCCCTCATCCCGGGTTCGTCACCTCCACCCTCAGCCCCTCATCCAGGGTTTGTCATCTCCAGCCCCAGCCCCTCACCCAGGGG
>VXAU01001251.1:2310495-2333654 GCA_013399695.1 Formicarius rufipectus
ATCCAAGACTTTTCCCAACCCCTCATCCAAGGCTTTTCCCAGCCCCTTATCCAGGGTCCGTCACCTTCAGCCCCTTATCCAGGGTTTGTCGTCTCCAGCCCCTCATCCAGGGCCTTTCCCAGCCCCTCATCCCGCGTTCGTCACTCCCAGTCCCAGCCACTCACCCAGGGCTTTTCCCAGGCCCTCACCCAGGGACTATCCCTTCCAGCCCCAGCCCCTCATCCAGGGCTTTTCCCAACCACCCATCCACGGTCCGTCACCTCCAGCCTCAGCTCCCCATCTAGGGTTCGTCATCTCCAGCTCCAGCCCCTTATCCAAGGATTTTCCCAGACCCTCACCCAGGGACCATCCCTTCCAGCCCCTTATCCAGGGCTTTTCCCAGCCCCCCATCCCGGGTTCGTCATTCCTAGTCCCAGCCCCTCACCCAGGGACCATCCCTTCCAGCCCCTTATCCAGGGCTTTTCCCAGCCCCCCATCCCGGGTCCGTCGCCTCCTGCGGTCGCCCCCGGTGGCCGGGGCAGGGCGGGGCGGCCTTGGAGCCCTCGAGGAGAGGTTCCTGCGGTGTCTGGGCTGCTATTCCTGGGTTACCCCCGAGGTTTGGGGTTGCCCCTCGTCCCCTGCCCCGCACTGGCGCGGTAGTCGTGGTTGTTTGGGGTTGTATGGAACTGGCTTGGGTGGAAGTGTTAATATTCTTAGGAAATTCGACAGGAAGCGTGTAAATTGACTTCAAATGGTTGGTTCATATTGAAGTTCTACGTGTGGCTGAGCAGCCTGATATTTCATCGGAAAACTTCCCTCTAGAATCAGCGCTGGAGGCTCCGGTGGCTGCTCCTGGAGCTCAGGCAGTGAGAGCTGAGTAAGGAAGGCCGGTCTGCCCTTGGGCAGCTCCAGCCGGGACCTGCATTCCAGCTGTCCTGTCCGTGTCCCTGGGATGGCAGCAGGAGGGAGAACAGCTGCCAGGAGGCATTCTGCAGCTCCTGCCCCTGCCCCTGTAAAGGTTGTGTGGCAGATGCTGCATTTTTTCTTCCTTCTTACTGCTTGTTCAGATAAATTAGTATTTTCAGATTTATTTGCAGTCAACAGTAGGTGTGTATTTGGTTTTGTGATTGTGAACGTGTGCCTAATACACTTATAGAAGTCTGGAGTTGCACAGAGACCAAAATGTAGTTTTTCTGTCACTTCTAGTAAGGAGTAAGTTCTCAAATTATGCAAGTAAACTTATGCTTAACCTTTATATGGCCTATCAAAGTGCTGGTCAGGACCATCAAGATATGGTTTCCATTGTTTTCTCTAGTTGACATTCTCAGAGTAAAATGTAGAGTGACTAAAACTTCTAAGTTCTGTCTTTGTTTTTCCACAGATATTGGTATTAACCTGACAGATCCTATGTTCAGAGGAATCTACAGGGGAACACAAAAACATCAAGGTCAATGTTTTCTTCATATCTGCTGAACAGCAGAAATCCTCTTGCTAAAATAGAAACCTCTTACATGTCAGAACGTTGACAGTAGAGTTTCTTTTTTCTCAAGAACTAAATGCTTATTTACTAGGCCTTGAAGAAGAAAGTGTCACAAATAGGTTAGATATCCTAAGCAAAATACACTCTCTTAATTGCTGTTAAACCGTCATGCAGGTAACTGCTTCTAGAGCAAAATGGGCAATTGATGATCTATTTATGTTAGGATTGCATGGAAAGACTGATGTGAGAATTATGAACAATAGCCTATCAAAGTATTGCATTGCTGAATCATAGTTACTAATTTTAATGGGGGTTTTTTTTGCTCCCATGGCCTTTAGATATAGATGTAAAAACAAAGAGTCTCCTAACGTATGTGGGAAAACATTAATTAACTTTTTGTATTTAAACTGGATCTTCAGTTATTGCATTTTGTTACTGTCCTCTAAAGGTTAATCAAATATGGTTTAAAGATTTAATGATTGGAATTCTGACTGAATGAAAGTTGAAAAGTAGTTAAATTATGCTGTAAAACCTTATGTTCAACTTACGACATTTTTATGAACTTTTGCAGATGACCTGTTGGATGTGATAGAGAGAGCAGTCAAAGTTGGCATTAAAAAGGTAATTTCATAAATAAAATTGCTTTAATATTTTAAACTTCTTTCTAATATTTGTTCATTTTAGTGCTCTCCTACTAAAGTAAATGTTTCTGGGACTTGCAATGGAAAATGCAGTGACTTCCTTCAATAGCACAGAAGTATTCATTGCAGAGCAGTGTCTTTCCTCTGTATGGGCCATTAGGTGATTATATAAGTTAAGTGGTATTGTGTAGGTGATGTGTATATAGAATTTATTTTGTACAGTTTCAACTAAAGTGTTCACTTCTGAGCTACTGCAGAAACTGGTACATAGTTTTCCTTGCAGTTATATTACGGGCAGCCACTCCTTTCTTCTGGAATCATGTGTGACTCTTAGGGGGTAAGTTCCATGAGAAACAGCTGAGGGAGCTGGGGGTGTTTATTCTGGAGAAAAGGAGACTCATGGGTGACCATATCACTCTCTACAGCAACCTGACAGGAGGCTGTATCCAGGCCTCTTCTCCCAGGCAACAGGGGACAGGACAAGAGGAAATGGCCTCAGGCTGCACCAGGGGAGGTTCAGAATGGACATGAGGAAGAATTTCTTCATGGAAGGGGTCATTAAAGATTGGAATTGATTGCCCAGGGAAACAGTAGAGTCACTATCCCTAGTGGTGTTCAAGAAGTGCCTGGATGTGGCACCCAGTGCTGTGGTTTATTTGACAAGGTGGGGATCGGACAAAGGTTGGACTTGATCTTGGAGGTTTTTTCCAACCTTAATGATTGTTGGATGTGATTCTGAATCAACAGTTACTGCTACAAATCAAAGCTCATGAACTCTTCTGATTGAGATCCTTCAGATATTTCTGTTTGTAAATGAAATTGGTAACTGCAGAAGAGCTGGGAGTGCCCATAAGCTCTTACAAATGAGACATCTGAATGTCTGCTAGTAAATACTGGCTTACATGTATTAAAACAGCATCATTATTAGAGGTTTTGTAACTCTTAACTTGAAATTGGTGTTTTCAGTTACTCTCTTAGTTATAATAGTCCAGCCTGCCCATTCCTCTCTCTCTAATTGTTGACAAAAATATGAATTAATGTAGAATACAATGCATACTGTCACAAACTCTTCTACTGCACTAGTAAGGCTGCTGGATTAGAAATAAACACTCTTCTAGAAGAGGAACAAGCATCTTGAGAGTTTGTTGAAAAACTCTCATCTGAAAAGAGCAGGAAATGAACTGGGAGATGAAAAAAGAAAACTCCAGTGATGGAGAAGTTGCCCCACTACAGCAAACACAGAATTGAAGTCACTTTTATATGTGCTGTGTAAGTGCTGTTTTGTCTTTATACCACTCTCTGAAAATAAGTGGCAGTTTTCCTGCTGGTTTATGGTAGTTTTTTTGTGAAGTTTTGCACTGTGCTGTATACACACTGAGCCATTTTCAGCTTAGCATTTCTCTGGTGATGCTGTTTGGATGTGTCCATCTGTCATGGAGCGTCCTGCAGGAATGTTTGACCTGGTGCTCATTGAGTCTGGTGTACAGCATGTGGAGTTGTTCAAAAGCAACGTAGTCATGATTTAGTGCAAATGATGGTTCAAAATATCACTGTAAGCAACAGTTCTGGTGTGATAACTTCAAGCTTAAGATAAAAATTAAAGATCAGAGCCATTCTTAAAATTCTTAAAATTTAAATTCTTAAAATTGTAATCCCAACTCTGATACAGACTTGTTTTTTGGTTCAGCTGCTTACTTCCTCCTGTCTTCTTTGGGTGTTAGGAAGTCTTTATTTTCCCCAGGGAGGATGTTTCTGAGCAGCGTCTCATGAATGCAAATATGGTTTCTTGAGTCATTGTCTAATGAAGGTAATATTGCTGCAAATATAAGTATTTTATTCATTTAATGGTTTGAATGGTCAGCATAGAAGATACTTGATTTAGAACAATAAGAATCAGATTTTTATACCTCATGTGTTTACTAACTCCTGTGGGCCATTGAGATTTGTTACTGATTTATGCGATTTTGTTATATATATTAGTAATTGTCTTCTGATGTTCTCTGTTGAGATTCTTCGTGTATCTGAGTGTTTTCTTAAACATTCTGTTTGATGTTCAAAGAACATACACACTGACAGTACTTTCCTTTTTTCAAGTTTTTGATTACAGGTGGGAGTCTAGAAGATAGTAAGGATGCATTGCAGCTGGCACAGACAAATGGTATTTTCACTTTAAACTCATGTTATCAGTCAAAAATATAACCTTCTCTTTCAGAATTAGGAGTTCAAAAGGATCTTTCCCAGAAGTCCTTACAGAATGTCAGATTAAAATGAGAAAATTACATTTCAGAATGGAATTGAATGCATTGTGTAAGAGTTTGTATGTTGCTCTTTAGATCTCTAATGTTGGAAGGAATAATTCTTTCCTGCAATTTCTATTTCTAGACAAAAGTAGAAATTATAGGAAATTTCTAGAATAAAAAATTGATACAAGTCTCTATTCTAAACTAGATTGCTTATGTGATGTGAAATACATGGGTTTTGTTGGCTTCTTGGTTGTGTGTTACTTCCCAGTCTGTCATAATTAGCTTGATCAAGAGAGGTATCTTTCTTTTTGTGGTTCTCCTGGTTTTTCCTTTCTTTCTATGGAAGGGAATATGCCTCTTTCTTTAGGCAAATTTTATTCCACTAATTACTTAAATATGTATTTGAACTAAAGCACAAGTTAAAATTGGGGGGTTTTTATTTACTAACAGAAACATAAAATAATTTCAGTTTGAATGAACCTGAGGAGGTAACTTGGTCCAACCTTCCCCATTTCCATCAAAGCAGGACTGGCTTTATTGTTAGGGCAAGTTCCTCAGGGTTTTACCTAGTTTTTCCTTTCCCCCGTGCTTTCCCATTATCCATAAAAGCGCTTAGCAGAAATATTAGTTCTGGCAAGGTAATCTGGATTAGAGACTTGGGAAATCAGGCAGATGTGACTTGGCAAATTGTCTAACAGTTTATGTAGGGGCATGTGAAGGAAATCACATGCTCTCTGCAGGTTTTAGAACTGGCATGACCTGATGCACTCTGAACAAGGTATGTTTCTAAGTTTTCTGAAGAGGTCTCTTCCAGCTTCAACAATTGTATGATTTACTGAGGGCTGCTCTACCACAGCAGTTGCAGTTTTGGAGTACACTAAGCAGTATGTACTAAAAAGAGAGACACACACACAACCCACTGGAGATATTGTCTGACATTTTTAAAGCAGAAAATATCTGTCTCATAAAGTTATTATCAAGATAAAGATGTTAAAAGAGTTTTTAGTTAGAACAGTGAGCAATAAAAAACCCCCTCCAGATGCAGATACTGTCTGTACTTTAGATAAATTTTCTTTTTTGTTTTTTTTCTTAAAATCTCCTCTTAATATTCTTAATATTAATATCTTAAATATTCTCTTGCTTTAGACATGTTTTACAGTACAGTTGGCTGTCATCCTACCCGCTGTGGAGAATTTGAGCAGAGTAGTCCTGAACAGTATTTATCTGAATTAAAAAATCTGATTGAAAAGAATAAGACAAAGGTGGTAGCAGTTGGAGAATGTGGCTTAGGTAAGTGTTCTCTTAGTACTTCAATATTTATTTTTTTCTAGATGTATACTAAAAAAATTATAAGATACTAAATGGGTTTTGTGTTCTTTCTCTTCATAGATTTTGATAGATTAGAATTTTGTCCAAAGGATATCCAACTCAAGTAAGAAACTTTTGATGATTATGAATTGACTTGTAGCAATTTACAGGAGTGTTTTCTGTCTTGTGTTCTAGCATGTAACATTTTGTCAGGTACAGACCCTACAATTTGCAGGATTTGGTCCAGAGCTTTTTTGGCAGAAATGGGATTTTAAAGAAATATGTTTACATTCAAGTACTGCTGTGTGCTAAATTTTGCTGCCTGCCTGGCCTTGACTTAGCATGGCTTTTTCTGTAAAATTGAGCAGAAATTGTGGATTTCTGGTTGTGACAGATGTTCTTTCTTGTTAATTAAGAACTCTAAGAGACTTGTAGGGAAATAACAACTGTAGCATGTGAAAGAATTAGGTTGTTGAATGAAAGGTGTGGGGAAGGGAGCAGAACTGTCAGAAAGGATAAGTCAGCAGCAGGTAAAAATGAGCTTTTAGTAAGGGAGGTGTTAGCTGGGAGCAGGTAATTGAGAGCTGGTGATAAAGGTGATCTGAGGAGGTGGAGAGATCTGTGTTTTGAAGTAACACATGTGACATGGGTACTGAATGGAAAGGAGCTAGCACAGCCCATAAAATCAGCCTGCATTCTTGTATCCAGAACTTCTGTCTACAGGGGGAACTCACTGAAGGGTACAGGTGGTAAAGTCAAATAAGAGGAATGGTGAATGAATTGCACTTCCACGTTTCTGTTTTGAGTAAATTAGTCACTGGGGGGCAGTGGCTGGTTGTGTTTTTTCTCATTGCTACGTTAGCAGGAGGTGGAGTTCATTTCCTTATAACGCTACAGTGAAATACTCAGCAAAGGGGACGGGAGGTTTTTTCCTGGTAGAATTAAGTGTACACAAAGTTCAGCAAAGCACACCTTGGAGCATAACCTGATTCTTTTCTGTGGCAAACTAAAACCCTGATGGAGTATCATATTGTAAGATCCTTACTGCCTTGTGTTACTGGGAGAAAAATGATTTATCTCATTTCCTTATCCAATGGACTGAAGACCTGTAATGACTTCTCATTGGGTGTACTGAAGCTGTGTTTTGAAGAAAGAGGTGACAAACTTGCTAAGTGAACTGAGCAAAGGGAGGTGGAGTGTGAACTGCATGTTCTCTGGTTTTCAGCTGCTCTGGAGTTCAGGTGTAGCAGTCCCAGGGGCAGCTGGCAAGCAGCTGCAGAGTTCCCTTGCAGAAGAGCAGTATGGTAGTTTCCCAGGGGGTAATATTGGAGCATGACCTCTGTTTTTATATTTAATAATTATTTTTCTAGTTAGTTATGTTGTGTGTCCTTTTGGGTGATTTTCACCTGAAAAAAGTGAATATTATTTTCAATCATTTTTTTTTTTTTATTTAAAAGTTAATAAAATTGAGAATCTAATAAAGATGAAGTTCCTTTGGTCTAGGATTCCTGAGAATATTTTATTCTCTCCATTCTCAAAACTTTTCCAGAAGCAACATAGAATCAGCATATACTGAATGACAGTCTGTATGCCCAAATGAAAAGGCTGTTCCTTAAGCACAGAAACCAGTCAAGTTTAGTTTCCTACTGAATTTTTTGTTATCTTTCCAATCACCATATATCTGGTTTCTTCATGCTTTTCCAGGGTTATTGTGAGGTTTGGGGGGTTTGTTTGTTTTATTTTTGTTGGTTTTTTTTTTATTTTATTACTATTTTTTCTTCTCAATAACTTCACCTCCCCTTTCTCTTTGATAGGCCAAGAAGCAACACATGTTGGGCTTCAGTGTTGCTAGGAATGGAAGAAGCTTGAGTTGCCTTTCCATTTGTAGGGGCACTAAACTTTGTATTTTCAAGGCCAGTACCGTTCTCAAAATTAGATTGAAATTGGCCAGATAGGTTACTTAGGGGGCTTATTTGCAGTTCACTCTCTAAAACCTCTTTTCCATATGAAACAAGTATTCTGTTAAAAATAAAAAGGCAAACACCAAAAATCAGGCAATTGTAGCTATTTAACCACAAGAGCAATCATGAGTTGCAATAATTTATATTTAGTCAAGCAAACTAAACTAAGCACAGTGTCTAGACAAAGAAGATTGAAAGTAGGTGTAATGCATTCACATTTTCATGTCAGTTTTCAAGGTTACAGCTGATTTGTTTCACCTGTTTTACCTCAAAGATTTGCACTGATTAACAAGCAAGGTAGCGTTGATCCGTGAAGTATCAACCTGTAATACACAGAAAATAGTGAAAATGGCACAAAATGAAATGAGTGGTTGCATATTTTTTTGTTTGGTTGGATTTTTTTTAGGAAAATGTAAATCAAACTAGTGGTTTGCCGCCACTTTCTCCTGATTGATATGTGACTGACACGGAGTATGTGGTCGCTGGAGTTTGCCTTTGAAATGTGTGTGGTACCTGATGATGGGAATTCCCCAGTGTCCAAACTGTCTTTAATAGCAACACCTAATGAAATCCAGCCTGTTGGGGTGGCCAGTTGTTCTCCTGCCTTGTCCAAATAACATCACCTTTCAAATTACATGTGGACACTGAGTCACCTGTGCACTGTTGGCCTTCTGCCACACCTAAGTTCCTCTGCTGTGTTTCCTGAGCACTGGTGATTTGCATGCCTGGTGGCAGCAGAGATGTTGAGTGGTAATGCTCACAGAGCAGAACTAGCTACAAATGGCAAGCACAGGTTAGCTGAGTGCTAACTAGTTTGCTTTGGAAACTGCACTAGGGAACCTGGCTACTTTCCCTCTGCCCACATTTTAAGGTATCTTGGTAGTGTGGGGCCTCACTGTTACTGCTCCTTCAAAAGCAACTGTAGGAGTAGAGGGATGAAGGGGAGTGAAAAGGAAAGGATGCAGGCACCTAAAGGGGAGGAAGAAAAACAGGTGAGGACAGTAAGTAGAATGGGGTAGAAGTGTGATGTCTAAGAGAGAAAAGATGGCCCTCCATGGATTGTTACTTCCAGGTCAGCAGCTCTGATGCAGTTTTGGCTGATTGAGGCTGTAGAAATAGTGACCCCTCACTTGCCCTCACTGCGTTTACAAATCTTTCTTGAAATAGTGGTCTCTGTGTCATCCACACTCTCCCATTCCTGACATTTCAAAACTTTGTGGAAAGAACAGTTCCTCTTTCATTAAAAATAAATTAATAAAACTGACTTCCAGCAGCCACATTACACAAGAGTACGTGCTCAGCATATACATATGCTGTGCATCCTGCAGTACCGATGCTCTTGGCCACTAACCTGTCTTCCAGCACAGACCACTGCTACACCAATATACCATGGAAAAAAGTTTCTTTTAAATGCTTGCACAAGTAAGAGCTTTTGTATGGCAAGTCCATTAATTCTTTCTCTAGTTCTGGAGGACAGAAGCTAGAAAATTTCTTTTACTGTCTTTATTTTCTCTTACACAGAGTTTCTATTTACAGGTGATTTTTATTTTACAGGTATTTTGAAAAACAGTTTGACTTGTCAGAGCAGATGCAACTGCCCATGTTTTTTCACTGTAGAAACTCACATGCTGAATTTTTAGGTGGGTTTTGTTTGAGAATTTGATACTCAGAGTAAATTATAAATATTTTTCACCTTTGGCTGTTTTAAAGCTGTCTTACATTTTTATTTCTTTTATTTCATAGACATAGTGAGAAGGAACCGAGATAGATTTGTAGGAGGGGTGGTAAGTATGGACTTCAGTGTAGCACTCATTATATGCATGCATGTGAATATTGTTGCCTAATATGCAATTTCTTGTTTGTCATGGAATCTGTGTGGGCTTCCTGTTATATGATTTAAGTTATTATTAATTAGTAAGTTTTTCCCTTCTAGTATTTTTATTTTCATTGGTTATTCGACAGGAGTTTTTGCAAGGTAAGTAGATAGGCTGAGAAAAAGCTCTGCAGCTCATGTGAAAAGTTTTTCTTGGCCTCTCAGAAGGACAGCTTAAGCACCTCATAATTGACACTGGCCTTTTCCCAATTTGTCAGTGTCTGTATCTGCTGTGCATTCAGACCACAGATAATTTCAATGCATGTTCCCAGTGGAAGCCATACCCTCAAACATTTCCTTCTGACGTTAGACATCACTTTTAAATTAGATCCAGATGTAACTTCTGATTACTTTATGTCTTTAGATATTCAGATCATGTTTTTTAATTCAAAACGGGAATTTTAATTCAGTAACAGGAAAAGCTTTGGGTGAGATGGTTAAGGAAGTCCAGCAATGCTCTTTCAGGTTTCCGTTATGGCTGAGTTTTCCAAAAGTAATAAATGCTTGAATTATTCAATCCTAACATCAGACCACACATCCTACAAGAATATTTCAGTCCCCAGGTTTGCCCTTTGTTACCACAAAATCCTTGCCCATGCTCAGTACTTTGCATGCTCCACTCTTACATAATGCTGTAAAGTCTCTCCTTCCTTCCTTCCTGCCTTTCTTTTTTCTGCACAGCCTGTGACCAGGAGAGAAATGAGCAGGAATCCTCTGCAACTGCCTGTCCCCATCACAGCAGAGGGAAGCAGAACAGTCTCGTTACTCAGGCTGAGAAGCTGCAGTTCCCAGATGCATTACACTGTTTGTAACTTGTGACCCTCCACTTGCCTCTTCAGGCCTGGGAATGACTAAACAGTCTCTCTAGTTCCAGGGGACTAAAATCTGTGCAGAACAAAATGCTGTCCCTGACAGTGCCCTGTATGGAATAGTGAGGAAAGAATGTAAAAATTCAGCATGGACAGGATTATTCCTGAGCACGATCTCCCAGCTATCAGCTACAGGAAGTTTGAGGGCTAAAAGAGTATCGCTGGATAGGCTTTTTCTACCCATATTTATCACTAATAAGGTGTAGTGACCACTTTCAGTGCAGTAGGTGACTTCAGCCTGAACTTTACCCAAATTCTGAATCAGCTGAGGCATGTCCCATCTTTATGTTTGTATTGATGTGTAATGCATACTGTTAAAGATATTTGTTGCACATAAAAACTAATACATACTTTTAAATTATTGGAGTTTTAATTAAAAGTACATTTCTATTTGTATATATCTGTGCACATATATGTTCTAGGTACATTCTTTTGATGGCACAAAGGAACAAGCAGCAGCTCTGATAGATTTGGATCTTTATATTGGAATAAATGGCTGGTAAGTTCTTTACAAGAAATGCAACTGCTTTAAAATGGCAACTGTAGTGAACTCATTGCTTTCTTTTGAACAATGAGGTCAAGTTTTCAAAGCTCACTAGACTCTTAATCATCTGACAGATATAGAATTGCTCTCATTAGTCTGTTAGCCATAAAAAGTTCTTACCTTGCAGCTCAGTGAGCTAATCCGGTGTTATGTGCACTCTACTACCCTCAGGTCAATCCTTGTTTGTAAATAAATAAGGTTGTTGATGTGGAAGGAGTCCTTTTGAGGAGTCTTTAAAAAATACCCTGACTTTAAGCTGCCATGTCAAATGCAGGAGCAGTGCAAATGTAACCTGAGCACCACATCTCCTGGGTACGCAGCCAGAATGCTCAGCAGTCGCCTGGCTGGGCGCCAGCCAGCACTGCTTTGTGAGGCACAGGGGCTGTCACCAGGCCAGCAGGGGCAGCCAGGCAGGGGTTCTGCAGCGTACTGGGCTGAGATGGCTTCTCCCAATAACTCAAAACTTGCTGTTTTCTGCAAAATTTCAATTTACAGGCAGCATTGTGAAAAAACAAAGCAAATCTTATTTATTAACAAAATTATTTAGGAAGCTGCCTTTGCTACCAAACATTGCAACAGGAAAAGTAATTACTTTTATACACTTCTTATATATTTAACCAAACTCTTTATTTTCTAGTTCACTGAAAACAGAAGCCAACTTGGAAACACTGAAATCAATTCCTAGTGAACGATTAATGATAGAGACTGGTAAGATTTTATATCTTGATCAGTTTATGACTTTTAATTGCTACTGGGCGATCAGAAGTGATGGTATAGCAGAGATAAAGCAGAATCAGGAGTTCAGATTAGGAAAAGGACTGGCTGTTTTTCCACTTGGGGAAGCAGTTTACAGGCTCCAGAAATATTCCTTTTCAGCCTTCTGCTGGAAGGGATAAGTTGCTGTGTCAGTTCCTGACACTGCAGAGGAAAAGGACAAATTGACAAGCCTGGATTTTTAAATGTACTACCAGAATCCTGTTTGAATATCTTTTAAATAAATGTAGCTTCCTGGAAATGTGCCAAGCACAGGGCAATGGCTATGAGCTTTTCCCTGGAAGCAGTAGCAGCATTTGGAAACAACTGCTCTTTAAATGGAATAGGTGGAAGAATGCTTGAATGCCCCTCTTAGCGTAATGCGAAGTCATTTTAATGGAGTGGCTGGGGATGCCATGTTTTCCTTTTTCATGTTCATTTCAATTATCAATAACTGGCAGTTATTTTCATTTCTCAATCTGACAAAGGAAAACCACAAACTGCCTAAATCCGTAAGTTCATTTGCACATGCAGACCTGTTATACAGGAAGTTTCTGTGGCATGCATGCATGCAGTATATCTGGCTATTTTTATCATGTCAGAGGAAATTTGTGTTATATACTATGTCCTATTGCTGATTTTTTCAAATGTAAAATTCTAAAGGTAAAGGTATAAAAATCCACGGACTGTGAAAATGTTAAATTGCCCAGATTTCCTAAATTTCATTTTGAATTGGAAGTCACTGCTATAAGATTGCAATAACTTTTGTCTGTAGAAGTAGTTGATTAAACTGTCTCATGCTATTCTCAAAAAATTGCATACCTTTTTTTTTTTCTCCCCCCAATTAACTAGATGCGCCTTGGTGTGGAGTGAAAAATACTCACGCTGGATCAAAATACATTAAAACTACATTTCCTACAAAAAAGAAATGGGAAAAAGGGCACTGCATGAAGGACAGAAATGAACCCTGCCATATCATGTAAGTGTACTACTGAACTATTATTTAAAATACTTCAAATCTCACATGAAAAAAATAGAAAAAAACCAGTTCACTAGTAATGTAGTAAATAGAAATTAATTCTAAAGGTATTGAAACTTGTGGAAGGTTTTGCTTTATAGGCTGTGGAAAAAATTAGAAAGTCTTTAATTTTCCCACTTTAGCAATTCTGGATGTAAAATGCTCCCTGAAAGTGAAACCAGTACTGCTTTTATCCTTTCACTTGATACATTATAGAAGAGGTCAAACCCTGAAAGATCACCTGACTTGAATATATATTTCATTCAGTTGTTGTTCAGGCAATTTTTAAAACTAATCCAGCCCTGGGGATCAGGGGACAGTCCTGCAGAGGGGACAATGCCAAGGCACCAGCAGTGCCTGGACCACTGCTCCTGTCACAGGGCCTGTGGCATGAACTGTCACAACATGGAATGTCACAACATACATCTGGCGAGGGCTGTTTCTTCCCTCTACTGCTGTGCTTCAAATAATTCAATCCTGTGAAGTTTAGAGATGACTGAGAACAGCTAACATAGAGAGTAGCAAAAAGAAGATTCCAGGGGCTTATGGACACAGTTGGAAAGTACAGAAACACATTTTCTGCCTCCTGGCTATACTGTTCCTCACAGAGGTGTGAAAAACAGGAAAATGTGTCAGTTTTAGTGAAAACGTTTGTGTAACTGCATTAAATAGCACTGATAGGTGAAATACCTGAATTTTCAAAATGCCTTGTTTTGATTTAGCTTTTGAAATACTGCTCAGGGTAGCACTAAGGATCTAAGTATTCAGGAAAGTCTCTAAACAAGAGTTTATCTGAGAACTGAAGAGAATTCTGCTTTTTGGGAGAGGTGAAGAAAGCTAGAAAACCACTGATGATGCTAAAAGCATAGTTTAAGCTTACATGGTGACATCTCCTAGTGTTCAGATATATTTTGTGCAATTAGGTCAATTGTAATACTCTTTGAGATCAGTTTTATTTTTGTTTTAAATGTCAAGTGCACACATTATCATGGAAGGACTCCTTCAGTATTTCAAGACTTTCTAGGGTCAGCCCATGATTTTGAGGTGGGGGAAGAGATCAACTGAAAAGTTTTCTACTCACAAACAGAGCCCTCAACTGTTACTACTTTAGCAAGCCTGTGTGTTAACACCTCCACAGCTTTGTCTACTGCCTTAATTGTAGCTTACAGGAATATTTCAGAAACCCCAGAACCAGAAATGCAGTCTGTCCTAGGTTGGTACACAAATGCTGTGGTTTGGCTTTTGCTTTCTTTTAGAAAACAAATGCTTGTTTGGTTGAACCTTATTTCAAAATTACCATCCCTTAAGCCTTTGTTATAAGCTGTAAATTAGTAACTTGAGAACCTTTTAGAACTTAAGAAAAACAAAGAATGATAACAGAATTGGTATTTTGTGATTTCTCAAATAGCAAAATCTGGTGTGAGGGAAAGTTACTCATGCCACAAAGTATATTTAATGTTTAGGCTATATATATTGTTTAATACATCTCAACTGGCAGGAGGAATTTTCCACTTGTCTTTTTTTGCTGGTGCTGGACACCTTTCAATTTTGATGGTGATATTTCTGCTTCATATATATATTTTTAGAACTGCACTACTCCACTTGGAAGCTATTTTTTTAAAAATTTTAGCCACAAGAAGCGTTTTTTTCTCCCTCAGCAGTTTCACATGCACAGTGTTACAGTAACACATGGTAATCTACTGCATCCAAGTGAGAAGAGACATGCAGGCCCTTACCAGGAGCTTTCAAGGGTGAAATTCTTTGGTATTTGTTACTTATTTCTGTGGAGGCCTGATCTCACCCCGTCTCATCTGTAGCAGTCCCTTAAATCAAAAAATTGTTTGGCTAATTGTGCATCTCGGAAAATATTTGCATTCCAGTAATTATTAAGAGCAACTTTATCCTACTCTGTCTTCCTTACTAAAAAGAAGCTTAGCTACTGCTTCAGTTTAGAGGCAAGAGCCAAGAACGACCAACCTCTAACAAGCCTGAATTTCTTACTCTTCTTCTGTTCTACTACTAGAAAAACTAAGTATGACACATCTTAGGAAGTGTACAGAATATTCCTTTTTAAAAAAATGATTAATACAAAATCAAGAAAATAAGTGCAGAGAAAAGGCTGTAGCTTGGTTAATAGTATCCATTCAATTTCTTTTGTCTCCTTTTCCTGGCTTGTATCAAGATCACAGGCCGTTTGGAAATTGCTCATTTAGCATTTACTGCAAATATCTGACCATATTACTCACAATTAAGCTAGAGAACAGGGAAGTAAGTAGGAGTAAGTTACTTTGGCAACTTTGCCTTCAGATAAGGCTGTATCTGGAATTTAAACTTTGCCATAGACCAGTCTATTCATAGTTCAGCTTTAGCCTTGAAAGGCCAATGAGTTTTTCTGAAAAGTGAAGACCATTGATAAAGACACCCACAAAATGACACTTTCTTCGAAAGAGAAAGCTGTTTAATTACCTCCAAACAAGAGTCAAAAGACCAAAGATGAATCTGTACCAGTGACCAACCCGTGTTCAGCGTAAAGGAAATGGCAGTCTGTGACTTAAAAGTGAAGCTATTTGCGTATCTGAGCACCCTGCCCTATTGCTCTCAGCATAGGTTTTTATTCCAGGTTAATCCTAGTGACTTGTACACGCACACATGCAGCATTCTCAAGTACCTTTAGTACTGGGTTTCAGTCTTCTAATATCAATCTTTCTCTTTTAGTCAAATACTGGAAATAATGGCAGCAGTAAGAGAAGATGACCCACTTGAGTTGGCCAATACTCTATATAACAACACTATTAAAGTCTTCTTTCCAAATATATAAAGTTGTTTTTCTTACATTTATTCATCATAACTTCAGTAAATATATTGCAAAAACTTAAAAATTATCATACCTGCAAATCCTAATCAATGGAAGCCAATATGTAATCGTTTTTGGTTTTTATATGGTACAAGATTAAAGCTGCTTTTGAAAAAGTGATCTGCATCTGTGCAGTTTCTCAGCCCTGTTCCCCCTTCGTCAAGATTCAGCATCAACTTCAAGGCCAGCCCAAGCCTGCAATTCCTGTTAACACCTGAATGCATTACAGGATGAGCACCAGGCTGCTGCGTTCACACGCAGGACGAAGAGTCCAACACATCCGTGGCATGCGCTTTGCTGCTTCCCCAGAAAGCTCAGCAGTGTCTCCCTTTGTTCCACATACACAAATGCTGTAACATTAAGTCTACCAACCTAAATTTTTATTTATTTTTTAAAAACACAGCTCACTAGTTTTTTGCCATAAAGCTCTGCTAATACTGAATTTTTAAGTAAAACTGCTTTGGCTCAGGCTTTTCATTTCCTATTTGCCCTGGTGAACAGTCTGTTTTCATGGGTATTTTTCATTTGCATCCAGAAGACATTGATCAGGGATTACTGGTATACAGTCTTTGGCACAGCATTATCACTACATCAATTAAAGAGTGTTTTTCCAATCATCTTAAAAATGTGAAAACATTTTATTCCATGTACAATAATGTACATAACTTTAAGGTGGTCATGAAAGAGACCAGCAAAAATTAGAGGTATATTTACAGTAGCACACACCACAGTAAACAACCACCATTCACAGACTCAACATTGAGATACTGCTGTTGTGCTTAAGTACGATAACTACAAAGTGATACTTTTATTCTGTTGAAGTCAATCTTAAACAAATACCTTACGGCTTAGTAAAGGACATTTTAATCACCCAGAGAGTTAGAGTCAACATTAAGAGTCTCATTCAAGTGCTGTGCCACACAATCGCTGTCTTCCTCATCACTATCAGAACTGTCATTATCTTCATTTAATTCATTTTCAGCATCAGCAGCTTCTTCTGCAACCCGTACAGGATTTTCATTTGGTGCTACAAACCCGTTGTTGTTAGAGATATTGGCATTTTCTTTGTCCTCAATATACACTTTCTGATGGCACATTGGGCATGTGTCCTGAATGTACAGCCACTTCCGAAGACAAAGTGCGTGAAAGTAATGGTTGCACGGAGTAATGCGTGCAGAGGTGGTGAACTCATGGTAGCAGATTGCACAGACATCATCTATGTCATGTAACCGACTTCCCTTCACCTCTGGAAGCGAGTTTATTTTCTTAACAGCAACCCGGCGATTTATAAAAGTTTTCCAGCCGTTCTTTGCTTGCAAGTAGATGTTGAAATAAGCGTGTAGACACATCATACAAGCACGAATCTTGCTTCCTGATTCAAAAACCATTGTGTAAGCTCCATTTCCAAACATGATTACTCCAAATATAAACTCAATAATATTGCCAGTTGAGCGAACATAATAGACATAATCATCAAGTTTTTCCCATAGCACATTATAGTAGCCATCAATCATAAACAATATATAAACAGTGATGGAAACTATCACTTTTAGGCAAAGCTCTACACAGAATGCTGTGACTGCAAAAAGCCAAGTATTTAGTGCATAGTGATGCCAGAGGATGTAACTGAGCAGAACTGGAAGGATGAAAAGGCAAGCAGAGACAAACAGTACAGGAAAGTGTCTGCGAAATGATGACACATGGGAGGCACTGAGAGACATGAGCACGGGGTCTGTCATTCCATGGATAAAATGCAGGACTGCAGTTAGCAAAAGGCACATGTTTCGACTCAGGCGAACTAACCGTTCCTCTGGTTTCAGTCCACTTAAACCAGTCTGCAGAGCCAATATGAAAAACAAGACGGGCGCTACAAACCCAAGCCTTTTGTCATCCTCATCAGTTGATCCAATGAAGGCCAGGATACCAAGTCCCAAATAATGGGCTATTGAGGAAATGACGGCACTCATGCCCAGCACAGTTAAAGTAGAGTCACACCCACTTATAATTAGGCTGCAAATCAGTTCCCAACAGTTATCCCAAGATATCAAGAAGAATTTTTCTTCTGTATTATTTTCAGCCATCTTTACAACATATGTTAATACCACAGCTTGTGCTGTAAGTCTTGTTAGCCAGAAGACACGCAGTACAGCTGGAAACCGAATCCTTTTCCATGTATCTTCCATCAATAGCTGTAATCCATAAATGCGATACATGTGCCTCACCAGCAGATAAACGTATCGTACCGAGTAATAGAACCACTTTATTTTTGCAACTAAAATGGCTGTGGTATTTAGTGTCAGAACTAGGCCTGAAATAAAAACTAGTACTTGCCGGACATCTAAAGGTAATTCAACAACCAAGCCAATTACAGGAATCAGTATATCCAGGATGATGAGTTGAGAGTATATGGACTGCATGTTTAGCAATGTAACGTATCCAATTCCAAAAGTAAGCTGAAGGATGGAAAGTGCCATCCATAGCGAAGGTCCTTTATGTGGGAAGATCTGAATTCCGAACGCAGCTGTGTCATAGGCACTGTAGAAGTTTATGTGCAAAGAAGCATAGTAATTCACCAACACTGAGGTCGCAGCCAGCAGAAACGCCGAGGCGATCATATAGAACTTGAAAAGTGCTCGCTGTTGTAAGACCAGAACAACACTGGATACAAAGACACCTAAAACCAGATTGAAATAATTTAGTTCTCACAGCAGAAATTCAACAACAGATTTTAACCTATTAGCTCTGGAGCTACATTCATGTGTTGTATCCCTCCCCCATTAATCACCTGTAACTTTGCATTACCAATGTTGCCCTTTTCAGAGAACAGGCAAGAGGACAAGTTAATCTCTGTATTTAACATCCATGCACTATAGCTGCAGTGCAAAGCCACTGCCAGCTCTAAGTCACAATTACTCTGAAGTTCATCTGCAGTTTCAGACTAGAGCAGTGACAACTGCAAGCCTTTCACTCTTAGTCTTGAAATCTAAGGGTAGTCAAGGTCTAAAAAAAGAAGAAAAAAAACACAAAACAAAACAAAAAACACAAACAAAAACCAAAACACAAAAAACCAAGCAAACAAAAAAAAACAAAACCAAAAAAACACCAAAAAGCACAACCAGATATGGCAATATGGCATCACTTTGTAAGCAAAGTTAATAAAAAATGAGTAACATTTAGTAAGTCACCTAATTCACTTGAGCAAGGCACTGAACAATAGCTGTCCAAGCTGGAGTACTAAAAGTAAGTAACCAAAACAGTTTAGCTAAACCTTTTGGTGGGAAAATAGCAAAAAATTGCTGTAGTTTTCCTGGGGGAAGACCCTCTTCTTCCATTTCCCTTCAGTTTGCTTTCATTTCATGTAAGGCATCCTGAAACAAAAGCTATGTGGGGAAGACCCTCAGCACTGTAGGGCTTTGTACACAGAATCCAGAACTGTATCAACTGCCTCTGTGCCAATGCAAACTTGTCTGTCTTGTCAGAAGTCACATTTAGACCTTGAAATTCCTGTTTGCTAACCTCTCCCTCATACTGACCATGAACACATCTTGACCATGACTGGTAAGTCTCCACCTTCCTATGAGAAATCCTATCAAGGCAATTACAGTACCTTGGGGTTACAAGTCCCTGCAGTAAATTCCCGTAGTGAAGCTTATGAATTCCGTCACTATGTACTACACAGGTAAGGGCTCTGCCTTAAGAGGTGTCAAATCGCACTTATCACTAGATTCACTTCCTTAAACGTTTTCTGCTTCAGGAAACATTCTGCCTTTCTTTCCGACTTCTTAGTCAGCTTCCTCTCTATGCAACTGCTTTCTCATCCGAAGCAGTTTGGAGAGATTTCAATCTCTACAACTTATATTTGATTGTAAGTTGCTTTCAATCTCTGTACTAAAACTAATGAAATCACAAATAATCCTCTTTTTGCTGCAGGATGGCATGCCTTTTCTGACGATTGTATTTTAGATTGTTCTAAATCTGCCATAACCAAGTGCTTAAAAATATTGTAAGCCATAGCATCTTGATCATGGGAATAAAAACTTTGCTAAGAAGCAGCATTTGATTCCACCAGTAGTGGGGCAACTGCTTGTATAAAGAAAAACAGTAATATATACCAACACCCAAACAGCAACAAAAAACCCCCCACAGCCTGGAGGCTTGAGAAGAAGGGAGAGGGTCAACACAAATCAACAGCAAAAGGCAGACTACAAATAAAGTCATTAATATACTTTAACAGGATTCCTTGCCAGCAGCACTGGCTGATATAAACACATTCTCCTTAACTAATCATTAACCTGGTAACAGTGTGCAGTGGACTGAGGAAAAGCCTCCATCATTTTGCAGAAAGCACCTTGTATGGTAGCTCAATTCCTTCAGGAAAAGTTGTGTATTAGTTACATGCAGCACTTTTTACAACATAAACTTCACAGTTGCATTGCCTTGTTATACTTAACCACCACAAACACCTTTGGGAAAGCCAACACTGCTGACAAATTCATAGCCTTTGTCTTTTCTCAGAAGTCACAGAAAAAAGCTCCCATGCCTGTCCAAGGTCATCATTTATGTAATTCTGATCATTTCAGCCAAAGGAGATGCATTTTGCACTGAGCAGACTGCTCTGAAATACACCTTAACAAAACCTATTTTTGTGCCTTGCAGTAGCAGTAACAGGCCTGTATTTAGATACTACAGGTCATCTTAAAATACTGACAGGACCCTAAAAACAGTACTACAGTGAGCCAATACAGAAGTTCAACCTGCTGGTTCCTCTGAAGAGGGACTATAAAAAGGTAAAGCATTTCTCTGTTAAGACTTGTGAGGAAAAGTCAAGACTGCAGACCTGTGGTAGATTATCTCTGGCCGAAGGCAAATATTCAGAGGCCCCAAAACAACAGCTTCCCCCATCCCTCCCAACTGCAGGGAGAAAAAAGGCGGGGAGGGGGGAAGGTAACTCAAATTTCAGAAGGGGAAGTGAGCACTCCTCTCCCTTACCTCTATTTATGTCACTTAGTCCATTTCAACACAAGACTAACCCCTGCCCTGCAAAGTGTTCACCAAGCAGTACATCTTTTCCCGTTTTCCCTTTGCTAGGAAATGCTGCAGTTTCTGTATATACTGCTGCTCATCCTCACTGCCACTCTCTGTGTCATCCCATCACCAACCGTCCCAAGTATGGCCTCCAAACACAGCACTGAACCAAACCATACTTCATGTACTTTTGGTAGTATCTTTATGGTAACCCATTACCTATGATTCAGTCACCTGCATGGTGCAATTACCTTTACACGTCAGCATTTCAATCATGTGGAAATGCCAAATTATTTTTCCCTAGCTCCAGTCATTCTATTTACTTCCACATCTTTCTACCGACTGCAGTATTTATAGTACCCCTCTCAAAACTCAGTGTCCTCACTGAGGGGAGACTGCTCTCTGAGGTAACAGTCCGTCGTGGGGGCGGTGGTTCTGGGAGAATCAAGATACTTAAACCCCTGCAAAGATAGGAAAGGTAAACATTGTGTTGGGGACAAAGCAAGGTTAATCAAAAAGACTAAAGAAAAAACACACTCCAGTTGTAGAACTTGGCTCTGTACTGTGTGTAATTCTATGTAACTTGTGCAAAAAATAAGTGATGGAAGAATCAAACCAAGGAATCCGGCCATAAAACTCAGCACCCACACGGATCTCCATGAGCATTCCTGAAGAACTGTACTCCCAGAATATTTCAGGACTGTATAACATCACCCCCAAAAGCCATCAATTTCTCCAGAGCTCCAATCTTAGTATCTGGAGGGCAAATTGTACATTTATCCTGTGCTAAACAGCACTGTGGTACAGGAAAAATGTGAATCTGTCTTTCAACACCTGCAAATGGTAACTAAAAGGAGAACTTTCCCACTATTTAAATACATAATGATCCAAAACAACTATTTCAGTTTCTTAACAGCAGCAAAAATCCAACCCTGCAATCCTTAAATTCAGATGAGGAAAAAATAGATGCAAAAGCACTCTATTGTCTGAATCACATGGAAGGTCTTAACATCATCTTTAAGTGGTTACATTTTAATTTTTCTTCAATTTTGGAAAGCCAAGAACCACAGACTAGTCTCAATGTACAAGGTAAATTTCTTGGCACAAAGCATTCCCAAAGTTTTTTTTTTCAGAAGGCACAAATTACCCACTTCTTCCCGCAGCCCCTTCCTGAAAAGTGATCATATAAATGCCATCCACAAAAGTGCCTTAATCTGTTAATCCCAGTATCACACACTTAAGAGAGATCATTGAATAGCACATCCACCACTCTCATTTACGTGCGTGGGATTAATTTCGAGGCACTTCCCACAGCGTCTGGATCAGATGATGAAGGACTCCTAAAATTACGCTGGTGAGGCACTGCAATGTCATTTTTTTAAAAGGAATTATCAGTGGGAAGCTCTCTGAGCGATTCCATAGGTGTGGAAGGAAGGGTCAAGGAAACAGGGAGGCAGAACCCCTCCTGCCCATGGCAGGCAAAGGAGGCAAGTCAGGGCCTCCTCAACTGAGCAGTGACTTCCCCTGTCACCCTTTACCAAAGTAGAAGCTTTAGTATAACAAACATAAACCTCCCAAATAGAATGCTGCTTTGTTCCCTTCTCCCTTCACTCTCCTCTCACCTCTGTCTTACTAGAGGTTATGCTTTACTTCTTCCCCTCTGCTTCACCACCATCACCACCACACTTCTCATCCTGCACCTTTCCTTTAAGCTTCTTCTCTGCTTCCTGCCCCAACAGCCATACCATCTACTTCCTTCCTGTTTTTCTTCTACTATAAATGTCAAATAAAAGATAAAATCAACCTCAGACCTTAAAAAAAACAACAAAACAAAAAAAAACCAACCAAAAACAAAATGAAGAAAAGAATCCACCCTGCTGTGTTTTGTGTTATCCTTTCCTCCCTGCCTCAGGATCACCAGCTCCAAGGTGTGACACATGGCACAATGTCACCTGTCACCTGTACAGCAGGTCACAGGACGGGACTCCCAGGTTCCACGTAAGAACCCAAGACAACAAGTAACACTGAAAACAGCAGCACCCAGTTATTACCAGTGATTTTCATCCTTCATCCCATGAAATTAAAAAGGCTTAAAAATAACCATTAGCAAGTTTCAAGAGGCTTTTCTTTCCTTTGGGAACCAAATTCCCGGCATTTCTGAACTGCTGTTGCTAAAATAAGGATTTAACACGGTATTTTAGGACGACATCACACTATCTAGTGTTATAAAAAAAACCACAAGAAAACCCTATACCCACGAAGTCAGACGTTTTCCGCCGTGGAAGACCTCGGCGGAGCGGGGTCAGAGCCCCGAGCCCCCGCCACGGGGCCGGGAGGAGGTGAGGGCGCCGTGGCGTGGGGATGGATGGGGTGGGGAGCGGGCAGGGAGTGGGCTGAGGCGACGATCTACTCGGGCGGCCGAGCAGGAAGGGGTCGGGGAAAGGGAGAGCCGGGCCGCGGGAGCAGGAGGGGCTGAGGGCCGGGGAGCCGGGGCTGAGGCGGGCCGGGGCTGAGGGGAACCAGGGAGCCGGGGCTGAGTGCGGTCAGGGAGCCGGGGCTGAGCAGGGCCGGCGGGCTCGGTGCGTGTCCGTCGGGAGGGGGAGGGAAGGAG
>VXAU01001251.1:2333704-2366566 GCA_013399695.1 Formicarius rufipectus
GCCTCTCCCTCCGCTGGAGGAGGGGAGGGGGCGGGCGTGAGGGAGGAGAGAGGAGACAGGGCGGGCCGGAGCCGCTACCGCCCCGCCCGCGCCGCCGCCATGCTCCTGCGCGCGCCCGCCCGCGGGGGTGGTGCATGCGCGGCCCCGTCAGTGCCGCCCGGGGCCTGTGGGTCACAGGCGCTGCTGCAGCGCGGCTGGGCTGTCCGTAGGCACGTCCGCCGCCTCCCCAGGCAGCCTGTTCCGGGATTTAATCACTCTTTATGGGAAGGAATTCCCCCGAAAGTCCAACCTGGCCCTGCCCGGGCACAACCTGAGAGTGCGTCCGCTCGTCCTGTCACTGTTTGCCAGGGAGAAGAGGCCGATCCCCACCTGGCTGCAGCCTCCTCTCGGGTTGCTGTAGAGAGCAGTAAGGTCCTCCCTGTGCCCCTTTGCTCCAGGGTAACCCCCCAGTTCCCTCAGCACTCTCTCCAGACCCTTCGCAGGCTCTGTTCGCCTTCTCTGGACTCGCTCCAGCCCCTCGATGTCCTCCCTGAACTGGAGCCCAGAACTGGACCCAGTACTGGGCCCAGCTCTCTCAAGTGGGATGAACAAGGCCTGTCTTAGTTGATGCATAACCACAGATCAGGGCCAAAGGAAAAAAGGCATTTTCTTTTTAAATCCTTTTTCCTTCCTTGTGCATTAGCACAGAAGCCACAGACATGGAGCTGCCTTGATTTTTCATCAAGAACTGTAGTGATAGGAGAAGGAGTAATGGGTACAAATTGAAAGAGGGGAAAATTAGTTGAGATAGTAGGAAGAAATTTTTCACTGTGACAGTGGTGAGACACTGGAACAGGTTGCCCGTGGAGGTTATGGATGCCCCAGTCCTGGAAGTGTTCAAAGCCATGTTGGATGGGGCTTGGAGCAACCGGGTCAAATGAGAGGCACCTTTGCCCATGGAAGGGGGAGTTGGGACTAGATGACCTTTATACTCCATTCCAACTGTTCAATAGTCTATGATTCTATGATTTTAAAAAAAAATAAATTACTAAATTGAATGTGATGTGTAACAATATCTGCCCATCTGAAACAGGGGCATCTGCCACCCCATCACTTGTGGGAATTAAAAGCAGGTTCCAGGCCACAGGCGAGATGGGCTTGTGAGCCTGCTGGCATCTGCCACGCTGCAATTTCCCACCAGAGTCTGCCTCCTGCTTCACCTGTTGGGGCTCAGCCTTTTTGTGAGCCTCACTCATCAGTGGCTTAAGCCCTTGGAAGCCTTTCTATTGTTTCCAAAGGATTTTGGATCAGACCACGACAGTGTTGCACAGGAACTTTCCTATGCAATGCCCCAGCTAACAAAGCCAGAAATGTTGCTAGATTGCTAAAGGATTGTATTGCAAAATCCATGGGCATGAACAAAGTGCATGTTTTAATCACATGCTGAAAAGCATAAGTCTGACCTAATAAGTCTCCCCATGCCAATTAATAGAGGTTAGGGTTTAAAATGTGAAAAGGGTTTATTTTGCTTACATTTGAAGATGGCTGAATCACAGTGCTTCAGACTTGCCTGAATAATTTTACTCCTCAACTAAGTATAAATCTGCTGAATATACATAACACTATTTGGTTTGAAATGAAAAACAATGTATATCAAGCAGCTCTGGGTATTTAATAATTCCCAGTAATCCACATGCAAATATGTATTTGCATGAGGTGTAATTTCAAGAAATCAAGAGCTTAAAACACCGTTTATGGAAACAGAATTCCCTGCCCTCCCGAGGCCCTTTCAACTTTGTTTAATATTCTCCTCTGTAAAGAGGATCTTAAATCTATTTTTGCAGTACAGGCTTCGGGATCAGAGGCAATGCTGTAGCACATACTTATATTGCTTGAAGGACATGTAGATTAAATGGAATCCATTAAATGGATTTTCAGGTTAAATATGGGCATTTACAGACATATTTTACAGATGTTATTTGGGCACGGACACCTTGAAATTATCTTGAACACTTCCATGTTGCAAACATTCCAGAAATCCTAGAGTTAGCAAGGCATATCAGATAAAATTAGTACATGTTTTACATCTGTGCTTCAGAAAATTTGTTGCAGTGTTTAGGACTCCTGCTTTTGATTTCAGTTCAATTAAAAAAAGTGAATCTAATCTGCATTGTCAGGGACACAGGATGCAGGAAGATGACACCTACTGGTTGCTTTTCATTTTGCAACTTGCACTGCGCACTTTCAAACGGGGAATGATAAACCAAATTCAGATTTGTTACACAAGCAAATATCTACTGAATTCACTTCAGTTACAGACACAAATGCAGGGAAATTTGACATTTCTAGAGTTAAATGGAGTCTCAACTTCTTAGCATATTTGGGGGCTAAATACTATTCCCAGTAAATTGATATTAATACCCTTAGTCGAGTACTTCTGCAATTTCTCCTTCATAGTGAACATAAAAATTAGGCAGAAAGCTCCTTTACTTGTCTGTGTAGATTAATTGTTAAGGGCAAATAGTCCTGGGTGCAGATGAAGGTTGTCCCGTCTATCCCTGTGCGCGGGTGTCCCTGCCCTGACTTGGTGTCAAGTGCCCAGCCTCCACTCATGACAAGGTGGTACAAAGAACAAGCCCTGGGAAACTGTTTCATAATAAATAAGAACTTAACACTCGAAAATGCTTTCGGGATAATTTGATACACCTCTCGTGTCCGGCTGAGCCAGACAGGCACAGATTCATCTGTTTCAGTAACAAGTCACCGGAATTCTCCGGTGTTCTATAGGGTCTGTGGCAGAAGGTTTGGGTTTTACTCTGTGTCATGTAAAAATTATTTTTAGGGTATTTTTGACAGCTCATAGAGGTCAAAATTCATATATATTTTATTTTTCAAAAGCTGTTAACATTTTTCAATTTGAGATTTTTAGAGCAAAAGGAACAGCATATCAGCTATGTAAGTTGGATGCCCTGAATTAATTTGATTCAAGGCAACCTTTGTTCTCTTCTGGAATGGTAGAACTGCTTATTTTCTATACCAGTCTGCTGAGGTCATGTTTAGGGTCTGTGCCCAAATATTATGGCCAAATCTAAAACCACTTTTTGGCAAAACAACTTTAGAGTTCTTAAAACTCCATTTGCTTAAGTGCTCTCATGATCCCATCCAGCCAAAGGCTTTACTGGATTAATGCCAGTGCTCACATTAGATATTGCAAAATCACACGGTCTTGCAAAAATCACATTTTTATAAATAAAAAAAAAATATACAGGGAGGGTTGGGTTTGTGGGGGTTTTTTTGTTTTGGGTTTTTTTGTTTTTTGTTTGTTTGGTTTTGGTTTTTTGTTTGTTTGTTTGTTTTGTAGTTTGTTTTTTTTTAACTACCAGATAATGAAAAACTAAATACTTGCAATACCTTTGCCTTGAAATACTCCATCTAAATTTAGCTCGATTCAGTGACAGTAATTTTTGTAAGAATGAAAATGGTTGCTGAGAAAAACAGTGCAAGTGCGCAAGTGAGAAATGCATTTTAGTTTGCAATTAATGTAACAATCCATTAACTATTTCCAAATTTAATTTCTCCTTCCCAGATACATTTTTTAGTTAATTCCCTGATACCATTTTTCATTCCTTATGTAAGAATAGAGCTCTGTACAGTCTATCTTACATTTTGTTGTAACAGCTTTTTCATTATGATCACTAAGGATGTGTGTATTTTGGACTGAAACAGAAAACAAAGACTCATGAAAGGAACCTAATGTGCATTTTCTTCTCCTGGGATGATATTCTAGCATAGAAGAAACCAATCTGCATTTCTTAAAAGCCAAAGAGCAATGTTTTATTAATGTAGGCTGTGGTAGATTCAGCACCCAGCTGTGCCTTGGTGAAGCTGCTTGTTGCCTGCTGCAGAGAGCAGCCTGTGCCATCGTTCCTGCCCTCCTGCAGCAGCATCTTGGCGTTATAAGGGTGTGCTCTGTGAGGAGAGACAAGTACCAGCTCATGCAGAAAGATGCACAGACTCTCCTACATCGAACAAGTTCAGCATAGGCAGACTTCTGTGTGTGGCCCTTCCAGTGCAGTGGTGGCATAATATTTAAAGATCAAGGTATAGCTGCTTAAGGTTCAATGGAAATTATTTGCATTCACACGGCTATTTTTAAAATTATAATTAAAGACACCAGTAGCCTTTACACAAGACTAGTTTGTGTCTTCTTCTGAAGAGGAAAAAAGCAAATCAAGGTAACATTTGGAAAGCTAAGGTAAAACTTGCAAATATTGTCACTGTCACAGGGGTCTTTTGAATAGATTAAGAATTTCCCTATAAAAGGTAATGTGGTTAAGATCAGTTTTTGTGTTGTTTGGGGGCTATTCCTTCTCTACAGCTAAATGCTTGGATAGCCTTTCTTAGAAGATGCTAAGAAAGCAGAAAGCACTTTATTTAAAGTAAACATTTAGCAAAACAAATTGTTTTACACTTGTTTGTGTGAAAGGCTGATTTTGTATTCTCATCTGTGTGAAGTGACAAGGTCTGTAACATATCAGCA
Source organism: Formicarius rufipectus (assembly GCA_013399695.1). Lineage (NCBI taxonomy): Eukaryota > Metazoa > Chordata > Aves > Passeriformes > Formicariidae > Formicarius > Formicarius rufipectus. Next base: position 2,338,224 of record VXAU01001251.1, read on the forward strand.
CTGCATCCAACTCTAGGGTCCCCAGCATAGACAGGACATAGACCTGTTGGAGCAAGTCCAGAGGAGACCATCAGGCTGATTAGAGGGATGGACAATTCCTGCTATGGGGAAAAGCTGAGAGCATTGGGATGGTTCAGTCTAGAGAAGAGAAGGCTTGTTGGGTGACCTGATTGCATTCTTACAGTACCTTAGCAGAGCCTACGAGAAATATGGAGAGAAACTTTTTACAAGGACCTGTAGTGACAAGGCAAAGAGGAACAAGTTTAAACTAAAAGAGAGTAGGTTTAAGTTAGATACTAGGAAGAAATTCTCTACTGTGAGGATGGTGAAGCACTGGAATAGGTTGCCCTGAGAAGCTGTGGATGCTCCAGGTGTGGAAGTATTCAAGGCCAAGTTGGATGGAGCTCTGAGCAACGTGGTCCAGTGGAAGGTGTCCCTGTCCACGGCAGGCAGTTGGAGCCAGATGATCTTTAATGTCCCCTCCAACCCAAACCATTCTGATTCCATGATTCTATGATTCTGCTCTCCTTAGGGGAGGATGATGTTGTTATACAGGTTTTTTGGAGAGAATGCTCACTTGCAAAGTTCCAAGTGCCTGAAGAGCTTTCTGTCTTGACAAAGCAAGGTGGGTGCTGGGGAGTCAAAGCACAGGGACAAGCCTTGGATCCTCACTGACGGAAGACAAGACTAACATACAAATGCGTCATCTGCATGAGGGAAGTCCCTGAGTACTGTAATTTCCCCCTTAGTCCTGTAATACTCAATTTTTCATTCTCTTAAGTAAAGAGAGTATTGCTAAGAAATACATTAGGCCTTGCTGGTCAAGACTTTACAATTTTCTACAAAATTGTAGAAAGATCCTTTTGCCTTCTATTAAAAAGAAAAAAAAGTGTGTGGGGGGAGAGTTGTCGGTTAAGAGAACAAATTGTATTAACTGTTACTTGTTGGCTTATTTGTCTCGTTTCCTAACTTTGACCAGCATACTTGGCAAGGAGACAAGAGCAGAAACAGAGAAGGACTGTGTCTAAGGACTGCAACCCCCTCCTTGACATCTGTGCTGCTCCAGCAGGGATGTTCCACCTGTCCCAGTCCCTTTTCTCCAGGGGGATGGCAGACATGGACAGCTCCGTGTGGTTGCCAGCCAGGCCCTGCCCGGCTCCTGCCCGAGGCACCATGCTCAGGGCAGCATTCCCATCTGGCTTTCTCCGCTCTGTGCCAGGGCTTTGGGAAGTACCCCATTTAAGATCGCTCCTCCCTGATCCTTCCCCCGCGCTGTTGTTGTTCTTTTGTTTTCCACGCACTTCATGGAGAAATGTCTGTCTTTCACAAGTCACCCCACACACTTATTGTGGCTCCTGATTCCTTCTTTTCCAGAACTGCTGTGTATTCCAGGCCTGATTTCAAGACACAACTAGTCAAGCAAAAAGAAAGAATGAATAAAGACCATTTACTTCATTATTGCCATGTATTCCTTTGTCTCCTGCCACAGTTTTTGAGTGTCTGAGTGCAACTTGCTTGAGACAGGCAGTATTATGTGCTTGTCTGTTGGGTATCATTCCCTTTCTTAGAGGTTTTCCTGGTCCCCCTAATCCTGTTATTAATCCATACTAGAAAAGACAGCATGTTTTACTAAAAATTACATACTCAGTAAAAACAACTCCAGAATGTTAAAGTAGTAAAATATATTAAAAGTATCTCAGAGCAGATGCTAGAAATGTCCTAGGAATGGATATTCATTATTTCTCTGCATTTTAATATTAATTTATCTTCTAAAGCTATTCTTGGCTATCACTTCTTACAATAGAAGTTCAAAATCTATTTATTCAAATAATAATCTGCTAAAGCAGGTGGCAAGATGGAACCCCCTGAGAGCTGGTGCAGCTCATTTTTTTGATTGTCAGACAGCAGCTCAGAAATGGTGTGCCTGATTGGGAGGAGAAATGGAAATAATTGTGATATTATGTGTGGAGTACGTGGAATAGCACATGCTGCCATCAGAGCAGTTTCTCTGAGCTCAGCCATGCTTTGTGTTAGACAGATGTAAAGGTAAGAAATAAGATGCAGATCCAGTGCTGTTTTTTAGCCTTATTAATGAAAATTTTCCCCTTTGAAATGACAAATTAAATAGCAGCTGCACATACAAAACCTTGCCCTATATATTGTTTGTTTGTTTTAATAGCTAATGAAAATAATTATGCATTACACTCAATGTTTTTTCCCCTTAGGAGGTGGTGAATGGCTGCATGTGGGGAGTTTGTACTGTAAATGCTGTTATCCTCAGTCTCACTGAAATCCACTTTCAGTACAAAGCCTTGGCAGAAAAAATTGCAGTGGAAAAGCTCCATTTTCTGAAATCACATTCAGGACAATCCAGCCCCCAGATCCCCTCTCCTCTGCATACACAGTCACAAATGGGAAAGAATGACTTTTTGGTTTTATCTGAAACAACACACCTCTCAGGATGACTTTGGTCATCCTGATCCTTTTGATCTGGGAGATGCAACTTCACAGACCACATGTGAGAGACAAAAGGAGAGAGAATGCAGAGTCACACTGGAAACTAGACCTGCCATGGCAGGAAATGTGATCTTCCTGGAAGATCCTTCCTGGCTGAAGATATCAAGGTGATATCAAACTCTACCATTGGCTTTGATTACAGCTATATCAAATAATTTGAGTTGGAACCTGACCCGCATGAACTCTGCTCAGCCTCACCTTCCTTACTAATGTTGGTGTTTAATAAATATTCATGAAAACTGTAATTTCAGCTTTGATCGACACTAGTTTCCTATAAAAGCCACTGAGACTTGTGATTTAAATGTAAAAGCAGCATAATAATATTAACTTTTGGCAGAGTGTCTCCTTTAGACTTTGAATAAATAAAACTCTCAGCATATTTACAGGTATGAATATAAGAGAAAAACCTCGTGCAAATCCTTATGAATCAAAGAGAGGGGTTTTGCACAGCTTGACAGATAAAGTCTTCTGTAATAGAGGAAGAGCAAACTTCTGTTTGCTTGGTTGATTGTGTTAACAACTAGAAAACTCCCTGCGGTACAAATACTTGAGTGTATTTCCAGCCAGCCCTGTGATGCTTGGTGTGCTGGCCAGAAGATGGCAAGCGTGTTTTGTGGGAGAAGGGAAGTGTGCCAGGCAGAGGTGTTCTGGTGTTATAAGAAACAAAAAATTCACAGTCAAGACTAGAAACTTTTATGTTATTTACATGATCCCTGTAATGGCTCAGCTGTAAGATAACAGGAGACAAAGCCTGCAATAATTTACAGCTGCATATGCACAGGAGGAAGGAAGGAGGCAGTGCTGGGGGAGGCAAACTCCTGCAACCCCTCTGGCATCACTGATGTGGGATGTGCTCCCGAGGGATGCAGCATCTGGCCAGCCTGGCACCTGTGCTGCCCGGCGTTTAGTGTCTGGCAGTGTAAGAGCAGTTCTGAAACAAACACAGGGAAATCCCACCCAGTTAATCAACAGTACCCTCCATCTCCTCCCAGCCCTGGGCTTTCCAACCCAGCGTCTGCTCTCACAACAGGCAGGAGATGTCTTTTGTTGCCTTATGAAATGACAGTAAATTACATTCTGCTGTTAATTATTTGCTTTGCTCTGTTACTATTTCCTTCTTGCCTTCCATACCTTTGGCACAAGGAGGGGCAAGGACTGGCATGCAGTGAATTTTGAATACGGCTCAACAGCCTGACACTCCTTCCTCTCAGCTACCCAAGACAGGCAATTCCTGAATCCTTTCTAGAATGGCAAGCTGTCCTTCTACTTAGAAGTAAAATAATTCAGCCTAGTGTTCCAGCCATTGGATAAAGCTCTTAGTTTAACAACTCATTTTTGAGTTGGCTGGAAGTGCTGATTCTGCAGCACTTGTAGAGGCTGAACATTGGGTTTCTACAGAGCTCCTGTTCCCTGACCTGGCATTCCCTAGCGTGGAAATACTCTGCATTCATAGAGAAGACTAAGCTGAAGGAATACACGTATTCCTTAGGGCAAAATGTCATATGTCCATAATGTTTCTGAATTTATGGGAAATCATGTCATAGTTTTGGACCAGGACTACAAGAAATGTGACTTTCTAGTCCAAGGATCTTTACTACAATTGTAAGTTACTCCGCTGTAGTAGTGAGCTGAATTGCTAGCTCTGGTTTTCATTTGTAGGCTTTAACTGATCTTTCAGATGTCCTGAGCATAGGTCACTGGTCCCCCTGAGGGTCAGGACAAAGGTCTTGAACTTAATTACATTTTCTAATGGCAACTGTCATAGGGAGCAAAGGACAGGGTTGTGAAGAGATGGGGCAATATTACATAGACATTTGTCAAAGATGTGATGGTCAGACATGTATTGCTGTGATCGGGCTGAGCTGCCACACATGATTAATTTGATTAATTGTGGCTGTGCATTTTCAACAGGAGATTCAAAGGCACAAAATGTTTTCCACTAATGAGAACTGTTTGGGGGGAGGATTTGGGGGCCTCAGACAACATTTCTGTTGTGTCCTGCACACACTAAGCCACGGTTGGCACTGTACACAACGACACAGAATGTGCAGTTTGAGTATTCCTTAATGCTTGAACTGGAATCACTGGGCCACATCATGAGGAGCTACATTCACTTACAGACCAGATAGAGAATGGATCCCCTGTAAAAAGTTCAGTTTTCCACTTTTGCACAGAATGGGTTTGAACACTAATGCTGCCCAAACACTTTGGACACACTTAGACTGATCTTAGAGGTCTTTTCCAACCTTAACAACTCTATGATTCTATGACTTTTCTTTCAGTGGAGCTAAAGGAGCAGGAAAGAATTTTTGGGAAAAAAGGCTGATGCAAACACAATACAGCATACCACAAAGAGAGGAAAGGGTTTTTTTCCCATGCATTTCCATTATGGCTAAGATTTTTATTAACCTGATTTCCATACATATTCTGAACAGCTAGGAATGTCATGAATAAGGAACGAAACAGAACTTTTAGATATTTCAGAAGTAAAAAGTGTGTGAGGAGATGATATAGGAAAGAGAGACTTCTGCTTATTTGAAAATGCAGAAGCTTTACAAGAAGTTTCAAATATTCCTGCCAAGGACGGTGTATAATATGAGGTTGAGGAATAAGGCATTAACCCCCTCATCTCCATTACTTCATTTAAGGTAAGATTTATTTCTTTTAGTTAAAAGCATTGCAGATTTCAAAGTCAAACATATCCATATACCAGCTGATTTTTTGAGGAGGAAATGTTGAGCAGAGAACACATTTTCTGCATTACCTTTGGGGGCAGGAAAAAAAGTGGGTGACAAAATATGTAGTAAAGGATTATTGTCAGGTATTGCAGAAAGCTTTCCATCTCCAAAGGTGGCTCAGCACACTGATGAGCTTCCTAGTGAGCTGTGGAAATTCCACCATTGATGGGTTTTATAATAGCAGGGTAGAGAAATAGCTATGAATACTGATTTTAATACCTTGCATCAGTGTATTGATTTACGGAACATTCATAATTAATACATATATATAGTAAAGATGAAGTGTTTCTAATGTTTGTATTGTGCCACCATGATGTGCTCTGTTCTGGTCTATTCTAGTCTATTCTATTTAGCTGCACAGCATCATTACATGGTGCATTGAATTGGAAAAGGCATCCTGCTGGAAAAAAATCTGGAAAGAAAAAATATTTCCCTTCTGGCTGTGCAGTTCCTCTGTCCAGCTCAGTCTTTCCACACAAGCATGTGCCAGGACTACTTTTGAAGACATGTTCCTGGAATTGCACTCTCAGTTCTCCCCAGTCTGGCATGACATTCCCACAAAATGAATTTTTTTCACTGTCAGCAAAAAATATGCTGTATTCTCCTTTCTGAGAGCCAAATTCTTGGTCCCTACACAAAGTTTCGCTAAACAGGATTCACTCCCTTCTGCTCAATACTATGAGAAACCTTTTCAAAGTTACAATGTTTCGGCTTCTGAATGCCCCCTCCTACTGTTCCCAGGTGTTTTGTCCCTAGTGCTGATATACGAGTTACATTTTCTCTGCTCAATCATCTCTGAAATCCTTCCTGGACGACATAATGCAGAGAGCTCACACTGGCTTTAGCAGGATTTGGGTCAGGCCATCTGGGTAAACTTTCTTGATCTCTTTGAACCAACGAAATTCTGTGCTGCTGGTGAAATGGGTGGTTCCTTGTTTCATCCTTGGCCACCCTTCATCCCAGAATAGAGCTCATGTGGCTACACAGAGAACCAGACTATGGACTGAGCATCCTTCTCTCCTACCCCAGCTCCAAGATTAGTTTCCTCGAACACACGATTGCAACTGCTGGCCTGAAGAAGCAGATGGAATCACACACAAAAAACAAGGGTAAGGACAGGTCCACCTCATTGAGTAGGGGTGGACATCCTTTGAAAACTTGCCTACATCCTTTTTCATCATCTGTGTCCCAAAAACTTGCAGTTCATATATGGTAAAGAGTGTAACTATAGGGACTAACAGCTTCAATAACTTCTTCATTATATTTCCTTGACTGAAAGGAATATCTCTTGGTAATCAGGACTGGACTTTTTAACAAAAGTAAAATATTGAAATAAAAAAAAAACTAACACCAAACAAACAAACAAACAAAACAAAACAAACAAAAAACACAAACAAAAATCAAAACAAACAAAACAACAACAAAAAACCAACAACCAAAAAAACCCAAAACAAAACAAAACAACCTGAACCTTGAAAACCCATGTTAATCCCTTTTGGTGAGGTTCTTCGCAGGAAAAAAATATGGTCTGACCAGCTCATGCTCTTAACCACACATGCCTGTGGTGATGGGAGGGATGAGAAAGCCATGAAAAGAGCTTAGTATAACTGTCTCAGAGAAATACAGTGACTATCCAGGGCCGAGTGGCCCATCCCATTATTATTCTCTCTGCTGCAGATTTTTGCAGCACTTTGTTTGCCTTCTTTTTTCTTAAGCCAGATTAAGAATAGCAACTATCATGATGGGAATGTTTTTCTTCTTATGTTGGAAGACAACAGCTGTAAGAATTAAAAATGTGCCACTGGAAAATGATTCATAGATACATGTGTTTATGAACTTTTCATATTCAAAAGCAAAATTAATCTCTAGAAAATACAAAATAATTGTGGTTGTTGCCCAAAGTCTGTTGTACAGGGACTACCTATAGTGTTAGTACTATTTCATCTTTGTTCAGCGTTCTTAGAGCCACCCTGAACCACCCATTCCTGTTCCCACCTAGATATGTTGCCAGATTTACACAATATTCCATTTCTGTTTTTTGTCTCAGCAATCAGCATAATGCACTGTTTTTACCTTTTCATCTTTGAGATTTTGTGCATTGTAATAACATCTAGAATTTATATAATGGAATAACATTTAGCTTCAAGGAGAGTCATCTATTGTCAGATTGTTGAGCTCAGTGGAATTAAAGAAACCAGTTGAGTCCATGATGAATGGCTGAGGTTTCTAGAGAACTAGCATTATTTCTGTTTAATGACACAAAGTCAAGTAGAGGTGTCTAAATCTAAATGTTTTTCTTCAACTCTCAGGAGAAAATGGTAAGAACTATGGCCACTTACCTTGTTTTTATTACTGTAACAGCAAGCATTGCATTAATAACAGCAATTTGTATAAATTCTAGCAATACTGTGGCATGCACTGCATGGTCTGTAGTCAGTGCACACTCAGTTCATTTCAGGTGGACGTCTCTTAGGGGTGATCTCACCTTAGTTGATGAAAATTGCCTGAACTGAGGGATAGGATTTAAAAGCTCTTTTATTTGAAATTAAGCCTAGAAGGACTTTATGTTTCTAATATAAACATTATAGAGACAGGTGACAAGCATTCCTTATGTGAGACAGAAATACATGCTTAACAGAAGCTGATTTTCTTACCGGTGGCAGTTCTGAGCCTTCTGTGTTCATGGTGTCCAATGGAAACTCCACAGCCTTCAACAGATTCCTTCTTTTTCTGAAAAATCCCCTACCACAAGCCCTCCTTCTCTTGTTGTGTTCCGCAGTCTGTCATCCACCACTGACCTCCATCCTGGTCATCATCCCAATCGCTATCAGATCTTAACAGCTCTTTTAAAGGAAGGTATAAAAAAGATATAAGTATTATACCATATAAAATAATCAGATTTGAAAGCATTTTCTTTTGCAGCTCCCATGTTTTCCTGTGTTCCTTCTCCACTATACTTAATATGACTACATTTTTAAAATATACTGTGTGCAATACACACATCTTTCTATGAAATCCAAGATGCACATTGTCAGCTCTGACGATTGCAACAGCCAGTGGAGCAGGGAATTACAGGTCATCTAAACCTGGCTGGGATAAAAGTGTTAACCAGTGGCACATAGAGAACATTCCTGGGTTGGACTAGGGGGATTAAACAGCATGAGCTGATTATGCTAATTTTCTTCATCTCCTAATGTCTTTGGATTGCTTCACTGAAGTTGAAAGAAAAACTCCCAGTGATTTATTTGGAGACATATCTCACCCTTCAATTCCCAGAAAGATATCTGCTTTATATTTTAAATACACGAAGTATCTGCCCAGAATAAGGATGAACTTGTTCTCTTCTTAACCAAAAACTTTGTGTGCAACAACTTAGACTACAGCAGTAAATGCTGTGTGACACAGAACTTGTTTTACCTCTAACCAGCCACTACAACAAAGTTTAATACACTGTAACCTTCAAGCACCAGATACCTGGCAGCTTTTCACCAGGATGGGAGAGAAACAGAGGGAGTTTCTCTCCCTGACTTTACAATTTCTCATTCAGGCTGTTTTCAAACTCATCTGGTTTTCACATTATTTAAGCAATTAACCATATGAAACATCTTGTTCTCATTTTTCTGTCCCCCAAAAGTAATATTCCACCCGACAAGTCCATTAAATTCCTGTTCTGGGACACATTATTACCTCTGAAGCCGTTTACACGAAGGATCAATTTGCTGTTCCCAAATGTCCCCCACTTCCATGTGTGTTTAGACATCATTAGAGATAACAAACAAGGTAATGAAACAAGCTGAACTGTAACCAGGAAGAAAAAGAAAACCTCCTTCCTTGGCTATTAGCAGCTTTTCACCATCCTCTTCAATCTTCACTTATGTAAAGCTGGAAGATTAGCTTAAGCAAGCAGTTGCAGCAAGAGATGAGAGCCAGCAGATTTTTAGGATTAATTTATTCCGTAATGGGCTATTGAAAGCAAATGCTGAGACTCTCCTAATCATTTTAAGAAGACACGCTCCCACTGCTGAGTGTGACGTATGACATCTTGGTCCCTTGAAGGAATGAGAATTTTACAACTGAATTCACTGGAGAAGGATTTTGTATTAATGTTTTGCTCGATGGTACCACTTGTTTTGCCTGCTGGAGTCAGTTCCAGGCTGGCATGTATCTCCTGACATGGTGGTTCTCCTTGAGGTGGATTAAAAGGGTTATATCTGCAACTCTGACCCTTGCTGGTGTGGGGTGGTTCCATATCACTTGATGAACAGGAGCCTTCAGAGCCTTCCTCTTCTCCAGTCCAACGTAATGGCTGCACACAGGTCTGTGTCAGGGAAGGTTTAGGTTGAATAGTAGGAAAAGGTTCTTCACCCAGAGGGTGGCTGAGCACTGGAACAGGCTCCCCATGGAAATGGTCCTGGCATCGAACCTGACAAGAGTTCAAGAAATATTTGGACAATGGTCTCAGGCACTTGGTGTGATTCTTGGAGCTGTCCTGTGCAGGGCCAGGGGTTGGACTCAGTGATCCTTGTGGGTCACTTCCAGCTCAGAATAATCTATGACTCTAATGCTTCTCACTCATTATCTTTATTAATTTGTCAGGTGTTACAAAAACTGTGATGCCTGAGGACTGTGGACATGAGAGAAAACCAAACTCCTGCTGAAGCTTTACTTGCTTTTAAAATAAAACCAAAGCAGTGAAACATGCCCAGTGGCTCCCAAGTGACAGCAGAGCTCTGAGGCTGCAAGCTGCTGTCCCCAGCTGCAAAAGGATGCAGGTATAGACACAGTGCTCTGCAGCTGCACCAGCTGTGTGGGCTTTGGAGGCTGGTGATAGAAGCACATCTGAGTTGTCTCATTAGCTGTGTCCACACTGGCCTGCTGGATGGCTCCTGAAGAGTGGAGTCACCAGTCTGCACTAGTCACCTTTAGATATGCTCCACACAAGCTTCTGCATCTTCTTAGTCCCTTCCCAGCCTCTTCTTCATCTCAATTACTGCAGGCTTGGACTGGGGTCTGAAAGACCTCCAGCTGGAACCCTCCTTGCTCCTGTATCAGAACAGAGGTAATTGTCTACAACAGCCTCTGCCTCCTGAGATGACTGAGGAGATTCATCATTCCATGCTGTAACATGTGGCTGATCTTAACTGTGGATAAAATTATTACAGAGGATTCACCTGATGGCTTCATCTGTGTCACAGACATTATCCTGTCTAATGTAACATTAAATTACATTACATGTAATATTTGTTCCAGTTCCTCTGTTGCTTTCCCAGAAACAAGTAGTTAAACCACTATAGGTAGTAAGAATAAATTTGCATAAAATCCCACATTTTCAGATTGTTTTAAAGCCCTGTGAGTTGCTAGTATATCACTGATTTGAACATGAGCTTCATGGCAGACAATAGAGAAAGAAATTGGGAGAAATGTAATTTAGGATGGGACATTTCTGTCAGTAGACAAGCAGGAGAACATTCCACCAATTTGGAATCTGTGAAACTGAATGTCCACAACAAAGGCTGAGAAAACTGCTTTCTTCTTTCCCCACAGGGATGTCCTTAACTAACCGGAACCATGATAAAACTTAACAATCTCATCGCCACGTATAACCAAAATTTTGTCTTTTGGGTTTGAATTCAGATGAGGTGCTAATGAATCCCTCCATAACATCAAAAACTGAGTCTCAACAACTGCATTTTAGTGAGATCTTTCTGATTCTGATGAAAAAATACACACAAAAAAGGCAAAGACAGTCCAACATTAGAATACATTCAGGGCAAGGAAATTCAGAGAGCAGCAAGTTTGAATATACCACACAGCACAAAAGCTTATTAGTTTCATAATAATTTATCAAATATGCCTAAAGATGTACTATTTCTTTCAGCCCACTATACACAGCAAAGTGATTATCTCAAAATTAAATGTTTGAAGACAGTTCATGACAAAGATACCATGAACCTTCACAGGAAAAACGTTGACAGTGTATTTCTCTCCCCCTCAACATTTCCCCTCCTCCAGAACTGGAAAAAACAACATGAAATGTCAAGTACAACATCAAAATAATTCAAGGGTAATTTGCTCTTCCTAAATATTTGTAGCCACATAAACCACCAATGCACATGTTACTGCCCACACAGGTGTCCAGCTGACCATACAGGCAAGCCAAAAGGTGTTTTTTAATCCAGCTGTTTCTCTTGATGCTGCAGGCCAGGAGTGTCACTGGAGTGGGTCATCAGAGAAAGGCCCCGATGTGCTGGTGGGGTTGCTTTTTTAAGATTCAATACTGAGGCTTGAATTGTGAGAATGAAAAGACACAAAATAATTGGCAAAGTCAGTGAATGCAGGAAGAAGGGGAAAAGGAAGATAATGGGGCTTCCTGCAAGGTTGTGATGTTGGGAATGAGAAATGTTATATTGATGAAGATGATGTTGATAAGGAAGTGCTCCCAAAGAGGAAGAAACAAATGACACCTGGTTTAGAAAGTGTGGGTGGCAGGAAGAACAGTTACACTGTTAGTCACAGAAAAAAGAAGTGAGGAGACAGGACTGTTAAGAAAGATGATGAGTTCAAACACTGTGCCTGTGCAGTTGCATAAAGCCAGTCAGTGAAATACTCTTGTCATGTGTCCAGGAGAGATAATTGTCTTCATTTATGAACTTCAGAGGTTTTGGAAAGAAGTTTCCCCTATCATTTACACATGCAAGATGGAGTTATATAGAAGGAACAGATGAATTTAGAATAAGGTCAAAGAAAAGTAAATATCAATAAACATTACATTGTGCTATACTGAAGAATAGAGTAGAATAGAACCATTTAGTTTGGAAGGGACCTGCAATGATCGTCTAGTCCAACTGGTTGACTGATTCAGGGCTAACTAAAAGTTAAGGCCTGTTGTTAAGGGCATTGTCTAAATGCCTCTTAAACACTGACAGGCTTGGGACGTTGACCATCTCTCCAGGAAGCCTGCTCCAGTGTTTGACTCAGTGGAGAAATTCTTCCTAATATCCAGTCTATACCTCTCCTGAGGCAGCTCTGAACACATTCCCATGCATCCTATCACTGGATTCCTGGGAGAAGAGCTTGACACCTCCCTCTTTCCTTCCCCTCTCAAGAAGCTGTGGAGTGGAATGAGGTTGCTTCTCACCCTCCTCTTCTCCAAACTAGACAAACCTAGAGCCCTCATTCACTCCTCACAAGATGGATCTTCCAGCCCTGCCACCAGCTCTGTGGCCCTCCAGATGCATTCAAGGACCTTCACATCCTTCTTAACTGGGGGAGGACAGAACTGCACACAGGGCTCCAGATCAGGCACTGAGGCTGAACACAGCAGGATAATCACCTCTTTTTCCTGGCTGGTTGAGCTGTGTTTGGGGCAGGATGAGGTTTGCAGTCTCTGCATCTGGGGCACACATCTGGCTCGTGTTGAGCTGCTGCCAACCAGCACCCCTGGATCGCTTTTCTGCAGAGCTGATCTATCTCCCAGTCTGTACTCGTGCCCGGTGTTATTCCATTCCAGGTGCAGAATCTTGTTTTTGGACTTGTTGATTTTCATTCCATTGCAATTATGGTATATTTGATGGTATCAATATATTTTTGTTGGACAAGATAATCAAGTATCTGCCTGGTATATAATGATTTGGTATGATAATTCTCCTGGTATTTAGAAGCAAGTTTTTAAATCCATGTAACTGATTTTTATTGAAATCACTTCTATTTTTGCAAGTTTATCAGGTGATGCAAACTTTAAAGTTTGCTATTTTGAATGATTTTATGAAGGTCTAGGTGTTTTAATGGTTAAATGTTGCTTTAATTTGAAATTAAAGAGAAACACAGAGACAAGTTAGGTTGAAAATGAAATTTTACAGACAGTTCTGAGCTTGTGCTCCTTTAGCTGTAGTTAAATTGCAATATCAGCATGCACAAACATTTGCTTTTTGTAAAATAATGTAGATTTCTCCCACATTTGTTGACGGTATGATCATCAGATCTTCATGGTCTACAAACCACCATCACATGACTACGTAAAAATAATCCAGTGGAAAATCTCTATTAAAGGCACCTGTTATTTGTTCAAAAATCTCCTTCGTTATTGTTACAGGAATAATATATGTCAGGTAAAGAAGAGATTTTTAAAGTAAATGGTGAGGTCACTGTAAGGCATACTGCACCCTTTTGATTTGTGCTTGTAAACATGTATTTTCTTTGGACAGGGCTGACAGCTTTTAAGATCACAATTTTCCTGTAATGAAATCCACTTATAGAAGCTGCTTCTCCTTTGCCTGTATCTATCTCATATGGGATTTATTTTGTATACTTCACCATGGAAACCATAAGGACCCTAAAAATGAATGAAATTATTGTCACATTCTTCTCTGTCATCCTTTACCCAAAGCTCTGCTTTCCTCTGCTAGGCTCTGCATGTAAGAGCTGCCCTTCATCACCTTCCCAAGGAGCTGTGCTGCCACAGTTTTGAGGAATGCTGAGTTTAGCTGTGTCTGCCTGGAGATGGGCTTTATATCTAAATTTGCTACAGGATTCAGAGGCACAATCTAAGAGGGGTGATTTCAGCAAAGAGGCAGAGATCACATGGCTAACAAGACCACATTTAGCATGCACATAGAATGTGTAGCAGAACAAACCTGACCCTCTCAAAGGATGGTAGGAAAGACTATGTGAGTTGATCAAAACAAGATACAGTATGGGTGTGCTTCACATCTCCAGTTGTTACTACAGAGAGATGGTGGCCTCTAGTGAGCTCTGTGTAGGATGATGGCAAAACTGAGACCTCACGGTAGATGTTATTGCTACTTTTGGTTTTTTTAAAACCTACTGCACACTGGGGAGATGCTTTCTCAATTTTAAACTCAGTTGGGGATATTGCATAGATAAAGATTTTTTTAAGCCATTTTTAGAAGACTCTAAAGCCAATTCAGGTTGCTTGGCACATGACCTACAGTGGGACTTCAATGGCTTTAAAAGCAGGATTAGCTTGCTCCAGTTTGGGCTCTATGCCCATGTGTCAGATCACGCCACCAAGTAAGCCTGCATCACGGATCATGATGCAAATCTACAGCTGAGGGCTTTGGCTTCTGGAAGAGCTGGACGGGATAGGGAACTGCTGGGTCCAGCCCTCAGCTGCAGAGAGAGCAGCTGCAGCTGGTAAAGAGCTCTCAGGTGCAGCTGGCAAACAGACCACAGCACCCAGCACGGGATCAGAGAGCAGAAGTGAACCATTGAGCTGTAGGGGAAGCTCCTGACCTAGAAGTACCACAGCAGAGGATGGGGGAAAGGGAACCAAATGAATGAGTTTCACATGCAGTGCATGAAACTGGGCAGGTCTTAAATCAGTGGTTCATAGTTAAGTGTTTTCACTGCTTGTAAAATAAAGTGGAAGCACCTTCTTCTAGAGATAATTAATTCACTGGTGTTTTTCTGCCTCTTTAGAAGTATAAAGTGCCAAATAAATGTGTTACCAGGATAGCAGGAGGAAAAATTACCTGTGATTCCTTGATTGCTGTGTATTCTTGTCACTACCATTTCATAATGGTTCATAAAGGTTATTGGCAGGATGGTCACTGCCAGACTTCTCTGGCACTAAGTTCTCCGAGTCAGGGCCTTATTCCCTTACTCCCTCACAACATTTGCAGCAGCTGCAGCAATCAGACCTCTGCAGAGATTTTGAACCAATAACACAAATAAAAAGCCCCAATGCTTGTAATTTAATCCTTACAGATGATTAAATATTACATACTCATGAATATGTTTATGTTCTCTCATACTTCAACCTACAGAATTTTACCCACTTGGCATTAATTCTACACTTCTGTGTAATTGGATCCTTGTAGAATATTTTTCTACCTACTGAGCCAAGTTTTTTCTCTTTCATTTTTTTGATTATAAAAGAATCTTACACAGTCTGTAATTTTTCTTTGATTATTAAGTCTGCTATTGAGCAATTCCCTTCCTGATGATTTCCTGAGAATACGATGGAAAAAGAGATCATTCAGATCTTCCAAAACTAGGCAGAACACGCCCAGAGGTAAAGTGCATGCACAAGTAGAATTCAAAACAAGTTCTGTAACATATTTTAGGCATATTTCATATTCTATATGAGAAACGCAAGTTTCTGGATAATCCTGGCTGGTTGTGCTTCAGTTATGAAGAACTTTTGTAATAGCACATGGAAATTCATTAGATCTGTCCTAGATCGGTATTTTAGAGCAAACAGACTGAGAAATCCATTAAGATGGAAAGTTTAACTATCTAGACCAGTTGGAAATCTGGCATAATTTGTTCAAAACACTACTAGAAACATTAATTTTTTCATTTGACTATAAACAACATTTACAAATAGTGTTGTTAAGTCAAAATTAGCACATGGCACTGGGTTACTCTGTAAGTACCTCTTAGCTGCAAATTAGGGTACACACACACCTAAATTTCCAGTGTCTCAGCTGCCATCTGATCTTCAGATCTGCTGATAATCCCCCTAATGTCATCTAAGGTGATGAGGACTGTAACACTAAGCAAACCTAAAAGCTGAGTGCAAGCAGTTTCAAGGTCTCCCTGCCATATAGTAAAACTCCAGTCTGGGAAGTCATTAATAGTTTTAATGATTCTCACAATTATAGTAAAGGGGAGGTTTTGACAGCTCAAGTGAAAAGTTTATACAACAGTCTCTTTTTTTGTTGTAGTTGTCATTTTCTCTAAGTTTCTTGTCATTATAATAGAAACCTTGAAAACATTGACAGAATGTATTTACAAGCCCCAAACTACCCAAGAATAATAAAAAAGGGAACATAACCTAAATTGTGTTTTGTAAAGAGGAAGCTGTACAAATTTCTAAGGAAATCTCAGAGTTAGCTGCACTCTTTAGGCTCATTTTAAAGTGCCCAGTGTCTTCCACATAGTGCATGTAAGCAAGAGCTATAGGTAAGTGGGAAATGAGACAAAATTGGAATAAAAATATAGAGAACTACTTTGATGCTAATTCTCTGAAGCTATTCCCAGTTTACAGATGTGTTAACAAACTGCCTTTCTTGTATTCCATGCCTGAAATCCAGTATCTATGTTTACAGATCTCTCTGGCCAACCACACTTGGGCAATGAAACTACCCACACAGGGAAGCAACAACTGCAACTTTCTGTGCTGTGGAAAACTAAAGGCAACTGTTGGGAATCCAAAATTCCTCTGTTCTGAAGCTCTTCATGTCTATTTTGTGGTGCCTGATACACACTGTCAATTTAATAAAAAAAAAGACCTTTTTCATTACTAGATCTCAGACCTCTAAAGAAATCACCTCATATCCTGGTTTTATGGGGTTTGTGCCATCATAAAAAGCAAAGTTTCAAATCTAAAGTTCATTTGTTTCAGTGCCTTGGTAAGTACTTACTTAAAACAAGTAGAATAAGCTTACAGAATTGCAAAGAGGAAGAGGTAATAGACACAATGAACACACTGCACTTTTTGTCACATATATTGAAGAGCTGGTTCTTTGTCCTCATATAATCACAAAATTACCTTGTGTGTGGGAGAGGCAGAAATGTGAGAAAACTGTGTTGCAGTGACTGGTATTACCACTGCTATGTTACTGATCATTTATTTGGCTTGTACCAATGCCAAGAGCAAAACCTGTGCTCATGATTCCACTTGTATTTCTAAGTGGCATTGCAAACTCCAGTTTGGAGGCTGCTTCTCTGGAGAACACCATATCCCTAATACTTCTACAGATGAACATTTTCCTCCAGTCCTTAACACTGCCTCCAGTACCACCTGCATTTGTCAAGTACAGTGTGCTTCCAAACCCTCCATAAGGAATACTTTTGTAAACCACTTAAAAATCACATTTGTGACTGGAAATACAACAGAAAATAACAATGCTTAGTATCAACAAATAGCTCCTCTGGTGAATCATGGCTAGCAACTTCTAGAAAAGTAGTTGTTTCTCCCTCGGATACAGTTCTTGTGCAAAGGCGTATTAGTTTTGCGGGTTTTTTCCATCCAAAATACAGTTTTGAGAAAAATATTGGTTGTTCTTCAGATAAAAATGTATACTTGCAAGACAAGTTTATATTCTGGATTGATTTGAGAGTGAAGACTGTGAAAGAATGGGATAAATATGGATGAAGTTAGTCTGGACTGTGGGATTTATGTTGTGTGTGGTAGAAGGTGCCAGATCCCTTGTTCTGCATAAATCAGTAGACCAGCTGAGATTCCACACACTGAGCTCATGTCCTGTTGTCCTTTGGGTTTATTTCCTCATGGAGAGCAATCACTCTGCTGACTCAGTTTAAAAACCTACTCAGGGATGGCAGTAAAAAAAGCAGAGTAAGTAAAGGTTAAGTAGCATCTGAGGACAAGGTACCGTGTCTGTGCCTTAAAGGTAGTTTTGAATAAGCCTCATCTGCTAAGGCTTATGCATCTGGAAGTTAAGCATTTAAGTAATATGCCACATTCCCTTTGCAGTCTGTGCTGATACCCAGACACAAGTAGAAGGTGGTTAAGCTCATCACTGGACAAGCCTCTATGCTAAGTCAAGTAAATTGCCTTCCAGAGGTGTCTGCATCTCTCCCGGTCTATATTGGAAGGATAGATGCCTACACACGGACACCTACACTGTAAATGCCATCATGGATGTCTGAAAAGTTAGATGTCTAAATCTGAGCTCTAGTCTCTTTTTATAGTCCACGGAAAGCTGAAGTTCAGGCAGTAAAGCCCAGGAGGGAAACTGCAGGTTAGCCAGACTGAGACTGGTAGAAAATATACAAGGGTGACACAGGTCAAAACTGTAAAAGTTTATGTTGCTGCTCCAGATCACGTAGGCTCCAGGGAGTAGGAGGTGAACTTCCAAGAGGCAGCACAGAGCTGAAATGCAAGAGACAGATGTCTGGCAGAGATCATTTAGGCCTGGGCAATACTGAAGGAGAGCGATAATATAAAATCGATAGCTTCTTGGATTACACAGTTATAAAGAAACCAGGCAGGACAGGATCTGTCCTTGCTACTGGCAAGCAGTCTTAGATGTTGAGGAGCATTGTTGGGGGCAAAGTTTTTTTAACATAAGATCTTTATTTCTTGTAGTTGTGCAAGCATATAAAAAGACAGTGGAATAAACAAACAAATAAAAATAGAAATATAAACTTGCAGTTAATTTTGATGCTAAAGCAAGGCTATAAATGCAATGGTTATTGAGCATTACATTGAGTGATAGAAGTGTCATAACTCCAGTGAACCTCTTTACCTCTGGGCACCTAAAAGTTTGGCTCAAACCCTCTGTTTGTTTGTCAAATACAAATATCCATGTAACACACAAATCCCCATAAAAGCAACTTATTCCATTCCCATCTGTTATTGGTTTTAACAGAAAAATCTTCTTGAGAAAAATTCTGTAAGGCATTAGAGTACCTGAGAAAAACAGGTCAATAAATCAATAAATGTATTTTCAGTTGTTGGAACACCTTTTAAGCCACTTCTCACTTTTTGTACATTTATTCAGCCCCTATTTGAAAAGAAGTTAATTCTAAGAATCTTTTCAGTAGACTGAGAGGAAAGGAGAAAAATAAGAGTATGATAATGGCCTATTGTGTTGGTAATGAATAGACTCAAGGCTGATCTCTTGTTTGTTTGTTTTAAGAAGATCAGAGCAATGAACAATTCAGCCAACCCTCAACAGTGACACCGATCTGTCTGAGAGAACATGGGCCAGCATATTTAGCACTACATTCTCCCATGGGTTACCAAGGTCCTGCAAAATTCAAATGAAATATAACCAGTTTAAAAGCAAGGTAAATCCTTGCATTTCACAAATGAGATATAGACATGTATACACAAGAAGAGTGGCATCATTTCTCCTTTATTAGCAGGACTATTTGGTTGTGTATCCACTCTAATACCTTCCAGAGAGATGGCTTAGGGTGCAAGAGAGACCAGAAGCATTGGTTCTGACATTGTTCCTACATCCTGTTGTCCCTCTAATTCACAAATCTTGCCTCTGACAGTGATTTGTATCTGATTTTTGCATGAATGTAAGAAACCCACAGCATGTAAGTATGGAATAACCTCCTCTCCATAAAAAGTGGCTCATGACTGCAGTTTGGCTTCACTTTGACTTAAAATGATCATTCTCCTTTCCAACCTTTTCACATTTAATTTTGATGACAATTCTGCTAAGTGTTGTACCTTGTTCTGACTCTTTTTTAGCTCAGAGCATTTTCTTAAGGGCCTGCACAGGACAGATTCCATACCCTGCATCTTGTTTTACAGTAGCACTCTCAGCAACAGGGGAAAAAAAGGGGTGAGGACATCAAGAGAACAGAGGGAATGGAGCCAAGATACACTGCCCAGAACCTTATACTTTGCTACAATTAACATTGACAGTTTTCTGCCCCACCTGTGAGATTAGGAGATTTCCATCTGTTGGCTGCTTTCCAGGTCTCCTGGACAAGGTGAGTGTATCCAAAGCTTGGGAAGAAAACCATGTCCTTTCTTTAGTTTATTTTGAAAATATATTAAAAATAGTTACAATTATCACCTAAAATACTAAAACATAACAGATAGTAACTTTTGCAGAATACATTCTAATATTATAAAATACGTGTAATAGTCATTCCTTGCCTATAATAGCTGGATCTCAGCTTCACTGGGTCATTTGGAATTTAGTGTCAAGGCAAGACTTCGTACCTCACTCCAGGGGATACTGCTGTTTACCCACCTACTACAGCAAATAGTCTCAGGGGTTGCTAGCAGTGAACCTTCAGTAACAGTAAAGCAGCACATCAGGCTCTGTCTCTGTATCCAGACAGCTACACCTGACAATTAGGACTGTCTCTACTTTGATATAAAATGTTCAGGAAGGAGCTCAGGCTGCAATACTGTCTGAGACATTGCAAAGCAGTGGCTTTTGGTCATTACTGGTTTGTTTTGCATTTGCAACTGTTTTTCTGGGTGTGAAGAAGTTTCTCTTGACAAACAAACCGTTTGACTCCTCTTGTATCCAGTTTGATAATAGGTTGAATACAATACTAGAAACAGTCATCTGGAGTTACTTATCATTACTTACTTGTACAGGAGTCAGTCATGCAGGCACAACATGCATACTCCAATTTGCTTCTGTGAGTGGCTAGTTATTATAAAAGTTCTCTACCTTGTAATTCTTATTCTTAGGAAGTTACTTTCTTTTTGCTGAAGGAAAGAGGAATCAGGACTTTAAAATTTTTATCTTTATTCATCTGTACAGAAATTAAGTGGTTCATTAAAACCATTTGGTTCATTTGATGTGATAGTGGATTCAGCATCTGAGTCAGTGGCACACTTAGGAGATGATTATATCTCTGTAGTTATTATGAACTGCCTGTAGCTTTTTCTTTTCATTGCAGAATGAAGCACTAGTGTAAACTATCATCAGGGTAGTTTATGCACCATCTGTTTCTGCTCTTTTTTTTTTTTTTTAATCTTTCTGTGATTGTACATATCTCTATTTTAAATAGATTTATATATATACTCTATAAACAATTAAATAATTCCTGCATGCAACAGAAGTTCTGAAGATCTCACTGGAATAGTGCAAGTATTCTGAAATTTAAATAAATAGTAATTAAAAAATCATTGCCACTCTCAGAATGAATTAATCCTGCACCAGACAATGAGGATACAAATAACTTTACAGTAAGATGTAGGATTTTTTTTTTTTTTGGCAGCTTACACCCGTTTATTTCCTTCTTGAAAACTACCTATGAGGTAGAATCAGTTAATTGATTGGCACCCTAATTTGCATTCATAGAACTCATCATGCGATCTTTAAAATGTAATTTTCAAAAATGGTTTGAGACTATAAAATTTTGCAAGTATCAAGAGGACCCATCACATTATCATGGCATATAATCATATTTGCTTTTGTATAAAAAGGAAGTTTCAAAGAGCAACTGGTCTCAGTGCCTTGAACTGGAGGACCATGACTATGAGAATGGTCAACTCCCAGTTGACTCAGAAATTGTGCAGGATCTGCTGATCCAGCAGGATCCCTGTGTATTTATGGGGCCTGACAGAATTCATCCAAGAATCCTCAAAGAGGTGTCTGGTGTAATTGCAAAATCTCTCTCAATTTTCAAGCGGTCTTGCAAATCCAGAGAGGTCCCAGCTGACCGGAATTTGGTGAATGTTGTCCTGATTTTCAAGAAAGGGAAAGAAGAAGGACCCCAGAAACTGCAGGCCTGTCAGTCTCACTTCAATGCCTGGTAAAGTTATGGAGAAGATTATTACGGGAAGTATTGAAAAACACTTGAAAGACAACACAGTCCTTGGTCACAGCCAGCAGGGGAGGAAAATCCTGCTTATCCAACCTGATTACCTTTTATGACAAGGTCACCCACCTAGCTGATCAAAGTAAGCCAGTTGAAGTAATCTTTTTTCAGTAAAACTTTCAATACTGTCTCTTACAGGATCCTTCTGGAGAAAATGTCCATCACACAGCTGGATAAACACATCATGTGGTGGGTGAGCAATTGGCTCCTGGGTTGAGCACAGAGGGTATGAGTGAATGGAGGAACATCAGACTGGTGACCTGTCACTAGTGAGGTTCCACAGGGCTCCATCTGAGGCCCTGTGCTCTTCAACATCTTCATAAATGACTTGGATGCAGGACTGGAAGGGATACTAAGCAAGTTTGCAGATGACTCAAAACTCAGAGGAGCTGATGAGTCCCTTAAAGGAAGAGAGGCCCTGCAGAGAGACATCAACAAATTAGAGGGCTAGGCAATCACCAACCATGTGAAGTTCAACAAGGGGAAGGGCCAGATTCTGCACCTGGGATGGGGCAACCCTGGATGTACAAACAGACTGGAGAATGAGATGCTGGAAAGCAGTGCCACAGAAAGGAATCTCGGAGTCCTGGTGGATGGCAAGTTGAATATGAGTCAGCAGTGCCCTGGCAGCCAGGAGGGCCAACCATATCCTGGGGGGCATCAGGCACAGCATTGCTGGACAGTGGAGGGAGGGGATTGTCCTGCTCCGCTCTGCACAGGGGTGGCCTCACCTGGAATATTGTGTGCAGTTTGGGGCACCACAATGTAAGAAAGATATTAAGCCATTACAGTGTTTCCAAAGGAGAACAATGAAGATCGTGAAGGGCCTTGAGGGCAAGCCATGTGAGGAGAGGCTGAGGTTATTTAGTCTGTTCAGCCTGGAGAAAAGGAGACTGAGGAGAGACCTCATTGCAGTTACAACTTCCTCATGAGGAGGAAAAGAGGGACACTTCTCTCTTCTCTGTGATGACCAGTGACAGAACCCAAGGGAATGCCTGAAGTTGTGTCAGGGGAGGTTTAGCTTGGATATCAGAAAGAGGTTCTTCACCCACAGGGTGGCTGGGCACTGGAACAGACTCTCCAGGGAAGTGGTCACAGCACCAAGCCTGACAGAGTTCAAGAAACATTTGGATGACACTCTCAGGTACATGGTATGACTCTTAGAGATGGTCCTGTGCAGGGCTAAGTGTTGGACTTGATCCTTGTGGGCCCTTCTGATTTGGCATATTCTATGATTCTGTGATTACCAAGTAATTAAAAAACAGAGATTGAAAATCTTGTACTGAGGACCTCAGTGCAAGCTTTTTAACCTGTCATGGTTACTTCTGGAAAAAGAGGGGACCAGCAAGTAGCAACAATGGGCTGGGGAAAACCTCCAAAACACAGCCATGGGCCCATCTAAAGTAATAGGTAGGGCACAGCAGGGCTGAGTATGTTAACAGGGGAGTGTGGGTGGAAGACTCCTAGAGCAGAAGGTGAGGGAGTAAGAGAAAACGAGTGACTGAGGAAGAGGAAAAACAAAGAAGCCAGAGAAATCTGTAATGTCAAACTGCTTGAAAACCTTTGGTGAGAAGTAACAAAGCTCTTGTTCATGACCTCTTTCACTGAACGTGTAAACAGGCTGAACAAGGGCTTAGACTGCCCTTTTGGTGGTATTTAACTCTTATCTCTTGTGACTAATGAGCTTTGCTTAATAGAGGTAAACAGGATCAAGGGGCAGCACGGATAATGGTGATGGTAATGTTCTATAAAGCATAAGGGAACTGCAGCTTCAGGCACACTGAAACCCTACCAAGATGGGGTTGCTACAGGTCGTCTCATCAATTTTACACCTCAAAGTGGTGGATGTCTCTAAGGTCCTAACCCAGCTTGTTGTAATGCTTTGAGACCTCTATCTTTCTTCCATGCTTCAAAGCTAAGGGAGTGGTGCAATATCCTTGACATGATATACCACCCCAGTGCTCAGATGAAGTATGTTCAAGTACCCCCCTGCAGTCAGTCTCAGCTTTACACTGATGTGGAAGACCCTCTGTGCAGTAGAAAATCCCAAAGACAATGTTGGACCAGCTAGTCCTTTTTTTGAGATATAATAGAAAACAGCTAAGTTGGCCCAATAAATGTGAGATGCATATACTGCTTTTCTCTGACAAGCCCTACCCTCTTTTGGAATATTTTTCTTCTTTTATACATTCCACCTGATAAATTTTAATGCAGTTCACTGGAACAGTGCAGGCCTCTCACCTTATCCAATTTATTGACACAATTATTTTCTTGAAATCAAAGGACGTACTGATCTTTATTCTTTTTCAAGTAGAACACAAATATTGGAGAACAAAGGGCAAAGTTTTCCATCACGTTTAGTATGAAAAACTCCAGGACTCATTTGAAGAAATGTTGTTTATCCATATATTATAAACATGGGAGGAAATAAAGTAAACACCTACTTTTGGCTCTTCTAAGTAAAAAAGCTAAAAGCTTATCTAAGCTAAGACTGCACTTAATTATTACATGAAACAGATTCCATCCTTTAGAAAGTGAAACTTTAGAAAGTCGTTAATTATTTTCACTACTAAGATTTTATACAGTACTCTGATTCTGTCTAGCTTCATCATCAAAAGTTGCCATACATCAATATACATTGATGGCTGTAACTGTACTGTATAATTTTACTGTGTGCTGAAAATGTTCTTTTATAAATCAAGTTACTTAGAGACTATGTTTAAATTAAACTCACAAATTTCCAGTTAATAAAGAGAATAAATTGATCTTTGGAGTCTCTAACAAGCATTTTTCCAAACCCTTAATAACTCACAGCACTTTTTTGAGCTATGTGCAATTTATCTTAGACTGAGGACACTGTAGCTGGATACAATATTCTAAAAGCATTTACCCTGAAACATAGAGAACATGTAACTTCACATCTTGGTTTTGGTAACCCCATTATTTATAATTAAAAAAAAGATATGATCCATTTCAGGCATAGTGTCCAGAGGGAGTTTACTTCAGTGATTGTCTGCTATGATTCCCAGCTTTGTTTAAACCACACAATGTGCCTGTCTGCTTCCTGAATATTAAAAACATGAAGCAATTTACATGAGCAAGATGAGTAGCAGAAAAGGCCTTGATGCTGTGTAAGCACTGCTCAGCAATGACTAAAATATCCCTATGTTATCAACACTGATTTCAGCACAAACTCCAAACACAGCCCCATATCAGCTACTGTGAAGAACGCTGTCCCCACCAAAGCAAGTCGAGTCGTAAGCCAAAAACTGCCTTGAAATAATTTAGAAGTGTTTATCAATATAATAATGCATATGACGTTACAAAGCTATACAAGGAGCAAAATGGTGATGGTCAGAAAGATCCTCTATTTCTACTTGATCTCCTACAACTTCTAAAGATGGGAGAGAGACTTTTTACACAGGCAGATTGTGATAGGACAAGGGAGAATGGTTTTAAACTAAAAGAGGAGAGATTTAGATTAGATGTTAGGAAATTCTTTACTCAGAGGGTGCTTGGGCACTGGAACAGGTTGCCCAGAGAAGCTGTGAATGCCCCATCCCTAGAAATGTTCAAGGTCAGGCTGGATGGGGCCTTCAGCAACCTGGTCTAGTGAATCACATCTCTGGCCATGGCAGGGGGTTTGGAATGAGATGATCTTTAAGGTTCCTTTGACTCAAACCATTCTATGATTATGATTTTAAAATTACTGTTAAGTTCTTATTTTATTCCTAAATGACAAGATCTTACTAATTTTTGTTCTATTTCAATAAACAATGTCAATTTAACATCCTAATTTTGTCTTATATTTGCATTTTAGACTGTAGGTAGAATTTTGAATTTTAGCAGGTGGACAATATACTCTAGGGCTCCTTTTTTGAGTGAGCATCATGTTTTATTCTTTGTGGACTCCTTCCCCTGCCAGCACATAAACAACTTTAGGGTCAGCCCATAGCTGGGTTAGCTGGATCAGAAGAGCCACTTCTTTTCCAGAAACATGATGCAAAAGAGAAGTAGCTTGTCCATGCCTCTCTGGGGCTATTTATCTTAATATTTCCTAGAAATACTGACTGGCATAGGTCAAAATAAAGTACTTAATATAAAAATATAGTACTTAACTGGTAAAACACAAACTGTGAAAAGTTGCAATTTATGGTATAAAACAATTATCAACCATTCAATCTTGCTCTCACCTTAGCTATCAATACTTACCTTTACACTGGGCAGAGAAATTGCATTACTCCTTAACAGAAAGTTCCTCATGAATAATACTCTGTTGCTCCACTATGTAAAAATATAGTTATTAAATGTGCACCAAATATTTATATGGGATGATGGCTGCAAAGCATTTCTTGCTAATCTCCACAAAAAAACTTGTCTCTCAGCTCTGCAGTCCCCAGAAGGCCTTGTAGAAATTCTGTTAAAGATGGTTGGCATTTTTCTGCTGATTTCTACATAAACTTTCTTCCAGCTTTTCAGGCTGAACATTGCCAAATTTTCTGTGTAATATTTTTAACATTTCCTCCTAGTCCTGTCAGTTGGTGTATAAACCAACTTTATTAGGTTAGTCACTCATAAAATAAATCACATTAGGAGAAAATTAACCTATCAGCAAAAAACCTAAGAAAATAAAGGGAAACCTGCATTTTTCAGAACTTTGTGAGAAATATGTATTTCAGCAGCTTCTCAATCTCTGCTGGAGTGTCAGGGACTAATGAAAGTTACTCTACACCACCTGCTGAACTGAGTTAAATAGACAGTCTGATTAATTAAAGTGTCAGTTTAGCCAATGGCTTCAATTTCACTTTTTCACAAAATAAAAGTTCCCACAAAGAATTATGGAAAAAACTATTAGGTTATTTAGTTCATATCCTGTCCTTGCAGAATAGTCCCTCCAATAACATTTTTATTCCAATTTGTTCAGTGCTGTATAAAGGCTTGGAAAACCATAAGCCACAGCTGTTGCCCACAGAAAGATTTACAGTCTGATAAACCCTGATCTCCATCTTGACACACAAGTAACAACTTTTATTTTCATAGTAGTATTGTATCATGCCTACTTAAATACTGTCCTTTCACCTCTCTATACAGTTGATTTACTTTTAGATCAAAAACCTAAAGGCTAAATTAGAAGCTTCCTGTTTGTTGTCTTTTAGTGTCAAAACACCTACAATGTTCTGAGTCCCGTGAAAACACTCCAAGAATAATCCAAATGCAAGCATGTTTGCAATAGCTGTACAGTGTGGCTGGCATGGGCTGTGGTGGAGGGAAAGAGAAATTCTCCTTTCTTGCCAGGTACCAGTGTTCCTTCTTTGCTCTGTATTCTGGTGCAATCCAGCTATCTGAATGTAAAACCTAATATATAACACAAACACTCAGAAATATGTAAAATTGAAGCATCAAAGGTTCAGCCTCTGGAAAGTTTGCTTTTTCCCTATTTTCCATGAGAGTTTTTCAGGTATTTGGTCATTGCATGTCTGTGTGGAAGCGTCCATTTTTACTGAAAAGCAATCCGATTACCAAAATTTTAGTAGCATCCTTGACTAGTTCTGTGAACTCTGTTGTTACAGATCTCTGAGACTGAAAACTATTATTGACTTCCACATTCCCCTGAAGAGTAGCAGAAGATACCACTTTTTCAATAAGGCACAGGGAAGATAAGCACAGTTCTGAGCACCATCAAAGGCTTAATGACTCTGTATCAGGGGTATGCACTGGAAGAGAGACAGAACTGTACAAAATCTCTGCTCTCAGAGGCAAGCTCTGTTGGGGGCACAGCAGAAACACATTTAATTGGAAAGAGTGGCCAACACCCATCTACCCCCACTATTGCAGAAAAAGGGTGAGAATTATAACATAATACAACCAGGCCTTTATGACTTACTTTTCCTCATTTCTGCCCTCACTTTGTGCTCCCTGAGTACACATGCTACATGTAAATATCCATCATATTGAAAGCACAGTCTAGATGGGGCACCTGTTTATCAGGAGATCTTTGCTTTTATGCTATACATTAACTCTGCAGCAGTAGAACTGGAGAGAAAATACTGCTTTTCATATGAAGTTAAAATTTTTTGTCTCCATCCAAGAAGGCGATAGATCTCCCCCTGG
This sequence comes from Formicarius rufipectus, assembly GCA_013399695.1. NCBI lineage: Eukaryota > Metazoa > Chordata > Aves > Passeriformes > Formicariidae > Formicarius > Formicarius rufipectus. Next base: position 2,365,883 of record VXAU01001251.1, read on the forward strand.
CCAAAGAACCCACTTGAAGGGACATCCAGAAGTCTGATACCTTTGGCATTTAGGAGCTGGAGATACAGCAGTACATTTTGAGCGCCTCCAGAAGTCACTTACCTTAGTATTAAAAGAGCCAGGTGTACAATATGTGACCCCCTTGTGGTTATTTAGGGTCTTAGCAGCCTAATTGCACAATCCGATACAATGTAAATACAGTGTTTTGACAAAACAGCCAAGGGCTGTGGATGAACACCCATGAGGTACGTAGGCCAGTGAAGCCAAGGAAGGTTTAAAACCAAACCCTGGGTTTTAAAGCATTCCTCCAAGACATAAACTGTGCCCTGAATGTGTTTCGTTATTAAAACAAACAAACAAACAAACAACCTGCTCCGTGCGGGTCAAGCACAATACCTGCAATTCACTGAAAAGAACACAAAGGCTACGCGCTTTCAGAGCATACTAAACCTAAACCCGGCTGATGCAACACCGCAACACTGAGGCGGGGGCCTGGAAAACGGGGCAGGCGAGCAGAACCTCTGCGGAGCTGCCGGAGCCTGGGGCGGCGAGCACGGCCTCGGGAGGAGCCACACGCAGGGCTGGGGAGGGCGCCGGGCAGGGGATGTGAGGGCAGGGGGGCTATGAAGGCGAGGGTGCTCTGAGGGCAGGGGGACTGTGAGGGCAGCGGGGGCTGTGAGGGCA